>BJKM01000059.1:0-445000 GCA_015082035.1 Chaenogobius annularis
TAGATATTAAATATCGATATATCGACACTGACAGAGGTATCGAAAAGTATCGATACTTGTGCGGAAATATCGATACTTTAATTTCAAAGTGAGTACACTTTTACATTTTTCTTCACATTTATTCATTTTATTTCAATCTGAGGTTGAAAGGAAATAATGACCAATGTTAAATTGTTTATTGTTGAGTTTCAATGCATTCAAGTACAAAACTCAATGGTATCTGATAGATATTGTGACATTTGCCATAGTATTACTCTGTATCCGGATTTAGTAATAAAACATGTTTTAAAATGGTGATATTGGCCATCACTAGATAGCGCTGTGGTCTCATTTTCGCCTGAAGAGACACACTTTTACAACACATCTGTGCTGGGGCATTACAGAGTCGACTTTATCACAGGCACAAAACCCGGGTACATGGGCGGGTTCTTTTTTTTCACGTTCTAGTTATACGTTCTAAAACCTGAGATGCCAGTGCACGTTTAAAAAGGCCAATAATAAAACAAAGAATGCATCATATGTGTCTTTTTAAAAGGTTTAAAAGGTTTAAAAGGCACATACGCTTGGCTCCACAGACTCTTCACCAGAAACGTTCCGTAGTGCACCTTTAACACACACACACACACACACACACTTTATGATCCGGCTGAAAACAGAGGTGGTTATAGTCGCGCCTTATCAAGCCTGGAGGGATGGAGACGGCCCGAGATTCAGAGGCGAAAGTGGAGCCAGAGGAAACCAATTAGGACAGTGATGGGCACTTAAATCACGGCGCTACTCGATGTGTGTGGGAGGACTGCGGCTCCACTCCTGATGGAAAGCTGTGGTCTCGCCTCGACAACACTTAAGCGGGAGAGTAATGCGGACTGTTTGGACCGGGAGTTGATCTTCCAGTCAAATCTACCCCAACTCCACGGGCAGCGGCGGACGGCGGCGAGTTTGTCTTCTCCGGGTTGTAACGGAGAAGTTGGGAATAGGCGAAACGCTAGAATGAATGATGATGATGAAACGGCAACTTCAGAGGGACAACGGCGGCCTCCAGGTGGTGCTTTAAAAATTACTGAAACGTTTCTACAAAAAAAGGACCACGCTTGGACGAATGAAGGATAAAACTAAATGCCTGAGATTTTAGCAGTGAATGAAGTATGAGGAAAAGCGATGTTGGGATTCCGAAGGTAGTTTTGATCACTTTTAACACCATTTCACCCCTAAAACCTAAAATTAGATTTTTATTTTCAGGTTTTTGGAACACGCTGCTAATAATATTAACATTTCAGACCTATAACTCTTGCTGTGTTCATTTCTGCATAATTTAAAATATACAAAAGTTCATTTTCGAGTGCCTAAATGTACGACTTTATTACAATTAGAGATGTCAAGATTATTTTTGGTTAATTATTAGTCACAATATAATCGTAAACATAAAAAAATATATATAACCGTGACGATTATAGATTTATTTTTTTTTAGTTAAAAAAAATTCTAATTACAGAAAAGTGAGACATTTTGAGCAAAATTAAGTCATTTTTGAGTTTAATTAAAAATGAATGTGACGAATTTCGAAAAGCAAAATCATGTCCGTTCTGCTCAGCCTTTCCTCAAAAAAAAAGGAACAATAAATCATTTGGAAAGTTTGATTTTATGAAACAAGTAGTAATACATTTTTGGGCGGATTTTATTGTGGTTTTGGCCGTGACGTAATAATCATAAAATAATTGTTAAATCGCAATGTTGATTCTCACAATAATCGTTACACTAAAATTAAAAATCGTGACAATTATGTTTTTATTTGTATTGAGACTGAATACATCTTTCTTGCCCCGCCTTGCCTGGATTAAACGTTTCCCAGTAAGTACGGAAGCTTTGTAACGACAACTTAAAAAAAAAAAAAGTATTAGACCGGTTATCAATTTAACTTTGCCCAGAGCGCAGTGGCCGGCTCAGTTCTGCAGATTCAGCCCAAATTGAATCCACTCTTTTGTACCGCCGCTTCTCTGAACATCCAACTCATTATTTGAAAAGAGACATCGTATCTCTTGCGCGGCCGTTTAAGAGATGACTGTGAAGCCTAATTTGAAAAGTTGGCCAATTCACGAGGTCCATTTACCGTTCCGAAAAGTCAACGTACCCTGTAAATCAGCGGTCTGTGGGCGTGTAAAGCGGCGAAGTGAAAGTGATCAAGGTTACGTTTTAGAGCGAAAGTGCGCGACGTTTGATGAGCGATGGAATCGAACCAGCGAGGACACAAAGAGGAAGGGGAGAAACGTTAGGAGACAACACGAGATGGGCTGAAAACTCAAAAATACAAAATGGATTGGATTTAGGCGTTTGATTTTCAGCTAAAATTAAAAAAAAAAAAAAAAAAAAAAATGTGTGTGTGATGCTAAGCTAATGCTAGCATGTGACTTTAAAATAGTCCCTTTTCAAATAACAAAGTGCCTCTGCTCTGACAGTTCGGATGTTGTTAAACTAAAATGTAGTTAAGATAAATATTTTTCTTAAAATTATAAAATTTGATCCAGAATGCACATTTTTAGGTTTAATAATTTAACTCCTGTTTGTAATTGATGACATCACATAGGAAATTTACCTGGGCAAAAACCAAAATAAGACAAATGAAATATAGGAGAGCGACTTTTTTTTGTTGAGTTCACGTTTAAAAGGGTCAAAAAAGTTGTTTCTTTTGTGTAAATTCTGCATAAACTTTGACAGGAATGAGTGTCTCCTGGTGTGATGTCACTTCCTGTCATTTTACAACAGAATTTTCAGGTGGTGTAAACCTAATTTGGTCACACACTCCCTCACACACACCCTCACACCACACATCTCACAACACACTCTCTCACACACACACTCCACACACACACTCACACTCTCTCTCACTCACTCTCTCTCACGTCACTCCTCTCTCTCTCTCACTCTCTCTCACTCATCCTCTCTCTCACTCACTCTCTCTCACACCACACTCTCACTCACTCACTCAACCACACTCTTCACTCACTCACTCACACACACACTCTCACACACACACTCACTCACAACACTCTCACTCAACTCACTCACACAACACTCTCACACACAACACTCACTCACACATCTCTCACTCACACACTCACACACACACTCTCACACACACTCTCACACACACTCACACTCACTCACACACACTCTCACACACAACTCACACTCACTCACTCACTCATCTCCACACTCTCTCACACTCTCTCATTCAACTCTCCACACTCTCTCACACTCTCTCACACTCTCTACCACTCTCTCACACTCTCTCACACTCTCCTCACACTCTCTCACACTCCACTCACACACTCACACACTTCACACACTCACACTACACTCACATCACTCACACACCTCACACAGCACTTTAACTCCAAAAATCAGCTGTTGTAGTTTAAACCTCGTCTTTACGCTCTTTATGGTCAGATCGCGGCTCAGAATAAAGTCTGACTAACAGAGCTTCAGACGAGAAGAGACAATGCAGACTTTTTGGTGTTGGATAAAATCCAAAACATTCAAAGTGTAAATGAAGGTGAAAATGTATTAGAAAACGTGAAGAACGCCACACTTCATGGCGTTTGTAAACGTGCACGTGCTTCTAAACTGAGGTTTTGAACATTTATTTTAATGATCAAGGCAAATATGTTTACAAAATAAGTTAACACAAAATGCATTACAATCTTGCTCGTTCAGTGTAAAATTAACTAAAGTCTTTGTTTGGAACATTTCAGTCTTTTTTTTTGACAGAAATTCTCCTTTTGTCTTGGTGGGTTCCTCGAAGTTTTACATTAGGCTTTGTCTCTGTGCTTCTAGACCAAGCCTGCCCAAACTTTTTTAAATTATTATTTATCATCTTTCTTTTTAATGTCGCAGGCCAAGGGCATTGTAACCTCATTTAAAAAGAGTTTCCATTCTCATTTGAGGTGCGTAAAATAATGACACTTACGAGAAGAAGACTTTTGCTTCTCCTTTGAAACTCAAAAGCAAATTAAGCAAAAAGATATAATCACATTCACAGGATTTTTGGCCTATAGGCTTTATTGGACAGGAGAAGTGGAGTGTGAAAGGTGGATGAGAGAGAAGGAGGACATGCAGTAAACCGTCAGAATCGGGAATCGAACTCGCGACACTTCGGCTGGTTATGTACTTTATAGGGGGACGGGATGGTCTTGTTCCTTACATAGACCACCGAGACCTGAGGACTTTTTCTTAGGAAGCCGAATAAATGACACTCTCAAAGTAGTGCAAACTGAGGACTTTTTCCATTCAAAAAAGATACATTATTTTGTTTCAAATTATTCATCACTATGACAACGGCCCTTATTCCGCATCAAAAACCCAAGGACACAATAAGCAGCTTTGATGTTTTAATTTTACTCTTGTTAAATTTACTCACAGTTTTATATCAGTCAAGTTGCAGGCTGAGGAAAATTGAAAAGTGAAAGTTGAAAGTTACAGGAAGTAGAGCCGAGTTTCTCAAACCAAACTCCTCTGTGATGTCATCAATAAGCGACATGCCATCAAAAATGCAGAACTATTAACACGCAATTTAATTCCCCCCCACCTGTCAGAAAGCTGTCAAGCATTTTTATTTGTCAAATCATCTTAGCTATTGCGTAATTTATGTGGATTTTGTCCCTGTACAATACGGTTGCTAGGTAACAGCTGTGTAATTACCTGAGTCACATCTGCTGCTCAGGTCCAACCAAGGAAGTAAACATGATACATTCTCAACAAAATGGTCAAACTGGGGAATAAACAGGCAACATTTAAGTAAAATCTAATATAATCACGTTCAATACATTATAGTGAAACGTGTCGTCTAACCTGTCATACAGTGTATTCGGAAATATTGTATACATTTGCAGCTTCATTTAAAAAAAAATAAAAAAAAATAAACTTCTTTCACATTGTCATTATGGGGTCTTTTTTTTGAAGAATTTTGAGTCAAATAATTTATTTAATCCATTTTCGAATTAGGCTGTAACATAACAAAATGTGAAAAAGTGAATATATTCCGGATGCACATTAAAGTCACACCAATAACTTCATGTGGAGGGTCCAGTGCCTGCTTGTCTCCACTGACATGAGTATTGCTTAGCTTAAAATGTTCCACAGTATGGCATTAAACTCCCTCTCCCCAGAAACAAGCAGAGGTGATACTAATTTACAGGTCAAATCTGCGTAGAGGCGACCCCGTGCTACAGTAACGTTTTTTTTTTTTTTGGTTTCGCGCTTCGTAAAAAATTCACCTGCGATTGAATAAGCGCAAGACATACACATTTAATGCTTTTCTGCGGAACATTTCAGGCATAGCATCGCCAACTGGCAGACGCCCCAACACCAGAAAGTTACGTTGCGCACTTTTAATCGCAACAAGCCTAATTACATGATTCCTTTACTTCTGTTCCAACCATATTGTGTGTGAGGTGTGTGAGTGTGTGAGTGTGTGAGTATGTGTGTATGTGTGTATATCTTCTTGCCTGGCTCCTGACCTCTCCACATTGATCCGTTTCGGTGCCTCCTGCAGGAACGGAGACCGATGCCCTATTTCAAAAAAAGACGTCTTCATTCGTATTGATTTGAGCGCGGACAGTTCCTCTCTCTCATGCATTCTCATCAGCGGCGCGGCTATATTTGGACACCGCGCGGGAGCTTTATTGCGGGGCCAGTGTGCATTTCTTACTAATCAGCAGTTTGTAGCACGGCGCACGAGATAAACAAGCCCAGTGTACTGTTCTGACAAGCGGAGGGTGTTAAAACAGGGAAACAAGACGGACGATCTTCTGTCATTTGAGATTCAAGTACAATTTTAACAATTCCTCAAGCTTAAATCACATATTCCATTGTTCATGTACGCATTTTTTGTTGAATATGCCTGTGTTAAAAGATATTGTTCCACAGAATTTCATTAAAGTGCCCATGACAGGTTTTTATGATTTTCAATTTTGACTTTATTGGGTGTATTTGTACCGGTTGTACATATAACTTATAGTTTTTACACCAATCGAGCAGGTATTTGTGGAGAAAACTGAAAAATCTGTAGAAAAAAATAATACAGGAAGTGACATCACACCAGGGACACTCCTTCCAGCCAAACTTTACGCATAACTTACACAAAACAACTTTTTTGACTCTAACCATTATTCAAACACATATTCAACTTAATAAAGTTGATGTCGTCAATCACAAACCGGAATTGAAATTATAAACCTAAAAATTTGCTATTCTGGGATGTTTTTTATAATTTTTTGGGGCAAAATTCTTACATATATTTATCTTAACTGCATTTTAGTTCAATGAGTCGTCCGACCTGTAGGGGGCACTTTAAAGTCATCTATCTTACATAAGTGCATGCAACCGGAAAACAGCATTACACATTGTTAATGGAGTCAGATCAGTTTGAAACACTTCAGGCAAAACAACACCGAAGTAGATGCCGACCCTTCTTCCTCTTCGTCAGAATGAAAAGTTACACAGTGCACCTTTAAAACAATCACAGCAAAATGATCAAACACAGGTGAACGCTCCGTCGTCAATCACGCGACTCTGAAAGCACACAATCACAGAGGAAACCAGTCACTGTGAATGGATTCTTTAACGCTGCTGCTCGTTGTGCAGTGTATGTGTTGCAGAAATCACCTTGGCGACAGTGCAGATCGGGGCAGTTGTCTCTGTAATCCTTCAGTCGTCCAGGGAGGTTGCATAGCCAAAGAAGGTTGTCAACCGGACTAAGACTGAATGTGTTACAAGCAGATTCTTCAGTTCTGAACCAGAATATTTCAGATGTTTGGAGCGGTTGTCGCGCGTTTCCTTTGGAGTTCAGATCAGCGACTATAAAAAGGGAACCCTCAAGATGGGAAGGATCAGGGTGGCAGCCATTGGGTGCAAGAGGAGAACAGCACGGCCTTTTGTGGGTTTGAAACGCTCTTTGTTGGCATTTTGGCTGATTATTGAACATGTTTGCTGAACTTCAGCTCAAGAATTCACCGCTCCAGAGCTCAGGACATTTTTATTTCACAGTCAGACTTAATACGGAGTCAGGACTAATTAAAGTATTCTGTGCTTTTTAATGATTTCGAGGCACTGGTGCTGTAGACACTACCCACAGCGCCGGGGTTCTTGTTTTACATGATGTCATCCCATGTTTTTATGCATTTGTTCATTTTATTGATGGTTTTATGTGGATATCTTGTTAAATCCATAGTTTTTAACAGGAAACTCAAATAACTTACTCTCCTTGGGGTTTCCCTGTATAAATAAATCAACACCACGACCAAACAATTAGTAATAGATCACCATTCCTTTTCTTTGCAGCTTTATGGAATAAAACTTTCTGAATGATAAAGTAAATGTATTCTTTTTTTGAATAGATTTAATAGAAATGCCTTATTTCATTTCATGTTCACGATTATTGTGGGTCTGTGGGCCTCTCGAGACCTTGTTCAGATGATTACATTCATGAAACCAGTTTACACAGGCCTAAATGAGCCAATGAACATGGTCAAATCACAATTTCATTTCCTTTGCCCTTGCCACACAGTCCATCCACTGCTAGGATCATGCCAAAGCCCTTCAATCCCCCCCAAAACCTGTTGCTCTCAGCATCAGATCTCGGCGCGGCCCTTGAACGCCGCAGCGGCTCCGCGAACACGCGCACATCCGCCCCGTGTTTCGGCGCCGAGGTTTCAGTCCGAGGACATGACTAATTCATTTGGCTCGCCGTATATAATTCATTACACCTGCGCGGCGGCGGCGGCGAGTGGCGCCGACCAAACACAAATTATCATTCTGCAGCGAGCGGGGCTGCGGGCCAGAGCGGTCGGGACGTCTGCAATCACAGGCAAACGCACTCCTCACTCACTCGTCCACAAAGCCTTTTCACGGCTACTAAAGGGGGTTGTCATAGTGAGGAATTGGTTTCTACAGAGGACATCATAATTGCTTGTCTCTTTTAGTTAATGTAAAGGGCCCGTGTTATTGGTAGAGCGTGCATTATTTACGATGAGGGAACCGCTCGCCTTTCCCGCCTGCTAATTCACCGTCATGTCCAGTAATACATCCTTGGCCAGTAAATAACTTCTCAAACAAACTTGACCAAGGATAAAATCATCGCGGCAAGCAAAATGTACGATATTTCATCCATTCTGGGGTTATTCATGCGTCAACGGGGGCTGGTTTTGGTCGCTCTTGTTGTCTTACTTAAAAAGGTGACTTACTTTTTTGTACTAGTCACGAGACCCCGGCATGCCATGAAAAAGACCCCACCATCGACAGGCCGCAGAAGGAGTCACGGAGAAGGATTTTTGCATTTTACCATTGTCCTCTCAACCATGGTTTTCACATAATAAATGATGGCGTTTCAACAGCGGATGTTTTCGTGTCTCGCCACTTTGCTCTCACTGCAGTCGTATTGCAATAGTAATCCGTTTTCTATGGCCACAACCCCATCGCACCACTCCATAACTCCGCCTTCAAACCGATACGGTCCCGTTATTGTGTTGTTTTGGGGGTCATTCTCGTGGTCGGTCATCCACGTTTAGTGCACAGCGACGGAGCAAATGTCAGACATCAGCTCTTTGGGGAAACATGGCAAGACTGAAGTCCAGGCTCAAACACTGAATTTTGGAGAGAAGGATGTGTACCGAGATCAGCTCCAGCCGTAACGGTGCTCTTCGCGGTGCTCTTCGCGGTGCTCTTCGCGGTGCTCTTCGCGGTGCTCTTCGCGGTGCTCTTCGCGGTGCTCTTCGCGGTGCTCTTCGCGGTGCTCTTCGAGGAGTCGCTCAATTGTGCCCAATGTGCCCAAAGAATCACCAGAACCACCATGCTTGAGCGAGTGAAACATTTTGCCTAGTCTTATATACACTTGTAATACACAATTGCACCACCGGAGAGTGCAAGTGCACATCTGGGTGACAAAAGTTCCCTGAAATGCCAAATAAGTGGATTTATCCGATAAAAACTGAGCAAACTGAGTGGCACGTCAGCATTTATAGACTAATATTAATCATATGTGGTTTATTTAACTTCTCAAGTGGGCGAAGCTAAAGGCTCAGTCCATCCTAAAACTACAAAATACACAGTCATTGAGGTCTTAATGGGAGTAGACAGTTTTGTTTTTGTTAGATGTCCTCCATGTTCTGTCTGTGATGTCACCGTGTTTGTGCGACGGCATTAGTGAGTCGGTATAACTGTTTTAAACATGATTAAACTTGGCATAAATTAGGCCCCAATGCCACCGAAGAGAAGCCTCAGGACCCAAAGGCTCCAGGGCCCATTCATGTAATTCATCATGTCATTCATGTTCTTTTGTTTACATCGTTTCAGTTTTCTTTCGGTTCATTCACAGCTCCGATACAGGCCGGCTCCAGGGCTCCAGGGCCCCGGGGCCCCAGGGCTCCAGGGCACATTTTTTGTTCATAATGTCCGTCGTCTGAGGCACAAGCGGTGGACACCTTCAGCCTCTGCTCTCAGCCGAAACGTTCTGTTGCTCCATCAGGGCCTCAACTTTTGCTCTGTTCCCAACAAAGCAAAGAGCAAACGTGCACTCGGCCCGGGCCTCACATCCGACGTGCACTCGGCCTCACATCTAACGTGCACTCGGCCTCACATCCAACGTGCACTCGGCCTGGGCCTCACATCCAACGTGCACTCGGCCCGGGCCTCACATCCAACGTGCACTCGGCCCGGGCCTCACATCCGAACGTGCACTCGGCCGGGCCTCACATTCCGCCTCACATCAAGTGCACTCGGCCGGGCCTCACATCCAACGTGCACTCGGGCCCGAGTGCCTCGCACATCCGACGTGCACTCGGCCTGCCCGCCGGGCCTCACATCCGACGTGCACTCGGCCCGGGCCTCGGCGACATCCGACGTGCACTCGCCCGGGCCTCACATCCGAACGGTGCACTCGGCCCGGGCCTCACATCCAACGTGCACTCGGCCCGGGCCTCACATCCAACGTGCACTCGGCCCGGCCTCAACATCCAACGTGCACTCGGCCTCACATCCAACGTGCACTCGGCCTCACATCCAACGTGCACTCGGCCTCACATCCAACGTGCACTCGGCCTCACATCCAACGTGCACTCGGCTCACATCCAACGTGCACTCGCCTCACATCCACGTGCACATCGGCTACACATCCAACGTGCACTCGGCCTCACATCCAACGTGCACCTCGGCCTCACATCCTAACTGTGGAGTTGAAGGCAAATAAAAAAGGCAAATCGTTAGCCATTTATGATTTTTTTTTTTTTCCTTTATCACATCTTTGTTTGGCCATTTTTCACAAAACCAGGAAATCCTTCTGAACATAAACCGTGCGGTGGCGGACCATTACAGCTTCGTAACATCTTGAAAAGAAACGTCCAGCACCTTCTGCGATCAGCTGTGCGCCGCTGCTCTCCGGTCGGTACGGTAAAGAGAGAAGGCGCACGGATTGGTTTACGGCTGTGGCATTTGCCTGTAAAGTTTACGAGATAAACGCGCAAAGTGGCGAGCACGCAATTCTCAAACCCAGGACGACCCGAACACGCATGAATCAAACACACTACAACTCTGACTGAGGGGAAACCATTATGACCATCTAGGGATGTCGAGATTATAAAGGTTAAATCGATAATCGTGATTATTCAGGTCACAAAATAATCATAAGAACCAAAAAGTAAACATTTTAGAAGCAAAATTAAGTACTTTTCGTTCAATAGAAGGCGCAAAAATAGACCTAAATGTGAAGAACTTTATTTTATTTGACGTTTGTCACATGACACTTTGTGTTTTTCAGATAATTACATTTTGTGAAGCCGCTCACAAAACTGGAGGAACAGAATGTGTGAGACCGCGAGAACGAAGGAAAAGGAAAGATCCCACTGTTGTTCGGGCGCAGTCTCAACAATCGCGAATAATCGTTAAATCGTGACTTTTTTTCCCCCTCACAATAATCGTGACACTAAAATGTGATATTGTGACGTCACTATTACTATCACATGGCGGTGAAGCAACTAAAGACCCACGATGACAACAGCAGCAAGACTCGTCCATGGAACTCAGAAATCTCCAAAACAGTCCAAACTCTTAACGAATGACATCCCCAAAAGAGTAAAATGCTAAATTAAAATAACTTTCAACAGGTCACTCACAGAACTGGGCTGGAAAGTCAGAGAGCAAGATGCTGAGGGGCCGGGAAGGGGGCCGGGAAGGCCGAGGTCGAGAAGGCGGTCGAGAAGGCGGTCGAGAAAGGCGGTCGAGGGCTACTGAAGGCGGCTGCAGTACCTTCAAGACCCTTAACGCTGAGGTCGCTAATTCAACTGGATTCTAGGCCGCCCCAGCAAGCCCCGCCCCAGCAAGCCCCGCCCCAGCAAGCCCCGCCCCAGCAAGCTCCTGGAAGAGGATTTCTGCTGCCTAAACGTGCCCAACACCAACACTACAGGGCGGGGCCAGCTATCAAAAGACAGGAAGTGACACCGACAAGCCTACAAGAGACGTGTCAAAAATAAAAGCTCAAGAGGAAAACATGCACAACAGGAATAAGCAGATATGAAATGAATAAAATGTGGTAAACAAGGCGTCGTAAAGCTTCGTGTCGGGGCCGAGTATGTGTAATATAAATAAAAGTACAAATCATATGCAAGGAACACCAGACAAAACTCGACAATACATAATTTATAAAAGACAAAAAAAAAAAAAAAAAGTTGATGTTTAATAAAAATCAATTTTTTGCAGATATATTAGTTTTATTTGTAATTTGCATGCAAGTATTAGTATTATAGTATTAAAAATAGATACATGTATGTTTTGTGATGATCCGTGTTGCTTTGCGTGCGCTTTCTGATCAAACTAATTCTTGTTTTCATATTAAGTTTGTTGAAGTAGATGGAAAGTAAATACAAGTACACAAGCACTGAAAATACTGAGGTACTTTCTTACACTGTACAAATATAAAAACAGAATAACGGTCAATGCTTGTGTGGTTTCATGACGTGTCGTTTAATCCTGCAGAAATTCGACCGGTGCAGTGTTTTTGGGGTGAATATTCATGAAGGGTGAAATATCCTGCGATTTAAAGTGCCCCCTACAGGTTGGACGACTCATTGAACACAAATGCAGTTACGATATTTTGAATTTTGCTATAAATGATAACGTTATCCCAGAACAGCACATCTTTTAGGTTTATAATTTCACTTCCTGATTGCAATTGATGACATCACACAAGGAAATTAACACTGGGCCAAAACTCATGTAATGTCCCCAAAAAATAATTTGACCAAAAATATATGAGCGACTTTATTTTGTTAAATGTTTTGAGAGAAAAGGTGGTTTATTTGTGTTAATTCTGCACAAACTTTGACTGAAATGAATATCCGTAGTATGTGACGTCACTTCCTGTCGTTGCCTACAGATTGTGTAATGTTTTCACCACAAATACCTACTTGATTGGTGTAAAACTATAACTTATGTACAACAGGTAAAAATACACAAAATAAAGTAATAATTAGAAAATCGTAAAAACCTGTCATACGTCACTTTAACGCAACACACCGTTTTTACATTATTTTTCTATTCAAACGTTGCCCTTCGCCACACAGAACCCACCATCTCTCTCCAGACTATATTAAAACCCAATGTGCCAAATCAAATCAGGAAAGAATCCTTATGAAACCCATAAATACCCCAGAAAGAAATGCAGTTTGCCCTGTTGAATCTACACGGTCTAAGTCGTCTCAGATTTATGACACTGTGTACATGTCGTGTGATTAGCTTTATGGTTGGCATGACATCACCTCCATCGCGCTCCAGTACAGTTCACACTCGCTAATCCCGCTATGGGCAAAAAGCATCTTCACTTCCACGTTAATAGGCATTATTGTCATTGTCAAGGTTACGGGCCGCAGCTCGACGACAGCGCGTGTAGATGCGCATTCGCTCTCCGGTGCACACGGATATTGGATTCCACTGTCATATTTATGTTTTTAATCCCCGGCGAAATGCAGCCACCGGAGGAAAAGGCTCCAGCGGTCTGTCTGCGGCTAACAAGAGGCTGTCTGCGGCTAACAAGAGGCCCGTCCGCGGCTAACAAGAGGCCCGCCCGCCGCTAACAAGAGGCCCGTCCGCTGCTAACAAGAGGCCCGCCAAAGAGGCCCGCCAAACATTGTGTGACATGATCGTCTCCGTTTTGTCTTACGACTTTCATTCATCACGTCTTTTAGCGTGACGCGTGACGCCCATGAAGACGTGGACATCCGGCCGACTCCGCGACGGCTCCTCACCGTTTAAGGCTTATATAATGGTCTCGTACTCGTTCTGAAAGAACAAGACCGTTCTAAAACTTTTCAACAAAAGATTCAATTCTGTCCTATTAATACATTTCTAGTAGATTCCTGCTGGAATGAGTGTCAGTCGTGTTCATATCACATCCATGGGTTGCAGAGTGATGAAATTCCAGCACCGTTTTGAGAAACTGACAAATCAAAAAAACACTTTTGAATGGAAAAAAGCGCTCAAAATGTTGCATATTACGAGAAGCTGAAACCCACAAGTACTAGTTTCATTATATATTAGTTTTGACAGAACTACAGGTTTTCCCAGCAGCATTTCGTTTGCACAAGTTTCTCTACAAGGACAATCAAGTTTATTTATTATTGGATTTTGTGGACATTTCAGTGTAAATGTGATAAAGTTAAACAATTGCACATTTTACAAGCTTTACTCAACTGTGTCCTATTTACAGCACTTTTGACTAATGAAATACTTGAAGAAACTGCTTTTGTTCTGGAGCTAATCAGGCCAAACACACAAAGACTTTATATGTCAGCGCTTTGTGCCACTTGGACTAATATAAAGCGCTTCACAGTTGGATGGAAGTGAGTTATCGGACACAGAGCCAGATTAATCCTAATGCAGTTTGACCCTGTACAGTCTGTTCAGATGGAGCTCACAGTCAATTTATAGAGCGGCATCAATCACCAGTTTTATGAATGATGAGGTTCACCGAGGCACGGGCCACAAAAGCTGAGCGACGACCACTGAGGGTGGGCTCATTCGGCACAGGCGTCAGGGAGAATCAGGGTGGGACGGGGGAGCATCACAGAGGGACAGGGAGCATCGGGGAGAGTAGGGGAGGGACGGGGATTATCAAGGAGCGTCGGGGAGGGACAGGGATGGACGGAGGAGGGTCGGGGAATGTCGGGGAGCATCAAGGAACGTCAGGGAGGGAGGGGGGAGCATCAGGGAGGGAGGGGAGCGTCAGGGGAGAATCAGGGAGTTGTCAAGGAGGGACAGGGAGCATCAGGGTGGGACGGGGGAGCATCAGGGGAGAGTAGGGGAGGGACAGGAAGCGTCGGGGAGAGTAGGGGAGGGACGGGGATTATCAAGGAGCGTCGGGGAGGGACAGGGATGGACGGAGGAGGGTCAGGGAATGTCAGGGAGCATCAAGGAACGTCAGGGAGGGAGGGGGAGAGAATCAGGGAGGGAGGGGAGCGTCAGGGAGATCAGGGAGCGTCAGGGAGGGACGGGGGAGTATCAGGGAGGGACGGGGAGCATCAGGGGAGAGAGGGGAGCGTCAGGGAGGGACGGGGGAGCATCAGGGTGGGACGGGGAGCATCAGGGGAGAGTAGGGGAGGGACGGGGAGCGTCGTGGAGGGACACGGGAGCGTTGGGGATTATCAGGGAGCGTCGGGGAGGGACAGGGAGCGTCAGGGGAGAGTAGGGGAGGGACGGGGATTATCAGGGAGCGTCGGGGAGGGACAGGGCGCGTCGGGGAGTTTGATTCCGGCTTCAACAATTTGCTGAATGTCCTTCCCCCTCTCATCCTCATGTCACGCTACAGTGACCGGTCTATTAAAGCCTCAGCAAACAAACAACATTGCAGCTGGAAGTTAAATATTGACTCTTATTACTAAGAGTCATGGACACATTAACTACAACATTGGTCCGCGCAGCCTGCGAACGATTAAAATGAATGATGCAGAACGTTTCCATATCTGTCCGTCCTGGAGAGGTCTAAAGGGACTCGGAACGCTCCATTATTCAAACAATCACATCGTATTTTGAACAGCGTTGTGTGCACAGCTCGAGCGTGTGCGACAGTGACTCCACACCACTTACTGCGCGCACGCTCCGATGAACACGCCGCCGTCAAATGTGACTTCCAGAACTCCCCAGAAGGACACAAAGTGCATGTACAGTGGTAGTCTGCTGTGGAGCGTCTCCGTTCACTCGGCATTAAAGCAGGGTTTCATCTGCCAAATAAAAGTAAAGTCTTTGATGTCGATCTGCCGCCCTGTGATCTCACTTGGATGAATTCATTAATAACAAAGATTTTCTGTCACTGTCTTGGCAGGTTTGCTCGCAACTAAACAACTTTAATGATCAGTCTAGACGTTACCTGTCAACATCGCTTCTAAGAGTTTCTCCAGCAGTTTCTCAAGTGGAGCTGTACATAGTTTTTTTATTTTTTAATAGATTTGGATTTAAAAGTGAATGTTGTTCGGGTGCATAGAAGTCATGTAATATTGTGACTGCAAATGTGCTTGGAGAACCATCAGTTACCGTTAAGTTCCAAGGCCAAAGAACGTTGTTCCAGACTGGACAGAAGTGGTGGAACTGGATCAGATCGTCCAGATTAGTCTTTGGACCCAAAAGATTACCAAATTTTAAATGGAAGAGCAAATTAGAACTGTTAGGTTCATCTAAATCTGCACTAAAAATAATTCATCTTCTACCTTCAGAACCGTTGAGAACAGTTCTCTATCACTATGAAGAACCAACTTGTTAACAATTATATACAATTCCATATTAAACATTACATTATTGGAGTCTGACCAGATTATGCTAATGAATTACTGAAGTTTCCCATGCTTCAAAACTGTAATACTTCAAGTGCATAACGCAGTCGGAGAGCTACTTTTGAAATTCATGAAGCGAATATTAAAACCCACATATAATCCGAGTGGACACAAGTGAAGGGCAAAGCCAGTATAATCCAGTCGTGCTGGTTTTCTTGGCCAACGTTCTCCAGATCTGGAAAAAAAACATGTTGTTGCACTGCTTGAAGTTCAGGCTAAAAAGAAAACCTGTGGGAAAACGAATAACTTGCCCAAATAAATGCAGTAGACGTGCTGTTTTATTAGAGACGTTTTGCTTAAGTGCAGCAGGACTTTGTGTATGTTTGTGTAACTTTTGCGCCTTTTGCTTGGTGATAAAACGCATCGTAAACAACCTAATAAAGCTTGGACGCCGCAGAAATGCTTGCAGCCAGGGCAACGGCTGAAGGACAGAAGCAGTGGGCTCCATAGCAACGCAAACGCCGCTCCTGTGTTCAGGTAACCAACACGTGCTTGCTAACATGCTAACAGCTCAGTTTATTTGGCATGTATTGGGACCTTAAACTATATTATGTTGTTTTCCCCTCATCAAAACATACCTGGAGTTATATTTTTCTTATTTCCTGTGCGTTTCAAGGTCATCTGGCTCTGGTTTTTTTAATTTCCCCTGAATTCTTTCATCACAGTTAAAAAAAAAAAGAAAAAAAAAGAAGAAAAAGTCCTCCTGCCCAGTTTTGATGTCCATAAACCATCAGCAGACTCATTCTGCAGTCACAACACGTTCACAGCAAACACGCAGCTCTATTAGCATAGCATTCACACCGCCTAATAACTTAATTTATTTTTTCATTGCCCGTTCTGCTGACAGCAAAGGGCACTCCAAAAAATACCATGTTGGAAACGGAGCTGTGTTTTTAAAATGAAAAAGTGACCAAAAGCACGATTAAATTACAATTCTATAATATTTAGAGTCATTTAGGATGCCATGCTCGTCAAAAGAATACATGTGATCTACCCACAACTGCACCCTGGCATTTTTTAGAACCACGCCAGATCAGGCCTACTCTCCCCCAGGATCCCCTCATGTCAGAACTTGGAAGTGGCACATCGGCGGAGGTGACGAGGTGCGGCGGCTCAGACTGACACGTGCCATCCATCACCGGCGCCCGCAGCCAGATGCCGCCTGACACGGAGGAGATCCAAGATGGCGGCGGCCGCGCGCGCGCGCACAGTTTAGCGCGCGCCGTCCCCGGGCCAGCCGCTGTCGTTTATCCGTCCGGACCGCTATCAATCACCGGCGTTTGGAGGGTCAGGGCGGCACGCTCCATTTCACCGCCGCGTTGCAGAGCGGCAGCAGGTGTGTCAAGGAAGCGGGCCGGGAGAGACTCGAGCGGTGACAACGGTTTACCAAGCGCAACATGCTCAGATAACACCTGAACGACAAGAACGGCACCGGAGTTCAACCGCCATTTACACATTCAACGGTTCCCAAAGGGTCTCATTAGGACGCGTAGTCTGGTGGGTCTGATTGAATGGAAAACTCAACTTTTTCACTCTTTTAAGAAGTTTAGCATGTGTATTTTAAGCTCTCTTTCTTGGTGTAGCGTAAAACACATACTTTGAAGACGTACAACTACAGTAGGTGGTGGTAAATGCATTTTTTGGCTACCAACCGCCATTAAAAGTAACAACAACAACATATCAAATCGAGTCACAAGTGAGTCTCAATAGGTTAGCGTTGCGACGTTAGCCCAGAAAAGTAAAACTATTACGTTGTTGTAGTTTGTTTAAAAAATAAATAGAAAAAAGGGGGGAAAAAAGAAATGGCAAAAGCCTTTAATAACAGAACACAATCTTCTGCTGATGCGATCGTTAGGCTGAAGCTGCGGAGCTGAAAAATCTATTGTGTGTCATAAACTTGCATTGTGTTTTCTTCTTCTGTTTTAAAAAGTATAACAAAAAATTACACAGAAAAACACAGAACGCGCCACGAGAGAAATCGAAATAAATGAAAGGAACAAAATGCATCCACTTAAGCTGCAGTGACCAACAAGAACGTCCCATTGAATTCATCGATCGTCAAATTGATCTGTTTTCAAGTTAAGTCAGAATGTCATTTTTTTGTACCATTTAAACAGTGTCAGGTGTAAAAGTGTTATCGCCGTATCCAATATTTTAGCGCAACAAAAATATGAATGAAACCCTTGATCAAATCCATTGAAGTTTACTTGGCATTTAACATGTCGTGACAAATAAATAACACATTTGAAGTCATCTGTTGTATTGATCTTTTCAGCAATATTTGTGTTTAAGGGTGTTAAAGGGTGTTAATGTGCGTTTGTGCGTGTTTGTGTGCGTGTGTGTGTGTGCGTGTGTGTGTGTGTGTGTGTGTGTGTGTGTGTGTGTGTTTGAATGTAGTTTTTAGTGTTTTGGTGAATTGGTAAAGAATGTTTACTCACTTCCTGTGTTCTTGTGTGCAGGAGTCAAAGCGTTCCCTCTGGAAACGAGCTCCCTTATAAGGGTTCCCGGCTGGACCAAGGCAGTGTAGGGGGGGCATGATGGGGGCTTGTACAGGGGTTTAAGGCTTTATCATTGTTAGGTGTTGGTTTTTAGGGTTTTTGGTTTTTTAGGGTTTTATGTATATATTTGTCTGTAGTTGAATGAGTATGGGGTTTGTGTGTTTTTATGGAGGTTTTAGAATGTTTCATGAGCTAATGCTAATTCGAACATCCCTGTCAATTGTCCGTGGTGTTGCCCAATTGTGTGAACGGGATGAAAGGCGCCTGGAACATCGGTCCTCTTAGCCTCCATTTTTAAATGTATTTATTTTATGCACAATGCACTTTAATTTGATTGAAAATTAAAAAGATGTGGACCTCGTCAATGTCTCACTCAACTCCAACCGCTCAAGGCCGGCCTACGTTACACCCCCCAATGACTAGAGACAACGCGCACGGAAAATGTAGATAAAATGAAACACAATTCTGGAAAAAAAAAAAGAAAATTAGCATCACGGTAACATTTAGCCTGAAGCTACGGTTAGCATGGTTGGATTTTTATACACATTTGGGCTTTTTGACCACTTTATTGTTCTATATTTTGCACAATATGTATACTAAAGTCTGGGTTAGCTCTTGTAGTGGGTGCGGTGGCTGATAGAACTGCTCGTTTACATAAAAATGAGTGGATTGCTTTTCGCAGAGAGGTTTGTTAGTGGGAGACGTACAAGTATCAGGATGAAACAAGTGCCTTTAGACCTCCAAGTTGCAGTAGGAGTGGAAAAAGGTATATATCTTTTGAATGTTTTGGCGGAAGAAAATAAGAAGAACTGTCGGCTGTTGGTTATGCCTCTTCTCTGAACCCCACCCATCGCCTGTGATTGGTCAACAAGGATACACCCAAGGAAATCAAACCTTTGAACCACACAAAAAAAACAAAAAAAACATCAAAATACTTAGCACCAGATTTACTTTTTCAATAATCGCCACCACACTTAGGCTTTTTATTGTTTTGTTTTTTTTATCCTTTAATGTTAATGTAAGGATAAATGTTTACTGTAAAAATTGGCCCCTGCACCCTTTAATGTCGCAGTCCGTCAGGAGATTAAAAAAAAATCAAATGCAATTTCAGTTTGTTTAATCGGATCCCCATTGCCTCGGTTATTTTTCCTGGGGTCCACATTTTAAATTCACACCCAGTACATTTAATTGCATAAAAATACAATTAAAAAACACAACATTTAAAACAAACACATAAAATCCAGTTTCATGCAAAATGCCTCGCAAATAAGTTTCTAATAAAATAATAGTACAAATAATATCAATATTTGCAGTGTTTTTGGCAGCGATTTCTAAGCCACTGAACGGTTAATTTAATTGTCCAGTCGTCGCGTTACAGTCTAAATGGAAAAGAACATTGCGAACGAACAAAATCACGCACGTTACATCTGAGAACAACACAGACAATTATATTTCTGAAAAAGCAAAAAGACGCACTTCCTTCTGCAAATTAAAATCCCATTTCTGTGTATATGCCCGAGTTACATGTTGAGGCCTGAAAACAAGATAATAAACCACCCACCGAGAGTACTTGTTCAAACTAATCCCCCCACTCCCACCTCTTGCAGTAAAAACGCACAATCATTCCGTGTCTCTGAAAGAGGCTGAATCTTTGACAAACCTTACAAAAAAAGAAAAAAAAAAAGCCATCTATTTTGTTGCCCGGAAAAAAATGTAACAATTTGAACGTATGTGACAACTGTGGACAGCGGCAGAGTGGATTACAGACGGAGCGTGAGGAGCAGAGACTGAAACAGGCAGTGGCTAAACGGCGGCGGAGAAGAGAGAGAGAGAGAGTGGCCGACGGGAGGAGGCGGGACTGTGTCTCCGGGGGCTTTTCCATTGGCTGAGGTTCACTGATGCTGAACCCTGTGCAGAAACACACATCGGTCGGTCAACAACAAATCTCATCCTCACCGCCCACTCTGGGTTACGCCGGCGTTCGCCACGACGACACATTCACGGTCCGGTCTGCGGGACACATGACATAGCAAGTCCAAGGATAGGACATTTTAATTAATTTCAGCTACAGCAGGGCTATTCAACATCAGGCCCGCGGGCCAAATCAGGCCCTCCAAGTGATTTAATCCGGCCCACGCCCGATCTTCCAAATATAAAATAATAAAAATCTTGTTTACTGGTTTAATTCTGGGTTTTAGTCCTGGTTCAGAACCTGGTTGGTTCTTTGTCTAATCCTAGTTTTCATTCTAGTTCAGAACTGGAAGTGCAATTTTGAAACGCATATTTCTTTTCTCATAAAAATCTAATACATCAGTGGTTTTTGTGTTGTATGAACTCAATTCATTGGGATATTTTGTGTGACCAAGAACGTTGTTCCAGTGTCGTGTTGTTCACCTCCGACCCAGAGGCCATGGACCTCTGAAAATCTGGCCCTCGGACAATGAAGTTGAACAGCCCTGAGTTAAAGTAATGCAAATGGTAACAGGACTGACATCTGGTATGGGAATTAAAACCAAACAATTGTTACTTTTAAGCTTTATAAGCGTAATTTGAATTTTTATGACACTTTAGACCAGGGCTATTCAACTTAAGGCCCGGGGGCCAGATCAGGCCCGCCAAATGATCTGATCGGCACACAACCCATCTCCCAAAGAGTCACTTTTTTTTCTTGTTTTCTGGTTTAATTATGGGTTAGCACTATCTTTAAACCTGGTTTGATGCTGGCTTAGATCTTATTTAAAATCTTGCTTTAGACCTGATTTGGACCTGGTTTATACCTGGTTTGATTCTGGGTTAGTCTTGGTTCAGACCTGGTTAGTTGCCTATTTAGACTTGTCCTGGGTGAGTTCTGCTTCAGTTCTGGCATGGCTAATTTACAGATCTATGTTGTTTTTAATCCTTTTCCATTATATTTTTTTCTCATATAGCAGTAGATATTTTACCATTATTGAAACAATTGTTACTTTAAAGCTTGTGTAATTTGAATTCATGACACTTGAGACACTACTTCTGCTTCCACTGCAGCTCTTCCTCTATTACAGATCCTACTACACTTAGGCTAATGTCCAGATGACTTTACACACTTTATTCCAGTTGGAGTGGAGTTTATTACATTTTACTGTCAGTTACTTTGAGGAAAAAGGGAAACGTACATCTCAGGAACTAACTAAACTCCTATTCACCCACATTTGAAACAAGCAGAAGCAGAGTTGACGCGTACTGACCTTCACAAACCAAAAGAGACGGTTTTTTTTACGAGACGGTTCCATGGATTACGTTTGAATCTTTTGAATAATCGCTAGCACGGACGGGATAGTGGGCGGGGAAAGAGGGTAGGTGAAAACTGACATTTTCAAAGCACCAGCAGGAGGCCGGTCCGGGTTCAGTCCTGACTCTGGCACCAGCAGGAGGCCGGTCCGTGTTTAGTCCCGACTCTGGCACCAGCAGGAGGCCGGTCCATGTTTAGTCCTGACTCTGGCACCAGCAGGAGGCCGGTCCGTGTTTAGTCCTGGCTCTGGCACCAGCAGGAGGCCGGTCCATGTTTAGTCCTGACTCTGGCACCAGCAGGAGGCCGGTCCAGTTTAGTCCTGACTCTGGCACCAGCAGCAGAGGCCGGCCCATGTTTAGTCCTGACTGGGCACCAGCAGGAGGCCGGTTTTAGTCCTGACTCTGGGCACCAGCAGGAGCCGGTCCGTGTGTTTAGTCTGACTCTGGCACCAGCAGGAGGCCGGTCCATGTTTAGTCCTGACTCTGGGCACCAGCAGGAGGCCAGGTCCGTGTTTAGTCCTGACTCTGGGCACCAGCAGCAGAGGCCGGTCCGTGTTTAGTCCTGGCTGGGCACTCTGGCACCAGCAGGAGGCCGGTCCCTGTCTGGGCCAGCAGGAGGCCGGTCCGTGTTTAGTCCTGACTCTGGGCACCAGCAGGAGCCGGTCTGTTTAGTCCGTGGGCACCAGCAGGAGGCCGGTCCTGTTTAGTCCTGGCTCTGGCACCAGCAGGAGGCCGGTCCGTGTTTAGTCCTGTCTGGCACCAGCAGGAGCCGGTCCGTGTTTACCTCATCTGTTGGCACAGCACCAGCAGGTCCGTGTTAGGCTCGCACCAGCAGGAGGCTCGTGTTTAGTCCTGCTCCGTGGGCACCAGCAGGCCGTCTCTCTGGCACCAGCAGGCCGGTCCGTGTTTAGTCCCGGCTATTGTTTAGTCTGCTCTGGCAGCAGGAGGCCGGTTGTTTACAGCTTTTTAGTCCTGGCTCTGGGCACCAGCAGGAGGCCGGTCCGTGTTTAGTCCTGGCTCTGGGCACCAGCAGGAGGCCGGTCCGTGTTTAGTCCTGCCACCAGCAGGAGGCCGGTCCGTGTTTAGTCAGTACCAGCAGGAGGCCGGTCTGGATGTACTGCAGCTGTTTTACAGCTCGTTCGGAGGCGGGAATAGGCCGTTACAGTAGCCTAATCTACTAGAGACAAACGATCCCGATATGTATATGTGTGACCGTTTTAATAGTGCAAAACTAAACTGGTGGGTTAGGTTTATGTACATACTTGTTGAATGAGACATGTGGTTGTGTGTGGTTGTGCGTGGTGGTGTGTGTGGTTGTGCGTGGTTGTGCGTGCTTGCGTGTGAGTGTATTTGGGTCAGAGAGTGGACTGTTAAATGATCTTATTGTTGAATGTGTTTTGTTTGCACTGTATTATTCATTCCTGTAAATCAGAGTGCAGATGGAAAAAGAGCGACTGAGCTACAAACTGGTGCGAGCTGAACGTCTTTGTGCCTTGTCCCTTCAAACAAAGACTAAACTAAAGTCAACTTAAATAATATGTCTCCTTTCGCTTACGGAGCTTGGGAGGATTTCACTGCAAAAAAAACAAAGTACTTCAGTGTATTACTTGAGTAAAAGCACCCACTTAATCAAGCGCTGCCACCCGCTGCCTGCACGTGCTGCGTAAACATTCATAATTGATCATGGTAATATCCCATAGAATATCCATGCATTAGTAATGAAGCCTATAGTTTAGACCTACTTAGAAGAGCGTGATCTGCATACCACATCAAAGACCCTCATAGGCTGTTTGTGTTTTCACCCACACGACCAACAACATGTTTACGGGGGTCTGGCGACGCACAAGACGGGCTCTATAGAAGAGAAAATGTGAAGCATTTGCATGATTTTTTGTTTATGATCTGTGCAGAAATATTATTTCATATTTCTCCCACACACAGTTCTGCAGCTCAGCCTCTGCGTGTGGGGGGTTTCTCGGCCCGCACAACAAGGAAGTGTAGGGTTCAGCCACTTCTAACTTTCCATATCTTTAAGTGATGAAGTTAGAAATAAAAAAAATCTCCAAATATGACTTAAACCTACAGCAGTAACGAAATAGTTTGAAGGGCATGAAACTAGTGCAGGGGTGTCCAAACTTTTTTCACCGAGGGGCACAGACAACCCGACAATGAAGTGAATCATTCAAAACATTTGACATAGTTTCGATGGGCCTCCACACCTTTAATAAGACTTGGAACATTAATATTAGGTTGTTATGACATCAAAATGCTTGAATTTTTCAATTTTAACAGTAAAAAGTACTACTTTTCGTTGTTTGGACCAACTCAAACTAGCAGAAAGCCGGAGGGCCGACAAAAATTGGTCTGTGGGCCGCATTTGGCCCCCGGGCCGTAGTTTGGACGTGCCTGCTTTAGTGTGCTGCTTTAGTGTGATAAGCTTTTTTGGTATAGGCTATTTTGGGTATTTTACACTCCATCTCTTTAAAAAAGAATTTTTTAGGGAAATATTTACTTAAAGTGCCCCCTACAGGTCGGACGACTCATTGAACTAAAATGCAATTATATATTTAGAAATGTGCAAAAAATTGTAAGCATGTTATCACAGAATAGCACATTGTTTAGGTTTAACATTCCACTTCCTGTTTATAACTGATGACATCACAGTAGGAAATTACCCAGCAACCACTGGGCCAAAACTCATCTAATATCGCAATTATTTTATTTGACGAATACAAATATATAAGAGCGATTTTATTTGCTAAATTCATGTTTAGAGAGTCAAAAAAGTTGTTTCTTTGTGTTGATCATGTATAAACTTTGACTGGAATGAGTGTCCTTGGTGTGATGTCACTTCCTGTCATCTTATATGTACAACAGGTATAATAAATACACCAAATAAAGTCAAAATAACAAAAAAAAACATAAAATCCTGTCACTTTAATACAGATTTTGAATATTTTGTGATGAACGTTTTACTCGCTCGCGCGTTTTTTGCATCTACTACGAGTCGCCGTATACGTCTTTTTGTGTTCTTTTTTCTCCCACGGACCTGTCAGCCTTACTCCCAGTGACGTGTAAGGGTACGACAGCTGACATTTACAAGTGCCGCATGAGCCCAGCGAGGGGAACGTCTCATTTAAAGCGCACCGAAGCCTGTCGTTTACCGGAGGAGGAGAAGGAGAAGAAGGTCAACTCCCAGACTACAGGACGGCGGTGGATGTACGGTATATATTAGGTTTAAGTATGACAAAATGCTGATGTGACAGGCTCTTTGGGATGCGATCGGACGTGGATCTAAGCGGGGGGGGGGCGGGCGGCGGTGGAGCGGAGATGCCACGGCCTTTGGGACAGCTCTGATTATGCCACAAGCTGCTGCTGGATCAATAGAGCCTGATGGGATCGTTTGGAAGAGCCACAATCTTCATGGACGTGCCCCACAAAGAATGCCCAGACCGCCTCACTGCGAAGACGCCATTTATCCCTGTTCACTTACAATTATCTGCCAGAATATAGACACGAACTTGAAAAGCACAATGAAACATCTTGTTGATTAATAACGTCGTTTCATAAGACAGGACTTCATTTAGGATTCCGGTCACATGTAATTACAACATGTAATTACAGGTTGTTACACACTGCGTTATATGTTTTTGTCTGTTTGGTAAGACAAATGAGGACTGTCCTGTTGCACACAAATATTGGACAGAAATTAGCAGGGCAATGCAGATTATTTTGGATATCACCGTCCCATTCAATTTCGGGACAATGTACTTGGGCCTCAGAACCCCCGTCGTGGACATACAAGATGGATATCTCTGGAAGACACTCCTGGTAGCTGCTTCGACAACGTCATAACTGACAAATGCACAATGGAAACATACAAACTCACCTCTGTACTCGCTGTAGAAAAAGATTCAGTTGTAATCGTTTTAGAAAAAACAAAGTGTTTTGACACTCGAAACGTCCCACTGGGCGGGACCTCCTGATAAAGGGAGTTATTGGTTGGTCAGGGCTGTTAGTAGTTTCAAGTGAAACCAATAACTCCCTTCATCAGGAGGTCCCGCCCTGTGGGCAGGGCTTACACAGAGAAGGCTTTAAAAAACCTGAGTTCCCAGACTCGATCCACAGATTGAGAATGACTCTTCGAAACGTTTTTTCAGATGACTACAACTGAATCTTTTTGTACAATGGAACCCTCCTGGACCAATGAGGGATTACACCGACATCTGTAGTCAATAAGAAAATGGAATTCAATTTTTTTTTTTTTTTTTTATTGACAAAATTGAACTTTTTATTTTGGGTTTAACATGCTTTAAGCCTTATTTTCTTTGGCTGCCACTTCCTTATTTTCTCATTTTATTCTTTACTTATCTTGTGTTCTCTCTGAGCCCTCCCCGGCTCCGTCATATTTTTTTCATGTTGGTTTTTGTTGTTTTATGTTCACATTTTGTTGTCTGATGTAAACAAATGTGTACACGATGCGTACATTTCTTTGCATGAAACAAAATCAACTGAAAAAAGTGTTATATTCTATCTTACAGAGCGTTACATGTTAATACAGGATGTTGCGCAGTGCATTACATGTTATCAGCGGATGTTACAGAGCGTTACATATAATTAACAGGTTGTTACACATTAGAAATCGTTGTTACACAAGGCGGGACATTGTACATAGTGAAGTGTTGCCAGTCGTTTTGTATTGGCACATCACAGTAGAGCCTACGAGTAATAATCTAACTCAATTCCTTTTTCCCCAACTAATAATAAAGTAAGGTTTTGCAGCGTATAAACCCGGAACATTCTGTCTAATTTGAACGTTGACAAAATGGAAGAAATCGCGAATGTTTTGCCGAACTTTTGAGAAAGCTGTTGTCATTTGGCCAAGTTTACCATTCGAACCACAGGCACATTCGCATACTGTAACAAAACTATCAGCGGACTCTTGCGGTCGGAAGGGTTAATCAAGAACGGTTCCGAGTAATCCGTCACTGACAAACCCCTGAAACGCGCCTCCATTTCCCAAATAAAAACACGGCGCAGGTTCTCTCTAGATATTGCCCGGCGTTTCGTTAAAATGAATCCTGAAGTGCAACAATAAACCAGTGTGCCGTATCTCCGCGGGCCGTGGCTCTGCAGTGCCACATACATTTGCCTCAGATACAGATTGGTGGAGCGCTGAATTGTAGCGGCGGTGTTATCTACCAGCGCCGGTATAAAAGGGGAGCGGAAAGCAATTAAAACAAGACAAGGGGAAGAAAAATTTGAGCATCTCTCGCAGTGTCGACTCCTCTCTGTGGAGCAGTGCTGACAAATGAGCTTTAGCAATTCAATTTTCACTTCAATCTCGCCCCTTTCCACTACGCCTTGTCTATATTGTGGGCACAGGGCGTGTGTGTATATATATATATGTGTGTGTTTTTCAGACTGCTCTTTGAGATAGTCACAGAGTCGAGAGTGCAACAAGATGAACTGCACAAGCAAACACTTAAACTGTAGAAGAAAAATACTTCGCGGGGCTCTCGATGTCTGGAGAAATAATTGCGGCGTTGAGGCGTCGCTGAACATGTGTGTTGGGGGTTTCGGTGCTTCACAAACGCGGCTTTGACCAATTCTTGAAAGCGTGGATTGACAACAGCTCGGCAGCAGCTCGGCAGCAGCTCGGCATTGTGGGAGTGAGACCGGGTTCCAATCATGCGCTAAGGGTGCGTTCACTCTGTAAATTGTGTGTATAAAGCCAGTCAAAGTATTTAGTTTAAGTTTATTTTTATCTTATTTAGTTAACCATTTTTTTAATCCATGCTTTATTATTATTATTATTATTATTATTATTATTATTATTATTATTATTATTATTTATTAAATTGTATTGAATGTCTTTTATTTATTTATATATATATATATATATTATTATATATATATATATATATATATATATTTGTTTTATTTGATTTATTTGATTTTATTATCATAAATATATTTTGCTATTGTTTCATGTTGCACCTTGAAAGTTCCTAGTTTGTGAATCTTGTTCTTGGCAATTGCAATAAACCTTTTTCTGATTCTGACACTCTTTGGTCCAAAATTAAACCCATTTTAGTCCTGATCTGGACGTTTCGGGCGTAATCCTGGTTGAATCCCAATTGTGTATAGCATTAAACACACTACACTTAAACGCTGTCTATTTGCATCCAAAAGTCAGAAGTGAAAATTACACTCTTAATCCTGTGATAAACACACTCTTAAACCTGTCTATTTGCATCCATATAGTCTCAGAAGTGAAAATATACATCCCTGATATTGGATGTTGATCCTGTGTGAGCTAATGCTGCTGCAAAGCACACTTCAACTTCTAAATTCAAGTATTTCTCAATAATCATGAGTAAACTATACTAATGTTTTCACATTAGTAATGTTTGTGTGTGTTATTTTTGAATTCCATTTAGTGATGCTAAAGCTTTTCTGTAGCCTCATGCCTGATCCTGGGTCAGTCTGATGGAACGATCTAGAGTCACATTAATGCACTCACAAACACACAACAAAGGAAAGTACTCTGTGGAAGTAAGAACAAAAAAGTAAGTCTTTGTTATGAGCACACATGTCACCAACACACACAAGTCTTGTGAGCCTTTTTTCCCCTTTTCTGACTTTATTTGTCCCTGTGGGTAAATTAGCTTGCAGCAAAATCACAAACACGACTGGCTTCCCTTCCGCACGTCTTTGCAAAACATTGGAACCTTAAAAATGACGGCGAACGACCAATATTCAGGAATTCCATTGCTCGTGGCGTGAATGAAAGACCGTTGACCGGTTTTCTCTTAAACACAGGGGGGACAGAAGCGAACGGCCAGCGGGGCAGGAGGACAAACTCAGAAAAGAGGATGTCTAGGGTCACAAAGAATCACGTGGGCCTTATTTGCAGCTCCCGAACCATCCCACAAGACAGTTTTAATGAAAGTGTTTTAAACGTTCCAAGTAAAACATTTGCACCCGCTTTTGTGCAACACTAAAACATTTTTTATTATTCTTTTTTTTAAACGAAAGTCCAGGGGTCCCACTTCGGGTTCTGGTCTGAGGTGAACCCAACATATTTAAATTGTTCCACACTTCCTCGATGCAGATGCCATTTCTAACTGTGGGTTTGTGTTTTTTTTTGTTTCCCTAAAATCTATAGACGTCTGTTTTGTTTCGGCCGTGGTCATTAACAGGTGGGATTTTTTTTCTTCTTCAGTTAAGGAACCGATCGAGGCCCGGGCCAAGCTGCATACTCAACAAAGTACCTGTTGGAAAAATACTGTAAATAGAACGACCGGTCAGGACACAACCCTGGGCGACGTCTGTGGAGGTGGCGATTTTGTCCGATAGTTCCCAACTTAGACCTGCTAAGGACAAGACAACAAACAATTCCAAAGATAAAATGTTTGTCAAAATGTCAGGCCGAATGGTATTAAAAGCTGATGTGAAATCCAGGAAGCGAATCTTGGCAAGAGCCTTTGATTTCTTGAGGTTTCGAGGGTCTTTTGGAGGCATTTTTCTGTCATGGCCAAAACAAAACAGACGTCTATATAGATTTTGGGAAAACAAAACAACATAAATGGCATCTGCATTGAGGAAGTGTGGAACAATTTCAATATTTTGGGTTCCCCTGAGACCGGAACCTGACGTGAGACCCCTGGACTGAGTGTGTATCTCTTTCAATGTCGAGCATGACTTGGTTTTTAATGAAAGTGTTTTAACATTCCGTCTTGTGGGATGGTTCGGGAACAGCACAGGAGCCCAGGAAAAGTCCAGGCTAACCAGTGACACCGCAACCTTCCCGCGGACATGAGCCGTCCAAATTGTCCGAGTTCCAAGCCGCGTTCGTCATCCTTTGACTTGAGCTCGTAATTGTTTTCAGTTCTCGTAACTTTCCAGAACAACAGCACAGAGAACTTAAAACAGGAAACCATTCACCAGAACTGGAACATTTCTTTGCCGTGTGCTTGACTACTTGACCGTGTGTTGTCTACCGGTGCTAGTTTCCCTTTCCAGCTTGGTGCCGCCTATTCCATCCCCGACCTTTTTGTCGAAAACGCTTCCAAAAGGCGAGTGCATATGTCAAATCGCATACAAACGCAAGCTGCTGCATGACCAAACCGTATGATCACGTCCTACATGCGCCACGTGGATGTGACGAGACACGCGCACCAGTAATTGAAACATTACCATCAGCTGCGTTGGTCCGTCCATCTCCAAAGGGTTCTGATGACAGATATCAGCGCTCCGGAGTCCACTCAGTCATAAAAGCGCTGGATACTGAGTGAACTGTGAGTAACGACTTGTCATTCCTGCCTCAGCCTTTTAGATTTTTTTTCCCGTTTTTCATATCTCCTCTCCTTCACACTGCTGTTTCATAGATTGAGTGGCCACACCATGTTTAACGCATCATTTACTTCTTCATTGTGGGCGGGCGTGGGAGGGGGGTGCGATGTCCTTGGCTTTTATTGCGTTCGCTAGTCTTTCGTCCTTTCCGGCACGGCTGACCGGAGCGGAGCGGCGCGGCGCCCAAATAACCAAGCGTCCCCTATTTTCACTGCGACCGGCGACGGATCGATCATCTTTACACGCCCCATAAGGTTTCGAGGGCTGTGGTTCGTTAACTGCTTTTTCAATATTTCATCAAGAAGTATGAGCGGACTGGCATTAAAAAGAGAATAGTGCATTCGTTAAAAAGGGTCACTGTTTAACTTTTCCGGGCCTCCACCTACTTGTCTCCGAGGAAATATTATGGCTGTTCCCTGACATTAAACTTTACTATCTGGTGTTTTACTGCACAAAAAACGTTGAAATATATGCATTCTTACTGTGAGTGGAAAGTAACATGGATTTAAAGTAGGCATATTGCTTTAACTGAGTTTTAAACATGATTTTGGTCACCTCAGCATTATTATTTCACATTTTATAAGTAAAAAACGCACTTTACTTAGGCTTCGGAGAGCCCTGTAAAAATAAATAAATGAACGCATTAGGCAACGTGACTGGTATGATTAGATATTTGTCGTGAACACAATTTGTCGCCAGAACATTCATGGTGATTGTTTATGGATTTACAATCAGCGCAGGGGAAATCTGTCCAGACGTATTTTTTTTTGTGAGCGCTAAGAGAAGATGACCTCGTAAGCAGGATCGATGAAACAAGACAATACGTTTTTGATGATGAGGAGACGGCAAAAAAAACAAAACATGGCTAACAACATGATTTGTGTCTTTTTAAGTCATTTCAAACAAGCATTCTGTTTAAAATAATATAGTTTGAGGATTTCTCAATCTCAAACCAGGATCTTGGATGGATTTGAAGGATTAAAAGAACTGCACCAGAATTGTTCCTTGTGATAAAGATAATTGTTTTCCCTCCCAATAAAAGCAGCTCTTGCGATCCAAAATAACACCACAAATATTGTGTGGGGTCTGAAGCTAATTATAAAGTGTTTTTACCGGCTTGAAAAAGGAAGTAAGGCTGGTGTGCCCTTAAGAGGTTGTGAAAAACTGTTAGAAAATGGTGAATAATTAGGCTGTTTTGGATTACTTGATAACTCTTGGATTTAATTGGTTAAAAAGGGTTAGGAACTGTTGCAAACCATTAAAAATTTACTTTTAAGTCAGTAAAACGCCGATTCAGCGCCTTTGACCAAGAGCGAGAAGTTAATAAATACAAATAAAGTCTATCCAAACGTCACAGAACAAGCTCGGCATTAAGAAATAGAAGTTACGATATCATTTTTTTTTTACAACGTTCACCCGTTTTTCCATGAACATTTTTCAAAAAACGGGTAGTGTTGGCTTCAATTTCCATTACTAGACCGCGCAAAAGTAATTCAACGCGTCCTCTTCGATAACCCACGAACGCTTTGAGCGAGATCACAGCACGTCCAGCCCCACTCTCCGACCAAAAAGTGCCCTTAAAACCCTGCTATGTTGCACTTCTGTTGTAGTCCTATATTTAGCAGTGAGACATGTCCCACTGCGGTGAACTTGCGAACCCTAATTGAAGTTTCTTGCGCTATTAATGAGGCGCGACTAACCGATTTTACATTTCAGTTTAATTACGGATTGCTAATACGCGGCGCGGCTTCAAATTGTTCATAGCCGGGTAATTTTCATTCCGCCTGGCTAAATTGATTTATTTAAGCTTAATGAAAGTGTTATCTTTTTTATATGCTTCGTCATCACTATTGGATCTCTGAACGGCCCACTGGAGGAGCGACTGGGCCAGGGGCGTTTACAGATATTCAGCAGAGTAAACAGAAGGGACAATACCATGGCCACAGTTTTACAGCGTCTTATAAAAACTACAGGCGTTTTATTTCTATCACATATATATTTAAAGGATTATCCAGTTATTGTTATTTGCCTTTAAACATGCCCTTGAGTACATTTCTTGTGGTATCTTATGTTTCTTATGAGGCGTTCCCTCATCAGTATATGGTATTGGCACTCCACCTACTGGCAGCAGCGGGAGTGACCATAGGGAAATAAATGAATAAAAGCTAGCTTGCCCCGACATTCGTAAGCATACTTAAAAGCAGCAGGAACCTTCCGGATCTCTACCTTCGAATTCGCAAATCTGGGAAATTTGAATGCGAGTGTGTTTTTTTTGTGAGGCTCAGAGAAGACAACCTCGTAAACAGGATCGAAGAAAAGTGTGAAGCTAAAAGGCATGTTTTCGATGAGGGAATAGTGTGGTTTAATCTCAGGAATGTCAACTTTGCATATTGATTAACGTTCTTGACAAGGCAATACCACTTCCATGTACCTCCAGAAAGATTCCGCAGTGCACCTTTAACACAAACTATTCAGATGAAAAAGTGATATGTATTTCGGTTAAACATTTCCGTTATGCGGCATTTACACACATTGATGACGTTGCTTGGCATTGAAAGATAAGCGTGTGTTGTATGTATGTAAGTTGGTGGTGCAATCCCTGCTGTGGTGTATAATTCACTCACTTTCTTTGTGTGATTTCATGGCTGAGGCGCGATCGCATAAAACTTTTAAGAACATTTTAAGAAAGTTAATTTTCACTGACTCCCCTTGTATTTGTTTCAATCGAGCAGAACGCCTTTGTTCTAGTCCAAGCTTTTTCCTTCTCGAGTTTACAATACAGCAGCTGTAATAAATTCAAGGCAATCTTCCTCCGTTTACTTTTGCACTCGACTACGCAGGGACTGGTTCTCATCTATTATTCTAAACTGCAACACAAGAGCGTTTTTAAAAGTTTACTTTGTGCACAGTTTTTATTACAAAGAGAAAGGCTGTTTGTTAGTGTCTTTTGGTACAGGCGTATTGAAGACTGTGAAGCACTAAATGTACTTTGGTGTTTCAAACGCTCTAGTTAACTATTTTCTTCTTTTACCGTTTCCCGCAGAATGTTAGAACTGCAGCAAATACAGCCGATTGGCATGGTTGTGCCAGCGTGAATGTCTCTGGGGTCTCCTCCCGGGGGGAACATGCCTGGTGTATCTTCTGAAGAGGGGAGCCGAACAACCTCCTCTCGACATTACTTTGAACTCCTTTCTCCATTTTGCCCAGCGACACTGAACATGAGCCTAAAACTGTTCTGGAAGAGTCTGACTTCCATTCCAAAAAACTTTTACCTGCATTTGTTTAGTTATTCACCTTATTACGGTCATGTTTACTCCAGACGGCTACCATTTCTTTCTTTTTTTTAAAGGATTTTTTGCCCCGTTTGGCCGTATAGCGTGAAACGGGAATGAGTCCGGGGAAGGACATTGCAGCAAACCTTTCGAGAGCTGGAGTCAAAGCGACACAGCAGGGTTTCTCACATGGAGCGTACATGTGCTTTTACACTCTAACCCTGTTTCAGCGGAAAACTAGAGAAAGTCTCATTTAAATTGTTCCTCAATTTAACCAGAAAGTCTCATCGATTCAGAATCTATTTTTAAACCAAAGAAATGCGGTCAAGGTACAGCCTCCAACATCAATCACCACAGCACAGGAAAAATACTCCACACTTTTTACAATTTTCTTGAACTTTTCATTGGACACTACAGATTCCAATTTAATAAATTTTTTTGTAAATCATTGCGGGGGCGCTGACAAAGAAACATTGATTTTTTTTCCCCTCCAGCTCAGTGAGGCACAGAGGCACAGTAATTAGGAGGAGGAATAAAGCCCGTAACTGAGCTGGCGTTCAGGAGATCGCCAACAGTTTACCAAGAATGTCGGTCTCCCGCAAACCGCCACGATGTCCAAGCGACGAAACGGTGAAGAGCGCGGCGATGAGCAAAGCCACCCCACCCTGGCCCGGAGTTGAACCTGAAACCACCTCCTTGCTGCAAATTGCCCACACCGTGCCGTTATATCTGCCCACACCGCACGGCCAGTTAGCTGTAAATACAAACGCCCGGAGCGGAGTCGGCGCGGGGAAAATCGACCATCACAAACGCAGCGGCTCGTGTCAAGCGCTCAGCCGACACCTCCCGATACAGCGCGCCTCGACAACACACACCGCATCGCTCACCGCCTTTTATGGGGGGGTCGAACCACTTTGTATTGAGACATGTCTGCCTCCCTGAACCGGACCGACGGCGAGCACATACGTGATAAGTACGAAGAGACGAAAAGAGGAGGAAGGGGGAAGGCGGAGGTATAAGTCCACACCAGAAGACATCCAAAGACCCCTGACGGAACCCATCGGTGTCTCCTCCCGACTCTGTTAAATCAGCTCCAAAATGAGACGTTAGAGACGCGCGCTCATGAAGACGCCGTCCCGGGATGTGGCGCTCCGAGGAGGAAGATAAGTGGAGCGCAAACGTCGGTTACAGGAACTTGAATCGTGGGTGCAGAAGATCATCCTTTCGCTGCGACTCGTTTGCGACGAAGCATCAGCAGATTTGTACTTTATTTAGTCACAGAATGCGGAAGAACTGCGTTAAAATACATTTGATAACCTTTTCTGTTCAACACGGTTCAATCAGAGCGCCGTATTCTGAATATTTAGAATACTTTCTCATTGATTTTAATAAGAGTATGGCGTAAAAACCACAGCATAGGTTACTGTATCGTTAAATGTTGATTAATTAGAAGTAAACCTTGCACTTTTCCAATAGTACCACGCAGTTTAAACCCAATATTATATAAAGTTTGATGTTTGAGTAACTGAAATCTGAGCACACCTCAACTGCACCAGAAAACAATTGCTTCCCAACACTGCCTCCCTCTGAACCATGACAAACAAACAACTTTATTATCCAGCGACGCTCCGGATTGGACAGAAGTGCGTCTCGCTTTCAAGATGAACGGCTGATATCCTTCGGTCTCATTTCCTTTCTCAAATAATCTCCCAATCTATAAAGTTTGAACATGTTTTAGTGGTCACTTCACTTCGCTCTCAAATCTCGACTCTTTCTTCTCTTCTATCAAAGCCCGCTAATGCTTTTGAGCTTAAAATACGACTCCCTTTGATAGAAATGATAGCCTATAATAAGCATCTTCAGATCGGCGATATTTGGAAAACTCTGAAGGGCATGACTTTATCTATTTAACATCTTGACAACATAAAAACCCTGTCTCGTTTTGGTGCCGATAGCCTCGTGTATCAAAGCGATTCATTAAAGCCGTTGGAGATGTCATCTTCAGAACGCGGCTGGGTAATTGATGAGTTTAAAACAAAGAAATTGAAAGACTTTGACTGCAGTTAAAAGCTTTGCAACGGCGCAGCGCCCTTGTGACGAGCGGTAAGAGGGGCAAGGGGGGAAGCGCTCGTGCCGACGCAGGAGCTGGAGTGGCTAATGTAGATCTATGGAGCCGGACAGGGTCAGCGCGGTGCAGCCGACCGCGTTTTAGTGCGCCGTAACCTCAGACTAATGACCAAGGTGAACGGTGCTGCGGGGAAAGGGAAGCAGAAGGAAAGTGGCTCTTCACGGCTGTGTCACTGTAAAGATCTGCACGGTTCAGAGACGTGGAACTGTTTTATGTCACTGACAGTCGGGGGTAGATCGTTACCTGGGCTCGAGAGTCGGGACAGAACGCTGAATGCCTGAGTGCTGTATTCTGAATAGTTTCACGTTGATATAATGTGTGACCAAATACCTCAAGGCAAACCTTTTATTTTAGTAAAGTAACTGTTCAGTCAAGAGATGGAGTTAAAGAGGCCACTTTTGTTAAAAAAGAAAAAGAAAAAACATACGCCAACCAGGTACTGATCAGTGATGAGGGAACTGCAGTCAGCTAACAATAGGATTTCAATGGCCATTACAGGGTTGTTAGGGTAAACAAAGACGATTAGCTTCAGGCGAAACTGTAAACAGAACAGGCTAATAGCAGGCTCCACCCAGTGGGCAGGTCTTACGCAGTAGGATAAACAATCTTTTTTCTACAATGGAAAACTCCTGGACGAATGAGGGATTACACAGTCTTAAAGTAACTGTATTTTGAATACCTCCAAATGGAAGAGTACCTGAACCAAAATACAAGAATGATCATTCTGGAAATGTGCACAAACCACAGCACTTTTTTGTAGAGGGGGGACTCACATTGACCCTCATGATGTGATACAAGACAAAAATCAATGTATTCAGCAATATAGCACCAAATAGAACCAAATTCATTTTAACAGTATTAAAGCCCAACCTAATATGAAATACACCCATTCATCAAAACGGTGTCAAATGTATTGCATGGATAGGTTTTCTCTAGACAAGCAACAAAACTGTAGCACTGTCACAATAACATTCCTGTATGAGAACATTTCAATATTTCTGCACATCCATACTTTTGTGTATGTTAAAGAAACGCCCAGTCTTTATTTCTATCCAGTTTCATTCTAAACTTTTGGTCCGTCTTTTACTTAAACCACAATAATTGCAACCTAACTGCTTGTGCTTTGTCCATCAATATCAATTCCTCGCGCTGCGTTCGCTTGAGTCCGGGTTCCAGCTCATCACATCGACTTCCCGCAGTGAAATTGTGCATTTAAACTCCCCAACAGCCCTTCCAATAAAGGCGCTTTGGCACGGCAGCGTATCATTCAGATTGACAAGAGCCATTGAAGTGAACTTAAGTCTACACACCGCCCTATAAATAATATTTTATCCCGCTCTGGACTGGAGGGTCTGTAATGAGCCCCACAGCTTTGGCATCGCTTTGCCTTCAGCCATTTTGACACCAGTGGATCTAGTGAAACCCTCTGCGGTTCAGTGGGCGGAGGCTAACGTTTTCTGCGAGTTCGGATCAGTCAAACCTAAATTCTACTTAAACCGGGGTAAGAAGGCTCGTCTTAAGCGCGAGAGAACAGAGCAGTAAGTGTGGGAATGCCTCAGGCCGGGGGTTCTGAACTAGCAGCGCAGGGGCCGTTTGTCGTACGCAGACTGGTTTTGGTGAGATATTTGGAAGTTCTGGGGTAGAATTACTATTATCGTCATTCCTGTTTTTTGCCTGCAGGGTTTATTTTCCGTGTGAAACCGAGGTGGAATTCATCCCAAAGCGCTGATGCCGACGCAGAGATCGGCGTTCGTGCTGCAGCTTTAGTTTTCTTGTGACGGTTTGAAGATTTTGGGTGCGTTCACGTTTGGTCCTGGTTTGGACCTGGTTTGGTCCTGGTTTGGTCCTGGTTTGGTCCTAGTTTTGTCCTGGTTTGGTCCTGCTTTGGTCCTAGTTTGGTCCTGCTTCGGTCCTGGTTCGGTCCTGGTTTGGTCTTGATTTGGTCCTGGTTTGGTCCTGGTTTGGTCCTAGTTTGGTCCTGGTTTGGTCCTGCTTTGGTCCTGATTTGGTCCTAGTTTTGTCCTGCTTTGGTCCTAGTTTGGTCCTAGTTTGGTCCTGCTTTGGTCCTGGTTTGGTCCTAGTTTGGTCCTGCTTTGGTCCTAGTTTGGTCCTGCTTTGGTCCTGGTTTGGTCCTAGTTTTGTCCTGGTTTGAGATCAGTTCAATTCTGATTGGTAATTCTGGTTTAGTTCCAGGTTTAGTCTAGGTTTAGACCCAATTCTGATGCAGTGTTTGTGTAAATTTGAACATATTCCGGCTGCAACTAACAACTATTTTGGTCGTCAGCAATTAAAATGTTTTGATTCTATTGTAAGTTGCGAATTTTTAAATACATTTTTAACTCAATAAAACGGTTGAAATCCACTGACTGAAGACTTCTAGAAAGAGAATATTAGCGGACAAAGTGTAAACTGTTTATTTCTTTTTTGACTGTCTCTTATGTGTCCAAATAATGATGAATTCTTTTTTATCGTGGACTTCACTGTTGCAGCCCGAGACCCAAAACTGGAAGACTATTGTGTCTTAGTCTTGCATACCTAAAGTCTTGGTTGAATCTTAGTTCAGTCATTATTATTTAGTCTTGCATTCATTTTGGTTAAGTCTCTGCTAAGTTCGGTCCAGCTTCAGTCCATGAATAGTCCCTTTTTCCCCCCGAATTAGACTTGGTAGACTTGAGTTTTGACAAAATTGAGTACTTTGGGTTGAGTACTTCTCTCGATCCCTCACAGAGTCCGGATGCCAACACTTGATGACACATTCAAAAACACTGAACGATGCCAACTATAAAAAGAGAGCCGCGGAGAGTTGCCTTTGGGTCGGTTGTCGGTGACTGTGGCAAGGGCCGGTTTTTCCTCCCACACTTCAAACTTTCCCAAAAATACATATCCAACCATCACAGGCGCACGCAAAGACGTTTCATAAGGCAAGAATGTTACTTAGTTCTCCTTTAAAGACATGCTGTATGCGGACTGACAACTGGTGGAGAAACCTGGCAGCGCAGTTAAACCATAATGACATAATTAGCACTAGAAGTATCTTATTTATGGCTAATAACCCCATAAGCGAGCGACGAAATACAAATTACCTTCCAAATTCTTTTGCACAACCCCGAAATTGTATTTATAAGGAAAACAGTTACACAAATCTTAAGGCTCAAGATGAGTAAATTGAAAAAAATGACAGGATTATCATCATAAAAAATTGGTATGGCCTACATATCTGCTGCCGCTGGTGCTCGAGTTACCTCAGATGACATTGGGGTTTGTCAGTTTTACAAATACAGACTTTATTGCGCATTGGGCCGGTAGCGATACACAAGGAGGTCAATCCAATCCAATAACATGCTTATCTGTTCCGCAGCTATTCAACCCTCTTCCACGTGTTTACTACGGCGCTCGGCTCGCTCGCTCCCCGACACACACACACACACACACACACACACACGCACACACACACACACACGGAGCGTAATGTGACCTAAATGGGGAGTAAATAGATTCCGCAGAGAATTACAGGCGCTGATTCGATGAAGTAGTAAAGCGTTGCGAGCGTGAAGCGAGAATGGATGAACGTTATTAAGGTGAACTGGCGCCCGGTCAGCAAAGTGGCCCGAATGGTTTTTAACGAGACGCTGCACCGTTTGCATTTTGTCTGGGTCTGGTTATTGACCTGGTTTTTCTGATTGGTCTGAATCGGTCTATAATACTCCACAGTACGATTAAACTTCATTCATTCATTCATTCTCTACCGCTTGTTCCTGTTAGGGGTCGCGGGTGACTGGAGCCTATCCCAGTGACTTTGGGCCTTAGGCGGGGTACACCCTGGACAGGTCGACAGAGAGACAAACACACGCAGAGACACTTTCATTCATTGTCATTCATTCATTTACCTGACGCATGCATGTCTTTGGACGGCGGGAGGAAGCAGGAGAACCCGGAGAGAACCCCCATGCAGGTTCCACCCAGAGAGATCATGTGATGTTGGTCTGGCTAAGCTAACGATGGTAATTGTCACACGGGCTTTAAACTTTAACCTTAAACGGAAAAATGCAATATCGGCCGAGACGGATGAAAATGTGGACAACTTTCGACTTTGTTTGTGGGTAAAGTGACCAAAGATGTCGGGAAACTTGTCAGGCAGATACTGATCAACACTGAACATGTATTTCTACTGAGAAAAACTAAAAACAGAAAAAAATTGGAGAAACTAAAAAACAGAAAAAACCCCATCTAAAACATAACTAATTTAAAACAGAAAAAATAATAATAATCTAAAACAGAAAAAAATCTAACAGAAAAAAGTCTAATTTTTTTTTTTTTTTTTTAAAAAAATCTTTAAAAAACAAACAAAAAAACCCCTCTAAAACAGAAAAAAACCAACAACTCTAAAACAGAAAAATAAATACAAAATCTAAATCAGAATCTGTTAAAATCATTATTGTGGTATCCAAATTGAGTTCAAATTGTCGGCATCGTTGCAACACTAAAAGAACATGCCAGCGGCTCGTGAAGCGCTAACCACTCCACGCACCCCGACGCCACTTAAGATCCAACCTTTGACTTGTCATCGATGTCATGTTGAGCACTTCTGAGACCCCGGACTGCCCCCGCGTGTGTCCTCAGTAGACCACAACGCGCCGCTGCCTCCAGACACGTCAGACTCACAGCCGAGGGCACGAGCGCTTCAGTCACGCGGAAACCAGCGCGACTACGGGCCTTTCTGCCGCGGTTACCGTCGCTCCATATAAGGTACATGTATAACCCACACGAGAACCGGTCCCCCAAGACCGCTCAATGCATTGTGGGAAATGGTTAGTGAAGGAGAAGAGGATGCAGAAGATGAAGGAGGAGAAAAAAATGTCAAGATTTCTGTTGAGATGAGATGAATGCAGCGACAGGATGTGTAGTGTGAAAGAGGGAAAATATCGAAGTGAATTGTACTGCTAAAGAAGTCGCTTATAGGACAAATACAATGCAAAAATAACTTTTTAAACTTCTGAGCATGTATTTATTTATTTAATGCGGACGTAGCGATCGCATTGGACGAACCAGATGCAAGTTGAGTGTTGTTTTGCGTCATTCGCGCTCGTATTCAGTCATTTTTTGCAAGCTCATCTTTCTCTGTGCCACACAAACCACCCCGTTTAAACTTCCCTTGGATTGTTGCGTCACGGGGTAATCTTCTCTTGCACAGTTTTCAAGTCCATAGACCATAATCGGGAACTCGTCCTACCGTCAAATTGTTTCCGCAATGAACGCGCGGCTCTATTAGCCTTGCAGTCACGTTGCCTAAGGGCTTATTACATTTGTTTTCTCCTGATGTTCACTGCGGAGAAGAAAGGGTGCTCCAACGCCTCACTGGAAACGACGGTGTAGTTTACCAAGAAGTTAGAAGACATGAAATCCTAATCACAAATTGACCAAATGCATGTTAAAAAGACGATTAAAGCCGATTAAATCCACTTTGAGTACACATACATTATACTGCAAAATATTGAACGCCTAGTTTCGCTTAACATCTCCTGATTGATTTGTTTATTTCAAGTTTGTGCCAAGGAAAAGGTTACGGCCTCATTTACATATTCACATTCTGAACAGCAGAAAAACAGCAGTGGGAAGAAGAAACCCTCCTGTTAAAATGATGTGAATCTAGCATTTTAACCCTGTAATCTTTTGTATTTGTGTTTATTACAATTCAAATATTTACCGGATATAGTATGCATTAAGTCAACAGTGAGGTACAACATCAATAATATAAACGTTATATATTGAAATGAGTCAGAAACATTTGGAAACACATTAAATATGAAAGAAAATACATTTTAATTGGTCAAAACTTCTGAAATTAGGATATTTTTGGTGAATTTAAGTCATTTTAGCTCATGTACTTTTATGTTGTTTATTTTAATTAATTTACTTGAATTGCCAAATACTGATGAAAATAAAAAGTAAATAGAATTGTCGTCATGTAAATTAACTCTGCAAATTAAACGCTAATAATATTGTAATTTATGAGTAAAAGTGGTCTGTGTAATCCCTCCGTTGTCCAGTTCATTGCAAAAGAAAATGTTATTATTCTTTTCATCAGAATTAATAAAAATGTATGAATAGCAAACATATAAACCTGAATAGTTTTAAGGGTCTTACTTTGATCTGAAACAAGGAAAAAGCCTGTTTGGAAAATACACACTTTGATTTTCACGTTTCATACTTCTACTTGATGATTGGGTTTAATACCAGTGATTTTGTGAGTGGTACATGTAGAACTATTTTTTTGGACTCTGTTTTGAGTTCTTCCTTCTTTTTTTTTCCCGTCCAAAAGTCAGTCTCCAGGTGTAAACATGCCGGCGCTTTTGACCTTCATGTTTATCCAACTGTTTTGGTGTTTTTGAAAAGTGCTGCTGGGTTTTTGTTCACCAGTCAACACAAGCTGCGAAGGATTTCAACATGGCATCAATATGTGCAAAGCCCCATGGGGAAAAAAAGAAAAAAAAAAAAAAAAAAGACAGACAGAAAAAAACCACATGCTTGTTCAGTCCAAAATCCCCCACCTCTCTCATCTCGTGTGGGTGTCCGGAAACGCTCGCTCTTGTTTTGTTGTTCTGTTTTGGGCGGCTCTTTGTAGCGGCTGCCAGCAGACACGCGCGCGGCGCCCAGGTGCACGGAGCGCGGCGGCCCTTCGGAGAAATCCAAACCCCTTCATTATTTATTAGATTACAAAATGGAGGTGCCGGAGCGGGTCGGGCCTGGCGCGGAGCTGGCAGCGCCCGGGTAACTGTCCGCGCGGTGCCAGGATTACGTTTTTTTTTGTTTTTTTTGTGTGTGGAACTGACGGGAGGTGGAGAGGTGTAAGCCACAGAAGCGGAAGAGAGAGGCAGGAAGCTGAGAGATTCACCTATGGAGCGTGACCAGCTAAATATAGACCGCGGGAGACATGGCGGAGGATCAGGTTCTGTGGGAAATGTGCCCGTTTTAAAGAAGTACCGTTAACGTGGCGTACGACAAGTTTTTACGAATCTTCTAATTTGGATTTTATTTAGTGTTTTTTATACCTGTTGTACATATACATTATAGTTTTACACCAATCGAGCAGGTATTTGTGGAGAAAATGTCGGAAAAATATGTAGAAATTGACAGGAAGTGACATCACACCAGGGACACTCATTCCAGTCAAAGAAACAACTTTTTGGACATTCTAAACATGAATTCAACAAAATAAAATCTAAACATTAATTCAACAAAATAAAATCTCAAATAAAAATGTATTTATTCAGCAAATAAAAAAAAAAAGCTGCCCTATGTTTGCGGGGTAATTTCCAAGTGTGATGTCATCAACTACAAACAGGAAGTGAAATTATAAACCTAAAAAATGTGCTATTCTGCGACAACATTTTTATAATTTTTAGCAAAATTAACGGCATTTTAGCTCAATGAGTCGTCCGACCTGTAGGGGCATTTTCAATTCTTATATTTTTCTCTTAAAGGAGGGACATGATACAAAATTGACTTATCTGAGCATTTAATCGTGTCATAATAGTATTTCGTCACCGTTATCTTACTCAAAGTTGCATTTGGTTTGATTCCTCGTGTGCGATTAATCTTGTATCGTCCCCGTAAGCGTTTAAAGCTTGAGTGCTTAGAAAAGTTGTTTTCACCTGCCCCCTAACTCCGCCCACTGTTCCGTACTAATGCGGCGTTTCTCTGGGGGTTACTGATTTTCCGGTTTGACAAGTCGGACAAACCATGAGCGGACAGTCATGACTCGATCAAGTAAAAAACAAAACAAAAAAAAAAACATAGGAAAATGCTCAAATCTGCCAAAAAGTGGACCAAATTAAGTCCCTGTTTTTATTACATTTACAGTTCGCAATGCAACGTTTTAGAGTGAATGTTTGCTTTTGTGGGCGTTAGCTTAATGCACGTGGACATTAGCGACATTAGCAACGTTAGCATGACTGCATTTTAACGACAGAGGCTCAGCGCAGGTTTACGGACAAGTGTGTGCGCAGGAGCGAGCAACTCAAGGGGAAATCACACAGTAGCCACATTTTAACTGCTGGATATCAACTTGAACTAAAAACTCTAACATTCTCAAGAGAGAATTCTCAGTTGGACGGCTCAAAGTCGAAAGAAAATCTGAGCTCCGGGGACAAACTGGAGTCCCCCCATTGCCAGACAAACCGTTTGTGAAGTACACCTCATTAAAAACAAAAACAATAACAAATCTGTTTTATAGAGTGTTATATATCATTTACAAATGTTTAGTTCATCTGCAAAACTGTGCAATTATAACTTTATTGAAAATCTATCCAATTCATATGTAAATAAGAAGTCCAGGGTGTACCCCGCCTAAGGCCCAAAGTCACTGGGATGGGCTCCAGTCGCCCGCGACCCCCAATGGGCAAAGCGGGTAGAAAATGACTGTATGTATGGATGAATGAAAGAAGGAAATGTAATGCTGTTTTCCTGGGATAACGTTGACACAAACATCATTAGCTCGCGATGCTAATTCGTGGGTTCGTCCCGCTCATTCGCGGCATCTCACAAATGGACATTTCACCGTCCGATGATCGTTAAAATCAATTTCTCTCCCGTTCTTCCGGCTCCATTGTGGCACCCCGAGTTCAGCCCTGAATTCTCTCTTTTTTTTCTATTCGAGACATTTTCTTCTCTTTCATGAGCATTTTCCCATTATCCCCTGGCCTGGCCTTATGTGCTAAAGAAAAGACAGATAGGGGGAAAATGGCAAAATGGAAAGCTGTTTTCAATAATCCGACCTATATGACAGTTCACTTGGAGCTGAGCAGGGAAACGGCATTGTGCGCCAATCTCTGAGTCAATTCTGGTGCCAACAGTGTCAGCGGCGCCTAATTGAGTCAGACGCGTTTTATTCACACCATGAGTGACATCTGGTATTGAAAAACAAAAATGCAGGGCAAAAGTCTTATGTCTTTCCTTACTTTTAAACTTGGGCTTCCACATTAACTCCACTGCTTCCCGTTTCATTCATAATAATTCATATAGTATTCAATTATTATGGCGTTCATTTGTGTCGTTATTGGCCTTTAAACATGCCCGAGGATCTTTACGTTGGCAGAACTTAAACCTGCTGAAACCACGCATTACTTTCTGTCAGCCTTGCGTTCCTTTTTTTGTTTTTACCATGGATGAAACAAACAAAAGCTAGCTCGCCACCGACATGTTAAAGCGCACACGGCAATTTGACGGCAGATATTCAGTGGACATAACAAACAGAGCAGGACACAATGAGAAGAGGACCTCGCGAAACGGATTAACGCTACGAGTGCGACAGAACGAGCGTAAATGAAGCTAATTATACAACTCCAGATATGTTTTTTGCTGAGAGAACAATGTTAAAAAATAATTTTAAAAAGTCCATTTCGCGCCGCAGCGACCACAGTGAATAAACGTCCATCTCTTCTGCAGCTTTTTTGACAGTTGAACCCAAAGTTTGAATTAAGAGCAGGCGACCAGAAGGACCAAAGCGTTATAAATGACTTTGATTGAATTCTGGAAAAAATTTGGCCTCCGCAATCGAGTGAATTGGGAGCACATCCAACACGATCAAAGGCTTAATGAACTCATCTCGGACTGACAGTTCTGGATCGGCCGGGGCTCGGTTCAGGTTCACAAAACGACAGAGAAAAGAGAACGAGCAAAGCATAAAAGTCTCACACCAACGGAGGGTTTAAAGACTTTTACCGACTAATACAAACGTCTTAACGAGTGCCATTTTAAACAAAAGTACGCATGATTTCAGACAAAGCAGCAGCACCTGGACTATTCTGAACCAAACCAGGAGCAGGAATAATAAACATGAAATAATAAGCGTATGTATTTAGTGTTGAACTATAACAAACCCACGACTACCCCACAGCAGCAATATTCTAATGCAGAGCTATTCAACCTGAGGCCCGGGGGCCAAATCTGGCCCGTCAAGCCATTTAATCCGGCCCACATCTTCCAAATGTTGAAAAAATAAAATAAAAATCTTGTTTAATCTTGGTTTAATTCTGGGTAAGCACTCGATTAGACCTGGTTTGGTCTTGGGTTTAGTCCTTGTTTGATTCTGGGTTAGTCCTAGTTTAGACCTGGCTGGTTCTAGTCTAGTCCTTACTTAATTCTGGTTCAGTCCTTGGGTGAGTGAGCAATGTTGGTAAAGTATTTTGCATGTTATTTCTTACAAAAATTGAATCTAGCAGTAGTTATTTTTATGTATTACCTAATGTATTGAAATTGTGCGACCCGAAATGTTGTTACAGCGGCGTGTTGTGCACTCCCGGCCCAGAGACCGCGGCCCTCGGGAAAATTAAGTTGAATAGCTCTGTTTTAATGCATCATTTAAAACTTTACATTGGAAACAAATACATTTACTGTAAGTCCCAACAGAAAATGTCAAGCTTGCATATTGACCTGACATTTCTACTATTAAACAATTTATTTTGTATTAGCATTTGGATTTGCCATTTGTAAACAGGAATGAATACCCTCCATACAATAAAAAGTCAACAATTCTGATCCGAGAGCGTTGGACACTCTTGGACTCATTCGCTCTTGTGCTCGTTTGGTCCCGGTTTGAGCCCAGTTTAATTCCGATGTTGACTTGACTTGGTCCGGTCCTAGTTCAGCCCCTGTTCACCTTCAGTACCAGGTTTAGTCCCAGATTAGCCTTTGAATGTGGCGTTTGTGCAAATGCGAACGCGCTCTTAAAAAAAGGTTCTAATCCTCTCATATAGCGTTTGACTTTGTGTTCCGTGGCGATCGTTGCTTACCGTTCTACCAAAACGTCAAGAAAGAAAAATCATTTACGTTAAGTGAACCAGCTTGACCTCTTGGCCATCGTTCATGCCAGCTGGAGAGTGCACGATAAAGACACCCACTGAACCTTCGCAATGTTGTCATCCTTCGTTAGAGTGGGTTTTATTCTTGTTCTAGCAGGTACATTAAACCGACACGTCCTCATCCTAAGTGGCGTTCGCTATTAAAATGTAAAGTGTATCCTTGTTCGCTGAGTGCGTGCTGTTCCCTGTTCATTGTGAAGGTCTCAGGAGGATAAAAGAGGGAAGTGTTCATGGAGAAAATAACGCTTAGATTAAAGATACATTCAGTTTTATCTACAAGAACATTCATGCTATTAAACCCCCTAAACCATGGTGATTTGGAAGTGTTACGGTTTTCTTAAAGGTACACTATGCAGCGCTCTCAGTTACTATCAGGGATGGTCCAATCGGGATTTTCAAAACCGATATCCAATATTTGTCTTAGGCAATAAAGAAAAAATATATAAATTCAAAGCAAGGTCCACGCAATGTTGTTAAGTTAAAGTAAGATTTTGTACTTTAATAAAGAACAAAAAACAACAACAACAACAACAACAAAACAGTAGTGTATTTACAATATAAATTAAATAAAAATAAATAATTTGTTAAATTCTAATAATAATAATATATATTTTTAGCGTCATTGCTCTTCGATTTATTATTATATATTTTTTTAGGATGTTTTGGCCCGTAGGCTTTATTAGACAGGACAGCTGAGCGTGAAATGGGGATGAGAAAGAAGGGAGGACATGCAGCAAACTGTCAAGAGTCGGGATTTGAACTCACGACACTGCGGGCGGCTGCGCATGGAGCCTGGCATATGTGCTGCCGCCAAAACCACTCGACCTGCCCGGTTTTAAAGGGCAGAACTGAGCATTCCTGACTAGTGGCATTTCACTTACATGTCTCTAAAAAGCACCATGTGATGTTTTTGAACTCTACATGTTTGACCCAGAGTCTCAGAGAAAATCCACATTATTATTTTCGGTTCACTATTGCACTACTGCCAGACCACGGGGGCAGCTCCTGCAGCATTTACTAACAAAAGCCTTTATGTGGGACTATATTAAGTAGAAGTATTGAGTGAAAAGTTTATACATGCCAAAGCTGAAAAATGTAGCTCTTTTGTTGCCGTCGACTACACTATGCAGCCAATTAGCAAAGGTTTCAGAAATGAGCTGACAGAACGGCACAGCCCAATCCAGGATCACAACAAAGGGAAGTAAAACTCACGCTGTGTTGGATTTAAACCTGATGCCCCGTGTTTCGCTGGTGTTTGTCGAGCCCATTAGAGTTTGTGTGTGGAAAATGCAGCTTAATAAGGTCAGAGTTGCAGCAGCCGTGTGGTATAATATCGACGAGCGACAGTGAGAACGCTGAACCCCAGCTCTGTCCCTGTCTGTGTGTGTGTGTGTGTGCGCGCGCGTGTTTACCATGTCATGTGGGGACTCAAACCGCTCGCAGTCAATTACAGGAAACAGTGTTTGGATTCAGCAGGTCCACGCCATTGACAGCGTGTTTCGGAGCTGTGGGTGTTAACCTTTTTTCAGTCGCAACACAAAACAAAGAAATAGTCTACCAACAAAATTAAGTGGATGAATATTAAAATGTTGAAGTTCATTGTATTATTATTATTATTATTATTATTATTATTATTATTATTATCATATTTGGTATTATTATAATTTATTTTATTTTTTATTATCATTTTGCTTCATATTTATTTATTATGTATTTATGTATTTATTGCGAGAACGAAAAGGATGATCCAACAACCATTTCAGTGTCAAACCTTGTTTAAAAGAATCACAATGATCATTTCTGGTGACAGAGCCAATGTTCTACAATTTTGCATTAAAATTATCCGTCTCGCTGGAGACAAGGCCGAGTTACAGGTCAGATCTGTGGAGATGTGAGTTCACTCCCACTAAGAATGCATGTTTTATTAAGTATTTTTGCACATCTGATGCAATATGTGTCCTGATACATGGATACTCCTTTAAACATATGTTACAAGTTTACTAAGTTTACTAGTTATATTTTGATGATATAGAATAACAAAATGCATTGTAATTTCATGTTCACGATTCTTATCAGAATAAAAATTAATAATTCACCTTTTCAGCTCAGTAGATTCAGCCAAAATGCATGTCGTTCTAATGAATTTAAGTTGCTAAAAACATATATGTAGTGCTTAGGGAGGTACTTGGAATTGTTTCAAATTTAAAAGAAAGATGGAGTTTAATTGTATTTAAATATGAACATTTTCTTCGTAATACATTTTATATCATGTACATAAAAATAATTGACAATAAACTACATAGTAAACAAATAACTACCACTGGCCCTTGAAGAACATGTTTTTTTCCCGCTTGTTGGAAAAAGACTACTAAATGAACCTTGAACCTCATTGGCCTAGTTAGGGACTTCTCTGAGTGAGACAACAACAACAAAAAAACGTCCGGGCACTGCTGTTTTAGAGGACAGGCTTGGGTTAGGCCACAGGAAATGAATGCGCGTCGACCTCGCGTCCCCACAGAACACCGAAAACCGAGGCGTGCGTGAGGTGTTGAGGAGGCGGCAGGTATGACAGGCGTGTAATGAAATTCCTCTTCTCTTTACAGCGGCGTCAGTGTCACCGAGCAGAGCTGATAGCATCACCGAAGCAGAGATGGGCCCCGAGAGCCCCACAAACACAAACACACACACACACACACACACACACACACACACACACTGACCACAGATGCTCACAGCACAACACAAGACGAGATATGAAAATGCGCCAGTTCATATATTGGGTTTTATATCATGAATGCTGCAGAATAATGTAGAAGTCCAACGAGAAACTGTTTCCTCCACAATTCTTTTCACAGTAAACGAACCGAGGGCGGATTCTCGAATGGTTCCGAAGGTTTACAGTCCGGGAGCGGTCCCGACATGTGCGTGAATGACACGCTACACCGCCACATGATAAACCCGAGGCTCCAGATCGTGCCGCTGAAAGTTCTGGAGTTTAATCGTAGACACAGGGGAAAAACAAAAACACAGACAAGTTCTAAACAAAAAGTTTAAACAAAAGTTAGTCCAAGAGTGTTAAAGTGACGTATGACAGGTTTTTATGACCTTCTAATTTTGACTTTATTTGGTGGATTTGTACCTGTTGTAGATACAAATGATTGTTTCACACCGATCGAGTAGCTATTTGTGGAGAAAACCCTTGAAATATCTGTAGAAAATGACAGGAAGTGACATCACACCAGGGACACTCATTCCAGTCAAAGTGTATGCACAATTTACACAAAAGACAACCACTTTTTTGATGCTTTAAACATTAATTCAACACAAGAAAAAGGTGCTTGCATAAGTTACATTAGATACGTTTTTGCTGCGTAATTTCCTAGTGTGATGTCATCGATTACAACCAGGAAGTAAAATGATAAACCCTAAAAAATTTGCAATTCTTGGATAATCATTTTTAGTAACATTTTAAATATGTTTATCTCGTCGTCCAACCTGTCATAGGCACTTTTAAGGACTTTCTAGCAAAAACATCTGCGTAGGATAGAAAGCCGTTTCCTCCATAAACGTTCACAGACGAGAAATTGTCCTCGAAATCGAACGTTCCATCGTGCGCAAATGACCGGTGAAGCCAATCCCTACACCAAAGTACATCAAACGTTTGTCTCGTGATATTGATGTCATTTATCTAGTCTCCTCACCTGACCGATTCTTTCTAGAGGCACGCGACATCGGAACTCTCGTATAAAACGGCGGTTTGCCTTTATATCAGATTGTAAAGAGCAAAACACACATCTCAGTGATACTGTAGGTTCAAGTGCATTGTAGCAATTACTACATTCAGAGAAAATAAAAACAATTGTGCCTGTTTCATACAATAGAACAGAAAACCAAACAAAAAGATCAGCTTCTAAGTGGCATTAATTACCCTGAACTACATGTGTTTAACATTTAACATTTTTATATTGAATCATCTCAGACAACATCGCTGTGGAAAGTTGTTCTTAAAGACATGTCATTTACAGCATTCTTTCATGGGTTTTCAAAGCATCTATTTATGAATAGAAGTTCAGCGATGCTTTCAGCATGGCGTTATCCAGCGTAATTAACTCAAAAAAACGCTCCCGTTTGGTGTGTGTGCAGTCAAGGTGACGGAGCACAAGTGGTACAATGGTTTGACCATGGGTTTCACACGTCAGATGTTTCATCATAAGAAATCAGCCGCTTCCACTTCATCACGAATATAGTTGTTTTTCACTGCCAGCCTCAGTCAAGGAGCTCATTCTGAATGGTTTTGGGCGTACCTTTAGACGCAGTTTTAAAAAATAAACAGGGAAACTAAGTCGTACGGCACTTCTGCGCAGAGGGGACGCAGAAGCATCAGCCTCCACGCCGCCCCGTTCACGACGCACGCTGAAAAGAGATACAGGCTGCGTCACGCAGCAGACTGCAGACAAAGGATCCTATATATTATTCCTATATGTGTTATTCTTTGACATATTTACACTAATAAGAAGATAACATAGTTCTGAACAAAATATATTGTTTTTAGACACACAAAAATGGACATAATTGGCTGATTGACGGGGGGCAGCCAGTAGATGGGGTAAGACTTCTCTAACCTGTAGCGGCCCCTCCATTAGCGGTCCCACGACCGCTGTGGTAGGTTTGGTGTTGGGCCTTTCTCTGCTGCGAGATCGTGGGATGAAACCAAAGACAAACTTCAAGCGACAAAACCGGACACGAGCAGCTCCCACGAATACTCCACCATTGGTATTCTCCATCATTGGTATTCTCCATGCAAGTACAGGGGGATATCTGACTTCGATATTTGACACTTCTATACCGCTCGGCAAACGTTCTACCGTTGCCTAATATAACATGCCTGACTGACTTTTGTACTTTTGACGTAAGACTACATAAAAAACTCACACTCATGATATTTTGGTCGATTCCAAGTGAATTAATTTAAATGTCACGACGCAATTAACGCAAAAAATATTTAGATCTGAACACACGATGTCGCGCCGTGGTCCCGCCCCTCTTTCACCCTCGTGTTGTGCTCCTCAACGATCGGGAAAGTCCACACTTTTGCACATTGAAACCAGCGCTAGATTTAGACTTATTGGAGATCGACCTTGGCAGGATTAACATTACAGATACAAGATGACATTGTAGGAATAAATAAAGATCTTGAGGTACAAATCGCCGTCATTATAAGATTTTTCTGACCTTATTACAATGGTTTAGTTTTCACAAATCATTCTTTCACAGTATTCACAAAAATCCTGGATAATATGGAATCGACAGTATGTAACATCGTTGGTGGCTGTTACTCCTTTGCCTGGAATGTTCCACAGTAAAGCATCTCCATGGAGACAAGTAGGTGACGCAACGGCATAAAAATGAATGAAATAAAAGCAGGTAAGTTCAAGGTCAAATGGCAAAGTACGTTGACCAAAGCAAACGGCGTACAATAGAACCATGCCATTAGAACGGGCCAACTTTGCCAAGAAGAACTTCATCTGAATGTTCTGCATGGTGAAGCAAAAGTTTGTAAAAAAGCTTTAGTGAAATGCTAAATGTCCATATGCCATTTTCCAAAAAACGTGATCATTAACAGCGCGAGTGACTACGGCGGGCCAAAGACGCGCATTGGATATGCGTGTTTCTCAGACCCATCTGCTCACCGCCACGGCAGTTTGTATTTATTTTGTTTTTTTAATGATTTCGTGAAGAAGATGGAGTAAGTCTGTGACACAAGGCCAGCGCTTGTTAATGTGTATTTAACATGTATCTAAAGGACAAACCGACACAGATGGGAGAGCATCAAGAGAGGGACGAAAACCTTCTGAATGAAAGTGCAAAAGGCTCATGTATGTGTACGTGCAACGCTGAAGCCATCTGCTACACTTTCAACTGTGTAATGAACGACACTTTGCACCGTATTACATATTTACGCGGTCAACGTCCATGAATTTGCTGAACCTGCGACGAAAAATGTGGCTCTTGACTAGGGACGTCACGTTTAACCGTTTTTTCAATAACCGTGAATATTTACGGCCACGATAGGTCATTCGTAGGAGTTTTGGACCCGGAGGTTAAGCGCAACGTGAGTCGCGAAATAACAGTGTCGTAGAGTCCGACCTTAAAGCGAAAGTATTGAAGTAACACAAAGCATCAGATGGAAATACAAAGCGTGTGACGTACCTTATGTACACAGCCGACACGCACGTGCAAGACATGTCGATGTACTTATTAATTAATTATAATCCGCATGACTAGTATTCCCCAATTGTTATGTCAAGAATCAGAATCAGAAAAGGTTTTTTGCCATTGTCAGTGAACAGAAACTTTCTTTGGTGATTCAGTGCAACATAAAACAACGAACAATGATTAAACAACATTTCATCAAAAGGGCAAGCGTTAAAGAAAAACCATTCAAATCTACTATAGGATAAAAATTAAAATGTACACAATAATTTACAGTAAAATTTACAGTTGCAGTGCAGCAAGTGACTGTGAGTGAGTGTTTGGTTAAATTAGTTAAAGTGGCAGGTGTTTAAGAAGTGTTCATGAGTCCAACGGCAGAGGGAAAGAAACTGTTCTTGTGGCGGGAGGTTCTGGTTCTGAGGGGAGTGGCCTCCTGTCTGAGGGGAGTGGCTCAAATAGACCATGTCCAGGGTGAGAAGGGTCAGCTGAGATCCGACCTGCTCGTCCCAGAGCCCTGGAGACGTACAGGTCCTGCAGAGATGGATGTTTATCACCTTCTCAGCAGAGGGCGCAATGTGCTGAAGACGTCCACATTGGATTAAAAAACTGCCTCTAGTAAGTATATTAATAATGAGTCAAACTGAGTAGAATATCAACATACGGTAAATGAAAACAACCATTAAAAAGTACAATGATTTGTTCTATTTCCATAATAAGCTAGATTTAATTAAATTGGGTCCAACTACTATTATGAATAACAACCATCATTGTATTATGCATGTTTTTAAATCTACAAACTATATATTCTTTTCTTTTTTAAAGATTTTTGTGCCCGTAGGCTTTATTGATAGTAAAGTGGTGTGGAATGGGGGATGAGCGAGAGGGGAGGACATGAAGCAAATGTCACGACACTGCGGCCGGCTGCACTAGGAGCCTCGCATATGTGTGCTGTGCCATAACCACTCCACCACCAGGAAGCTCGCTATATATTCTTTTCATATAAAATGTATATCTTCAGAAAAAAACTCCGCGCCTGAGCGAGACTGCTACAACAGCACCACCTACACTTCCACAACAGTCACGTACGCTTCCTTCAAAACAAGCCAAAGAACTGAACCATGCTGTGGCATATTTTATTTCAAAAGATGTTACCCGTCCAAACAGTAGAGAAGCCTGGCTTTCTGCGTTTGATGAAGAAAGCAGCTCCACAGTATGAAGTCCCCGTACGAACCCACTTTTCATCAAATGAGATTCCTGGGCTCTACATGGAGGTGAAGGCGAATGTTGAGGAACAGATGAAGAAAGCTGAGTGGTTTGGTGCCACAACAGATGTGTGGACCAGCAGTGGAGGTGGTGGTGAACCATACATAAGCTTAACGGTTCCCTACGTGAGCTTTAACTGAGACATTATATATTTTCCAGAAGACCACACTGCTGACAACATCACCGACATAGTTCAAAATACTCTCCAAGACTGGGACATTACACTAGATCATCTGGCTGGCATCACTACAGACAATGCCACCAACATGAAAAAAAGCCTTCATAATTATTTTGGACACAACTTGAACCATCAGTAAAGTGCTCTAGATCCAAAGAGTGGAAACAGCTCTAAGAGTTTGCCACCACCTAGTCTTGCCATGCCATGCCATGCCATGCCATGCCATGCCCTAAGTAATGATGTGGTCACTAGGTGGGGATGATCTCCAGATTCTTGGCAAAGCAGAAAGCAGTCTGTGCAGTGTTGTCCGGAGACAGGAGCTCATGGCATCTAATGCCAAAAGATAGTGACGTCACCACCCTGGAGCAGGTCCACCAGCTTCTGAACCCTCTGAACGAGTTTACAGATGTAATGACGTCTGATATACAGAGGAGATGAAAAATGTACTGGATATTTCAAACTTCTCTGACAAATTAGAGGACACGATCAAAACATGTGCTCAAGAAGCGGTTTCACTTGTTGCAATTCCAGAAGAGCCAGAAGTAGAGCCTCATGCTGATGACAACAAGGCAGGAGAAGGAACCAGCACTTCACCTGCACCTTCTAAGAAAGGCACAACTTTATCTGGACTATTGCGCTCCAGCTGCAGCCCCTGCTGCCCCCCCCTTGCAGCCCCTGCAGCCCCCCCCCTGCTGCCCCTGCCAGCCCTGCAGCCCCCCCCTGCTGGCCCTGCAGCCCCTGCAGCCCCCCCCCCCTGCTGCCCCTGCAGCCCCTGCAGCCCCTATGCCATCAGAAGAGAAAGAAGCTTCGGAGATAAAACTGTACTATCACTTCCAACAGTTATTGCTGACTCTGCCCCCTGTCCTGGTGGAGGGGGCACATGGAGGAAATGCCTCTCCTTTCTAAAGTGGCAGAAAGTACCTGTGCGTCCCCCGCTACAAGTGTGCCCTCTGAGAGGGTGTTTAGCACAAGTGGTCACTCACACTGTCCTCAGAGGTCTGGGCTAAACACTGAAAATGTGAACACGCTGACGTGAGAAAGAGGTTGTTCTGTGTTACATTGTTTACATCCTGCCCATCATCTGTGAGACACTTCATTGAAAAGTTATTTACTTGTATTTTTATTTATACTTTAAACAAGTACAATGTTATTTTAGTTCCAAATTGCAGCTACATTAGCGTAGATTATGAAAAGAGTTTAGTGTTCCTAAATGTTCTTTTTCAGTATGAAAAGGTCTCGTCCTGACTTGTGGCCTTAAAGTCCAAAAAGTTAAATATTTGAAAGTGTTAATAAAGCATTTTCATTATGCTGATAATCATGAATAATCATAAAATCATGATTATTATATATGTACTTTCTTGGTGATATTGTAATGTAAGTAAAATTTAATTAAACAAATAAATGATTAAAATGAACAACTATATGAAAACGGTTTATAATATTTTTTTTTAAATGAAACACAAAACAAAACATAGACTTTGTTTTCAGACAGTTTTATGCAGAAACTGTCTTAACCCATTGGAACGGCCCTGAAGAGAAAACACTGCATTCAGACAGGAGAATGCCCTTTTCCAGACCATTCTAACACTGTTCTGGAAAGGTCCAATTGTCCCGTTTGAGACCGTTTTTTCAGCACTGATACTTGTTCAAATGAGCATCGATGCGTCCGCACTGAAATATGAACTTCGGAACTGACAGAAGAATGTTTGTGGAGCGCTCAAAAATACAGTGCGAGCAGGTTTTAGCCGGAACAAGACCGGAGATTCGGTGGTTTGCAGACGAATAACGTAGAATAATGATTGTGACGCTGCGTCCAAGTCCTTTCACACTCCTGGCGACACGTTCGATTTGACTCCTCGCCCAGACGGGACGGTTGCCGCTCCGCTCGCTCGGAGATGCTTCGCGGTTGCACATCGGTGACGCTCTCGGTGCCAGATGTTATCCAACCGTCAGCTGAGGGTGGCAATTCAAGGCGCTTCTCCTTTACGTCTGGAGGCCGGAGAGGCTTGTATTCAACTCGAACGTCTCACGAGAATAAAAACGGAACGACTTGAATAGTACGCAACAGTTGAAAAGTCAAAAAAAGCACAGGTTTGTTGCTTTGTTGCTGCCAGCTTCGAACAGCAGAGTAGCTCATGTATTCTGAATACTTTTACATCGTTTGGATTACAGCGTGGCGACATGGAACCAAACAAAACAGCTTCATGTTTGCTGCTCCGTGTGTCGCTCATTCAATTATCACCGATGAGAGAAGGGGAACGCCGCACGCGCACTCGGGAACGCCGCACGCGCACTCGCACTCACCGAACGTGGTGCGCATGGCGTGATGGAGTACTTTGAATACAACTGGGTTCTGACACCCGGCGAATGAGAGCGCAAACCACCAGAGTATGGCTGCTCATGGAGACGTCATTGTCGAAGCGTCATAAACGGTGGGAGCACTTTGAAGAGGGACAGACTATTCCTGTGAGAAAGAAGGGAAATCCGATCATTTTCTGTGATGAGACATTTACCTTCTACATTTCTTTATCTTACGGTTCAGCTTTGGCCGTATTGTGCACATACAAGTAACTTCAGCTTCTGCTCTTGTGGTCGAAACTCATGACCGATCTCCCATTTGCCAATAACGCAGCGTAAACCTGGATTAAACCTGGATTAAACCTGGATTAAACCTGTATTAAACCAGGACCGTAGCCCTTTCTGCACCTCTTCGCACCACGCGTCCCGGGCAGCTCCAGTCCCTCCCTCGTTCGTTCCCCGCATGAGAACTGCATGATTACAATGATGGGATGACGTTTGCACGCCGTGTCTGGTCTCAGCGCCGAAAGATTGCATCTCCTCATGTCAACACAGAAGGCTCTATCCGGCTTTAGAATCGCAGGAAAATGGCAGACATTGTCAACGCGCCGCGCTCACGGCGAGAGTTATTGTTTTCATTATGTCGGCGCGGCTCCAAAATGCAATCGGCAATTTACTTGGCGCTTAGAAGGTCCCGTTGTATTCAAATGGGAAAGAGCAGAATAACAAGTGCAGAAGATGTTATTTAAAATCATAATGGCGTGGCGGGCTGAAAATGTCAGCGTGCCGTTAGCCGCCTCATAAATGCCACGGAGCCGCTTCATTTGGCATGGGTTCGCCATCATCGAATTATTTATTTCAGTTTAAATCAACTTGTTACAGCTTCGCATTTCCTTAAATCATGCCAGCGACTGCTAGCGCCGAGACGCGAGGAAGAGGAGCACATGTGAAGGACGTGAGCGTGAGACCTGGACTTTGGAACGAGGGCTGTAGAGCCAGACGAGACCCCCGGATGTACCGCGCGCGTGGGGCTTTTCAACCAGTGCTGGAGGCTGAACGTTTGCCGCGTTCATGCGCAGCAAAAATCTGATTATAATCTCATTTCTGGAGTGAACACATGATTGAAATGTCATGAAAACAGTTTATCTGGTAAGTCTCGCTGTACGGATTCCCAAACTTTGAGATGGACGTCACTCAGAATGATGTTGTGTGAGGTGGGCCGGGTGAAGGACAAACACGATGTAAAACAAATATGTACGGTATAAAACCACACATTTCTGAAGTACTTGGCATTCAGAAGTACAGAGCAAAGCAGTAGTACAGGCTAGTGCTGAGGTGCAAATAGAGTGGGAGCCCACCATTGATTTGATATCTGTTACTTTATCATTGTTTAGTGTTTTATGTTGCACCGAATCACCAAAAGCAAGTTCCTATGTTTGTTTTCTGATTCTGAGTACCAAAGCTGTTTACGTGATGTACATATGATAAATGAATGTGAGATTTGCTTTTACTTGAAAAGTTATGTAGACTTATGTAGATGTATATCTTACAGCCAATCCACGAAATATATTAAAATGACATGATAAAGTGGGTAAAGTTTGTTTTGACAGACGAAGAATGGGAAAATATATATCTGTTGTGTTTTCCGGACTATAAATTGCTCAGGAGTCGGGACATTTATTTGATGAAATCCAAGACCAAGAACAGACATTTCATCTTGAAATACACTTTAAAATAATAACAGATTAGAGAACAGCATGGTGAATAGATGTCCGTATGCTAACGTATGCTAACGTGACACCTTCAGCGACATGACGCACAGGCAACTGTCGTAAGTGTCTGGTATGTTCACGTAACATGTGACCAGATATTCAGACCACTATAGCATAAAGAACATGCTAACAGGTTTACCAAAGCTTCAGTTTTACCCCAAATCACTAGATCCATTGAATTCTTCTTCCTCGGTGTCAGTTCTTAACAACTCCTGAGGGAGACGAAGCATCGATTGCTCTTCTGCATCGCTCTCGTTAGACTCGCCTGCACAAGCCTAGAGCGCCCTCTTGCGGTTGTCAGTCTGAAAATAATCAACATGTGAAACGCGATATCATAATGTGTAAAGGATTTGTAAAGGATTTTTGGACGAATGTGACGCGTTTTTGTTTTCATACCACCATTTCAAAGTGGTCATTATCACAGGGAAATGCTAAATGTTGGAGAAACTGTGGCACCAGGGGGCAAACCCCTGCCATGTGCTCTGGGACTGTCCTGTTGCACAAAAATACTGCACAGAAAGTTACAAGACACTGCAAACTGTTTTTGACCATTTCAGAAGTATGTGTTTGGGCCTCGAAACTCCTGCCATGGACACAATGAAGTGATATCTCTGGTTATTTTTTACCTAATTCTCTCTAGTCTTTTCTTGCTTGTTGTTGTTAAATAATTAAATGCATTAGAAACCATGTAACCGTTGGATATCAGCTCGGTTCATGCCATATTTAAACTGTGCTAAATCGTACTAAATATATATTTGTAGCAACAAATGAAGTACTTTGACTACGATTCCCCAATTAAAGACAGGCAAATGATGCAAAGATCTTAAATTAAAACTGCATCAACACCCGACACTGAAGCAACAGGTAGCTTAGCGTTGGATGAAGTCTGCATTATGAGCCAAAATGTGCATTACCGCCACCATCTGGAGCTGAAGTGCCGTCTGTACTTAGAGCGATATCCAAAGTAAAGTGCTTAGTTCACCCGCGTCCCCCCCCCCCCCGAGCTGCTCCCTCCAGAACAGTAGACTCTAAATCCTCCCCAGTCATATCGTTCCATATCCCAAAGCGTTCTCACAGCGGTGTCATATTAGCACGCTCGCCTTGTCAACCGCTCATCGCCGCAGCGCGAGAAACGTTTCTCCTCCACGAGCATGAACCTCGGTGTGCTTTGGTTGCGTTTGCCCGTGTCCTCTAACGACATCCGCTTCTCTAACCTGACGATGGACCCCCGGAAACAATGCATGCAGTTTAGATCAGAGGTGCCAAACAGGCGCCCCCAGACGTTTTAATCCGGCCCTGCAGAATAATTCATATTTATTCATTTCTGATCGATATTATAGCGTTTTTATCGATCATCTCGCACGTCCATGTTCTTGTTGCTGCATGAATACGACTCACTCTTTCACCTGCTGCACATTTGTGAAACCAGTGTCCACAAACAACTATTAAAAGGCTATATAAAGCTATTTATTTATATGTTTTGGATTGGGTTTTTTTCAGTGTTATGTTCCCCGACACAGCCTGAGTGTGAAGTTTGGCCCGCGGGCCCAAATGAGTCCCACACCCCTGCTTTAGATTATCACACCGCTCCTCAAACTCACACTCTCCTCCGGGTCCTGGTGAAAGGTCTCACCCTGTAACACACATAATCCGCTGTTATTTTGGTGGAAACTTCCCTCAAACGTCAAACCCACTGACGTACTTTCTCTCCTCCAACGATTCGAGACAGTCGTTTCTGATGTGCGCAATCTGATTTCTTTCTGATGTGTTCCGACCACGAAGAAATAGGCAAAAATCAAACTAATGTGGTAAAAGACTTTAGCATTTCTGTCTTGCATTTCTGAGTGACGAGGTATTCACAAATGTACATAAATACAATAGTTCCTCTAAAAATCCACTCCTTCACTGGCGCTGGTGTTCAGATTTCTCACAATCAAAAATCTAATCTATATTGGGTTATCCGATTATTCAGTGTATTTTTCCTGGCCGTGTAAATGCACCCACTGTCTCTCATCTGACCTTTCTCAGGCAGTAATTTGGACTTTTCATTGGCCCGATTCATCCCAAAGTAAGTATTTCTCCAGGTTTTGAAGAGAAGCTAATCACACTATATTTGTATTACTTATTGAAGAAACTGCAACGCTTCCAGAGATTCTTATGAGAGCACCGACAAGCAGATGCATACTGTCTGGTCAGGTTGAAACACATTTTGTAACGTGTTTGTTCATGCGCGATCATCATAAATCATAAAATGCATAATGTGCAATATATTTTAAAAAACCCCTGTTTCTTTCCCTAACCTGTTCACAGTCGCCGAGTTTGCCCCGTGCACAATAGTCGACATACCCAAACGGCGTTGCTATTAAAAGAAGACCTTACCAGCCCACATGCTCGTTGTGATGCATCATTAGAAAGCTTAGGCCTTTTAGTTTCTGCAGATGTGCATATGAACACGGTCAGGCTTCAGAACTCACACTACAGAAGCCCAAACATAAAAAAATACATCCTTTTTTAGTCTCGCCTGAATATGTCAATTTGTAAAGGTCCTAAACAGACATACTTCACTGTGTGCTTATGTTTATTCACTGCACTTGTTTTATTCTGTTGACAACAACTGTGTAAAGTTTCAGATTCTAGGAAAAGGCATTTCGGTGCTGTTGCCTTTTTGAATCAAAAAGTAGATTCGGAACAGGTTATCCAAGTATGTGCCAACTTGTTGCCAAGCTGATTGTAGCTCCTCTTATGATCATAAAAAATACATTTGATGTTTTGGAGACTATTATAACATAAGTACAAATACCTATTATAACATAAGAACAAATACCTATTATAACATAAGAACAAATACCTTTTATAATTAAAATTATAATATCAGAAAATGTTTGCTGTTTCCCACATTTTGCTTCGAATGGGACCAGAGGTTTGTTGTGATCTGGGTGGCCTCGTCTGAGGGCCAATGTTGTAAATGTGTCCCTTTTGATGCTTCGTTTCTGTCCTTCACTTTCGTTAGCGCTTAGCTCGTGAAATGCTAACACGACGTAGTAAAACACTGCCTCTGTTCTCTCATTGGCTCCTGCAAAGTGATCGTGTTTGTATCCGTGTTTACTGGACTCACATCGGCATGTAAATGAGTCGTGAAAAGAGGCATTAACGGTCAGAATGTGTGCATATTAATTACCCTGACGCACACGCATTAATTAGTCTCGCCGCAGGCTCGTACTTTTACTTCAATAGTTTCAAAAAGAATGTTGTGCAAACACGTTCAGCCTTTAAAATTCACTGTTATGAGGCAGAATAACAGTCAATCGCCTCAATAAACCTAATTACAATCAATAAACTTTTTATTTTACTTTATTTTTATTTTTAACACTTTTTTATAATCAGCTGCCTATAAACTATATATTTTACATGACTAAATACTGTAATACTGTACCAAATATCCAGCCTCGTATCGGGCCTCTAAAAATCCATATCGGTCGTATTAAATGAGTTAAAAAGGTGAATCAAATTTAAATCAAATCTCAATCCAAACAGAGATTTGTTTATGTGGAAACCCAAACAGCGTAACCACATTTCACAACCATTTAAAGTGATGTTTGGTATTCTTTAACTCTCGATACTTATTGTAATTCTCCGATGGGATCTGCGTTCGTTTTTCCTGAGCGCGCCGACAACACAAACAAAAGGTCTGGTTTGCAGCAATTAAAAGTATATTCCATCTTAACGTGGCCACGCCTTGCCCCACTCTGCATTTCCCCGCACCCTCCACCTTTCCCTCGTTTGTGATCTCGTTCAGCCTCAGATCCGTTTGAGCCCCGTTCGACGTTTGATGAGTGCGTACCGTTTTCACCGCGCCGATACCAGTGGCTTTCCCGTCTAACGGAAAGGGCAGAGAGTGGGGTCGGACATCCACTGCGCACTTGGCGGCGCGCTTCCAGACTGTGTGGAAACGGAACGATTGCACAACACCAGCAGGAGAACGAGAAGGGAAGAGAAAGGGAAGGAGACGAGAAGAGCAGAGGAGGGGAGGGAAAAAAAACAAACCTATATATGTGTATGCGCGCACTACCTCCGCCTTTCACCAGGGGGCCTCGTCGAGCTGCCGTGCACGCTCCCGTTTCTCCCCTTAAACAGCACACACACACACACACACACACAAAACAACAACTCTCACCCGCTGCCAACTGCTGAGTAAATCTACAGCTATATGTCGGGGTATAGAGAGAGGGCGGAAATATCTGGAGCGCTTTCAAACAACTGAAATCCATTGGCGTTTCTTTTGTTTTGTTTGTTTGTGTGTTTGTTTGTTTGTTTTTTTCTTTTTCTTCTTCTTTTTTCTTCTTTTTTTTGCAGATTGACAAATGCCGGTGCCCGCTTCACAACCGCCGCCTGGCACCTCGGTAACGTGAGATTAGTGCGGGGAGGAAAAGGGAAGAGGAATTAGGAGACGAGCTGGAGACAGACGGGAGCGCCGCAGCGGGAGAGAGAACAAAGAGGGGGACGAAGAAGAAGAAGAAGAAGAAGAGGAAGAGGAGGAGGAGGAAGAGGAGGAGTAGAAGCAGAATGAGGAGGAAGACGATGGAAGAAGAAATGTTTAAATTACGACTCGGTGCGATTGCGGTGGCTGTTTTGGTGTGAGGAGGGGGGTGAAAGTGCAAATCGGGCAGTCGACTTAAAGGTCACGTGACAGGTTTTTTGGCGAATCACGACGTTGTTTGGTGCTTTGGTCCCCGCGGGAAATAGTTCTCATAGTTTTACGTCAGTCAAGTTGCAGGTTTTTTTTTTGGGGACGAAACAATTAAACGTTACAGGAAGTGGTGCTGCGTTCACGATCCCTCTGTGATGTCATCAAAAAGCGCTGCTGCGTTAAAAATGCCGAGATCATTTCATGACCAAAGTAAAGGTGTTGTCAGGTGTAATTATTTGCCAAATCATAACTATTGATGTCGGCCCTTGCTTACAATCTGGTTGCTAAGTAACAGTTGTGGAGTTACCTCTGCCTATGTCATATTTGCTGGACGTGTCAAACCAGGAAGTGACATTATAAACGTCACCAAAAATGGCGAAATTAGAGGAAAACGGGCAAAATACGTGGTAAACTCTTAAATATAATCGTATTCACTTGGTTTTACTAAAAAAGTGTCGTATGGACTTTAAAGGCACTGTACCTGATTATTACAGACTTAAAACGTATATAAATATGACATAAGCATGAAGATCTTTTAAAGTCGGGTATGAGGAATTTTAAGTGTTACCATGGCGACTCACCTGTGTTGTGATTGCCGTAATGTGCCGAACAGAGACGCGTTAAGAGCGTTCTAAAGTTAATTGAGTTACTTTCAACGCAGATGTGTTCTAAAATAAGGCGATAATGCGTCTTTTATTCCTTGATTTCCGGTCGATTAGGATTCATTTCTTGGCGATCTTCTTCTAGAGGCCGCGTGTGGAACTGTCCCCACGTATGTGTAATATAGTATTATTGCACAGATATAGTGTAAAAGCATCTATTATTCAGGTGGAAATGAGACCACGGCGCTTTCTCTGCATCTAAATATAAAGCGTTTTCTTCTCCGAGAAGCGGGACGTGCGCCGTTAGCATGCTAATGTTTGCTAGCATCACACGGGACGAAAAAACTCATCCGGGCACATGATTCGAATATGAATATTTATAAAAAGCATTCATATTTAGGGGGTTCTGAATGCATTAGGTAAGTGGGCGATACACGTGGAGCTTAAAATGAACTAGTTCTGTTTTTCAACGTTTCAAAACAGTCAAAATCAGGCAGCGCGCCTTTAACCTTCCCATTTTAGCGGAGTCCCAAGTCAAGAACCATAACATCCATACATCTCCAGGTTCGTGCAGGTCGTATAATAATGATTGCGGCCCGCTCTGAGGCTTGACCTGCTTGTCCGGAGCAGCCCCTCGGGGAGACTGTCTGCCAGCGGGCGCAGTCACCGCCTCTCTAATGCGCCCGCTCCACCGCTGCCAGGCCACACAAACTTTCCGAAGGGCGTCTCAAGGAGCTCTGAATGGAACAAATATGGTTTCTGCTCTTGTGATGGAGCCACAAGACGGAGCGAGGGTTTTCAATGAGGTTTGGAGCTACTTCATCTTCTAAGCACCACTCTATGTCCTCTTTTCAAGTTTGTAATGTTAATACTGCTCTGAAAAAGGACTACATTTCAGCTCTGATCAGTGCGTCGGTGTTCTGGCGTGACCTAGACGTGAAGCTCAATGGAAAAACGTGGTGCTGGAGGTTCTTGCACAGTGCCTGAATGACAAATGATCAACGACTGGGTCAAATGAAGGAAATTGAGAATCCTTGGGAAAAAAATCTGTGCTGAAGCTGAAAAATCTTAAACTGGTTGTCTTATGATCAAGGGAACAGGTCAAAGGTCAAACAGCACCGGCCTGAGATTCAAAGTCTGTATGACCAAAGGAATACAATATAGGTTTTTCACCAGATTGTAAAAGAAAATCAAACCAGACCTAGATCAGACCTGGACCAGACATGGACCAGACCTGGACCAGACATGGACCAGACGTGGACCAGACATGGACCAGACCTGGACCAGACCTGGAACAGACCTGGATCAGACCTGGACCAGACGTGGACCAGACGTGGATCAGACCTGGATCAGACCTTGACAAGACCTGGACGACGAGACCTGGATCTGACCTGGATCCGACCTGGACCAGACGTGGACCAGACCTGGACCAGGCCTGGACCACACCTGGACCAGACCTGGATCAGACCTTGCTGGAAGTTGGGCATGATGGGACTACTTTCTTTTAGATCCAGTTTTTAATTTGTTTTAGCCCATTTTAGTTTATTTCCAGGCTCATTTCATCTGTGCAATATATTTTAACTGTGATAAATTGCAATATTGTTTGAATGTATTTTACTTGGTTTTCTTGGTCCCAGCCTTTGCTCTCAGCATCAAAGACAAGAGTGCCACAGAGTCCAACTGAGCCTCTCAAATGCTTCATAAGGCCACGAACGCTCTATTCAAGCAGCTCAGGTCTTTGTGCATGTGATGATGATTTACCTCGTGGTCCAATGCCAACGCAACGACACTTAAACCGATCGAATCGCTCGACAAACAAGCTAGAAAGGCACTTGACCGAGAGCCACGGCGATGCCACCACTGAGACGTCCTCCAAAAAGATCACATGTACACGTGTTTTTAATGTTTACAGCGACAGTTTGTGTGTTGGGACCGGACTGGACCTCAGCACTCGTGGACCTCAGCACTCGTGGTCACAGACAACACGCTTAAAAGAGAGGTGAGAAACTTCTGATCATAAAACTTGTCAACATGAACGTTCTTCGACAGTTAACTCTATGTTATAGAGAAGTTAGATATTTTTCTATCATGTCTTTGTCTTTTATTGTATGTAATCTGTACATCTTAAATCAGGCAGATCCAAACTACGGCCCGGGGGCCAAATGCAGCCCACAGACCAATTTTTGTCGGCCCTCCAGCTTCCTGCTAAATTGGTCCAAACAACAAAAAGTTGTACATTTTACTGTAAAATTGGAAGAATTCAAGCATTTTGATGTTATACCAACCTAATATTAATGTTCCAAGTCTTATTAAAGGTGTGTCATTGAAACTATGTCAAATGCAACATTTCGAATGACTCTCTTGATTGTCGGGTTGCGTGTGGCCCTCTGCTCCGTGTGAGTTTCAAAATGCGGCCCTCTGTGAAAAAAGTTCGGACTTTGGACTTACATTATTTGCATTATAATATGGATGCTTTATAGTGTGACAGCGGATGAAAAACTCTGGCACATTTACAGAAATATTCATGAATGTACATTATCTCTGTTAATCAAACTATTAATAATAATGATCATCTGTTTATTAATCCATATTCATGTTTTATACACAGTAAATAAGAGTGTGTACATTTTCTATTATTTTTATTGAAATTTTTTGCTCTACTTATTATTATTACACTTATATTTATCCCAGATTTAAGTATTCATTTTAAGTACGTTATCGTTTTTTTATAATCCCACTTCTATTCCTAATCTGAGTTGCATCAGTGGAATTTCACCATTGTGGGACAAATAAAGTTATCTTATCTTTACCTTATCTTATCACACAAGCATTTTAGTAATTATTCAAAGTCCCCACATCCTAAACTTAGCGATACCCGGAATGTTCCACAATATTACATTAAACGGAATTGAAGGTGGCAAGGAGCCATTCCAGCCATGTTTGAAAAAAAACAACAACAACAAAAAACCCCTTCTTTTATAAACAGAAGAACAAACAAAAGAGTGGCGCAGACGATGAGGGAGGAGGATGTTCGAGCGGCGTGTGAGACAGCTGTTCGCACCCGAGCGTCAAGACAGCGAAAAGCGCCTCTGTTTACATCAGCGCAGCCCGGGGCGACCGGGGGGGTGGGTGGGAGGCGGCGGTCGTTGCACTCGTTTGCGTTTGTGCCGCGCCGTCGTTCTGCTTGTGTTTGCACTCTCCGGAGCAGATGTGCGTCGAAGCCTGACCCTTCCAGACGCCTCTGCGGTCCCGCGCTTGGGGCCCGGCGGCGGGAAAGACGCGACACGACACGACAGCGGCGTTGCATTGGCGTAAAACCGACATTTGCGCATCAAATAGTTTTCTTTAATGTGTGCCCTTTTTGATTTCATATGTGTTGTTTTTATTATTGTTCATCGTTGTATGTTGCACCTTAATGCCGAAACAAGTTCCTACGTTTGTGAGGGCGGTGGGGGGGGGGACAATTACGCGCTGCTCCGGCGGGGGTCGTGGAGGTTTTTAAGCATCGGATCCGTTTGTTGATGCCACGGGCGACGTGTCGTCCGACCTGGAAAAAAGGACTAAAGCGACGCTGATGATGCGAGGTCAAGCGCACAGGCCCGCGGTGGCTCTCCAACAGATGCTACCCTTTTAAATACGAACAATATACACACATTTAGATTGTTGTTTGTGTGAAGCCAAGTGGATTTAAACAACTAATATGTACGTTTTTTTCAGACAAAAACATGGGGTATGGATTATTTTATTTATTTAAAAAATGTATAAGAAGAAAAATAAAAGATAGAACACAATAAAAACAGACCAGAGAGCAAAATAGATAAATAATAAAATAAATATTGTCCAAACATGCTAAATTAAGGCATATTCAGATCAAAATGACGGTCCCAACCAGTCCAAAGTCTGTCAAATTTGCCCATTTCCAAATTAAAGCCGAAGGTCATTTTTTACATTTATGTCCGTCAAGTCCTCGATTGTTGGTGATGTCTGTGGCAACCATTTTTTCGTGATTTTTTTCACCTTTTTCCCCCGCCACAAAAAGAACTTTCCAAAGGTATCCGTTTATTGTGTCCACGGCAGGAGTTTTGAGGCCCAAATACATAGTTCTAAAGTTCAGAGGGATGGCAATGTTGAAAGCGGTCTGCAGTGCATTCTGAACCGACACGGGGTATGTTCGAAGGTCAAATACATGCACAGAACAACATTGTATGCGCATCAAATTCAACCTTCAAACACATCAGACACCAACTGTCCATAAGAGCGGCAAAAATGCTGTATGCATTCCATGATTCGCTCTCGTTTGACATACTGTTTAACCTTCTGGTCCCACACTAACACTACATCCCTAAAACGAACAATTCTTCACGGTAAACCCAAGTCGTATCCCTACTGTACAATATTACAAAAACACAACCTACTCATCTGGGTCCAATACGCTCAACTGGGCCTCATTTACAAAGTCCTTCATGGCTTGTCATCTCCAGCACTCAAGACACTTCCGTAACACCCGGACTTGAGAACACAATAGAACCCCCCCGTTTGGCCAAGCCACCTTTTCTCCTTTTGTCTAAACACATGTCTACAACTATAAATGTGAAAATAGATAATAAATGTAAGAACTATTTACAGGAGATGAAATGGGCGGAGCTGAAGGTGGTAAATGCTGCCCATTTGGTGTTCCCAAGCCCAGAGTCTCAGAGACTGAACTCAGTCATCGTCTGACTCAGGGTCTTGGAGCAGGTGGGCGGACGTCCCAGCAGCGGTGGAGGGGGCGGGAGAAGGCAGACGATGCTCCTCTTCGGGGCTGACCGCTGGAGAAGGGATCTCTGCCCGCCAACCGTCCCTCCTCCGGGTGTCACTCGCTGGTCGTCCTATTCTCCCTCCAACTCCTCCTCTTCATCGGTCATACAAGTCCTCCCATTCATTGTTTTTCTTTCCTGCATCCCCAATTTGATTTTACACATCTTGTTTTTATTATTGTTCATGGTTGTATGTTGCACCGAATCACCAAAGCAAGTTCCCACAGTAAAAAGGCTAAAAGATTTTGCATTATATAGGCCCTTTAATTAAACACGCTTTAGTTTTGGGCACCAATGTAATCTAGTACTCCCAAAGTTACTTTTTTGGATCGGTAACGCGTTAGTCGTAGTTCACATCGCCTCGCCGCAATCCCAGAGACATAAACCTCTGAACCACGTTTTGAAAAACTCCTTCTCCTTCATTATAACCACTATTTTGTTGCTTAGGAGTAAACGTAGGGAAACAGCGACGTGAGTTTGATTTAAATAAATCCTCTTACATCACAGAATGCTTTTTTTTGTCCTTTGCAATATTTAACATACATTATTCTACAGATTTTAACTAAAGTGACAGCCGTTTTTGTTTGCATCGTCGCAGAGTACTTTTGAAAGAACACTCGGTTTAGTATTTAGCGTCTTAACGTCACCATTTGGTTTAACAATCGACCAACTGACAATAATAACAGAATTGTGCCGGTCATATCCAACGCGCGATGAGCCACAGATGAATGGTGCCGTTCAGAATGAAGCGTACCTCCAACAGCCCTGGCCTTGGCCCTAACCTCAAGCACAATCTCAAAACCAGGCCCTAATCTTAACCGCAGTTCTACCACGAGGCTCTAAATTTAACCCTAAACCTGGATTCAAAGCCCTAAACTGATTTCGTAACCCTACAACAAGCCAACTATAACAAAAAAAAGAATAAAATGTAGGGACATATGCATAGAACCCTTTTTTTCTAACAACGTGGGAACATGTAGCTGCGGAAACAGAGCCGACCCTGTTTAAAGACCATTGTGGAAAGCTGCGAGCAAATCGAATTTTTATATTTAACGCATTTTGAAGCTCCATGTAAGTCCAGAGAGTCCAGATTGAGATGTTTGGACCTGTACAAAGGAGGGATTAATGCGTGGATGGCTGGAGCTGTCAGTAAACGCGAGGTGCAGAAGAAGACCAAAGACACTGTTTATGATGGAAGTCAAATTTAGTAGACAAGCGTGGCAAAAAAACCCAAAAAACCCTTGTTACTGAGAACCTACTTTTTTTGACAGTTCATTTGACAAGACAAAGTGTCAATCTACGTTGCAAGCATCCCCTGATAAAGACTAAATCAGAGCTTGTTTTTTTTCAGTCTGTCAATGAAGCTGTGCGGAAGTGTATGAAAATGAGGCGTCCGACTGAGCGCTCGGCCTGGCGCTGTCCATTTGAATTAAAATCAGCCCAAGACACAAGGACACGCACACACACAGACTGGACTAATTAAAGGTGATGGGTTGAGCGGGGAATTCTGGGTAGCTTCAAACTTCTTAAAGACATGTACCGTGCTGTGATTGAATGAGTTTTGACCTTGCAACAGCTCTTTAAAGATGTGAGGAATCCAAATCGTAATAATTGAGACGGGTTTTTGAGTGGTTTAAAAACAGTACGTGACTAGCGCTTTTTCCTCACGACGAGAAAAGTCCCAAATTAGAGTCTCATTCTGGGTGGGTCCACATACTCCAGCAAAGATCCAGATCACACGTGGCTGGAGATTCGTCTTGCCAGCCAAAACCGCGTTCGTGACCAAATTAAACAGACTTGCTTCAGACTGGAACTGGAATCCTGTCGCCACAATTTCCAGTCGGAGAAACCAACACGGCATCTTACAATTCAAGCACAAAAAGACAGAGAGACACCGCAGATGTCATTTAAAGGCATCAAGCAAACGAAACAAACTGTCAATCTGAAGGCAGAGTATAAATTTCGTAATGAATGATTCAAGGATATTAGAGCGCCGTCGTCCTCATTTGAAGAAGATCGACGCGCACAGTCCATTTGACAGCTAACGAGGAAAAAAAACTAAGGAAAGTAACGGAGAAGATTGAGAAACGGCGCGGTTTTGAGCGGAATCCACAAGCGCAGCGCTAAACGGTGTAAATCTGAGGTAAAAAAAGGTATATAATTTGTTCTAAATGTTGGGAAGACGTTCAGAGGAGACGTTTTCCGCTGTTGAGAGACGCGCGTCTGCTGGACCGTTCCAAGTTAGAAGCGGGTTTTTCCATGCCTCTTACAGTGCGATACGAACTCTCTGAACGGACCGAAACGGAACGCTGACCGTCTCTAACTTTGCACTGACTATGGAGAAGATACAGTACATCGAGGTAAAGTGAGTGTGCTGTATTTCTAGGTCAACCTCCCGACTCGTCCTAAGCAGCATCTCCATCACTCGGGTAAAAATCCATGCGCCGAGATCGATACCGCGGAGTCAGGATGGATAGACCTCCGTAATAAGATCCCCCCTTATAATAATGTCAAAATATAAACTGGTGATTAAAGTATCTCTGCCTTTGACTCCATTACCCATAATACAACTGTCATTAGCTGATTATGATGAGGATAGGTGCGCAACAAGTACATTCAGCTTTATTGTATGTTTGGAAATAGAAAAGTAAAAGCTGTTTGTGAATGAAGGTGAGAGGGTGAGTGGTTCCTCGATGTAAAGAGCGCAATTTATTGTAGCTGTGGCCATGGCTTTTAAACTGAGCAATAATAAGTACAATTTACAGCTTCTCTTCTATGTTCTATGTAGCAGGACATTATCAGGAGCCATGTGTGAAGCTGTGAGGCATTCAACATTCAGATTCAGAAGACCGAACATAGAAATGTGCCTAGACTTCTGATGGTGGAAAAACATCCATTTATTTAATTATAGTATTTCTGTCACATGGGGAAGAAAATCAAAAGAAGGACCCGACATGTAAACCTGCGAAAAAATAATATAATTGAATGAACAAAATGTCAAAAATAATCCAGGGATGAAATGCTATAAACTAAAACAGGATTCAACCGATGTGGACCACGACAATGGACCAACAAGAGCCCCCCCGGAACCAGGTTCAGGGGCCACGGCGGCAAGAGAGAGGGTGCTCCAGCCCAAGGGGGAAAAAAGAGAGTGAGGGGCCAATGGCAGCAGGTACAAGCAGGATCCCGGAGAAGGAACCCGGAGCAGGAACCAAGAGCAGGAAGAACCCGGAGCAGGAAGAACCCGAAGCAGGAAGAACCCGAAGCAGGAAGAACCCGGAGCAGGAACCAAGAGCAGAAAGAATCCGGAGCAGGAAGAACCCGGAGTAGGAAGAACATGGAGCAAGAAGAACCCGGAGCAGTTTAGCTTGTAGGCTTTATTGGACAGGACAGTACAGTGTAAAACGAGGATGAGAATGGGGAATGACATGCAGTAAATTGTTGGGAGCCGGGAGGATACTCAACGACGCTGCGGCCTGATCCACATGTCGTGCATACGTGCTTTCCACTCTGCCATGAGCACCAGTTCTGCATTTCATTCATGGATTATTTTTGACATATTTTTGACATAGTTTTGCATTTTTTTCTTCCAGGTGATTCCTTTCTCTGCTGGTGACCATGATCAGACATTTACTTGAGTAACACCATATTAACACAATACTTTTAATGTACTCGAGTAATATATTGTCAGTTTTGCGTTGAGTAAAAGTTTCCGTTCCTCTTTCGACAGCGGTATCAAAAAGTATCGATACTCATGCAAAAATACCAGCGTGAAAGATTTTAGTCAAAAAATAGAATAAAATAAATGCATTTATTTTATTAAGGATGTTTCAATAGCACTCAAAAAAATATTTATTTAAATGCATTATTTATATTTTTTTCATGTTTAGCCCAGTTCAAGCTTAATTAATAGTAATAAAAATTTTTGTCCTCCAATAACATTAACTTCAAATATTGCATCTAGTTTCTCTCATCACAAATCAATCAAAATGTTTTATTATGTCCTCATTAATATTGCCTTCTTCAAAACTTGTAAAAAATGGTTTTCAATATGAATTTCCAAAACATAAACAATACAGACATGAACACCGCTCCAAACCTCATGTTTTCACTGACAGAGGATTCATATTTGATTTATTCTCAGCCCTAATGAGTAGTTGTTTCCCCAAATACTTATATTTACTCTATTTGATTACCTCTTTGGACTACTTTGTACTTCAACTTGAGTAACATTAATTTTAAATCATACTGCACTAACTGGAGTTCAACATTTGGCCTCTCTACCCATCTTTGTCCGCGAGTATTCAAAAATACTTCCCCTCGTAGTATTTCTCTCTGCGTCTTGCCCGTTTTCTCGCCGCTTCCGCCGACATAAGCCACACACCGAAGGCGCTAACCAGTCGGACCACGCTGCAGCCCCATTGTGTCACTTCTCCTCTCGGTGTTTGCCTTTCCACAACGCTTCCTCCGACGCGACGCACCTACAACACATTCGACTCAACAAAAAAAAAAACACGAGGATAATCTAACGTGCAAGAGAGACGTTTGTGAAATCGCAGGTCCGGCTAGCACTTGTTAGCGTCACTCTGTCAGTTTCAATTGTAGATTTTCTCCCCCCTCGAGTGTGGAATGTGTTTGTTGTGTTATTTGTACTGACGCGGACGTTATAGAAAGTGTCCGGAGATGGGGAACGTAAAGGCAGAGCGAGTCTTTCCTAAGGCGTCAGAAGAAAAGAAGAGCTATTCCAGGAACAAAGCGATGAGGTGAAATCTCGTCAATGAAACGCACTGAAGGTTTTTGTCCAAGCTGCAACCTACTCACATCCACATCATCTTGCATGGCTGACTCATCCTGGTGAGTAGGCCCCGTTCGTCTGCTCATCCGAGTCAAAGGATAGAAACTATTCTCCTGCTAAAGACTGCAGGAATCAACTATTGGTGTTATACAGCGATATTGGTACGAGGTTCCAAAAGCACTGCAAGAAGGTTAAAAGCTCTGAAAAGTCCATTTTGCATGACCGTTAATGTCAGCTTCACGCAACATGATGAACTCCACGGACCCGAAGTCTCCTGCGGTAATGAAAGTACGTTTACCAATCTTGACAGTCGATGAGTTTTGGTCTAGAAACCTGCTTAAACCCTAAGACTGGACTATTCTTGTGATGTATGTTTAAGAAGAAGGATTGTGTTCAGGGTGCACATTGATGAACAAGAATCACATGCGTTTCCTGTTTGGAGACGTCTAAACTACGGGTACAAGCTTTTTTTGGACAGGACAGTGTAGGGTGAAATGGGGATGAGAGAGGGAAGAGCATACGGCGATCTGTTGGGAGCCGGAATCGAACTCACGACGCCGCTAACCTGGCTAACCTGGCTAACCTGGCTGACCTGGCTCACGGTTGCCAAACTACATCTACCGGCGTCGCCATGTTTGTTTAGGGTTCGTCCTTTTGACTCCCGCCCCAAACTACGATGCTGCGCTGTGATTGGTCAGGCCCACAAACCCAACAGCGCGAGCCCGACCAGATGTTTGTGAAAGAAATATCGTGAGAAGTCATATGGCTCGCGGTATATTTGCGCAGCCATGATTTACACACAGTTGGGGCGCACTAAAGAAGGGAATTGTTGACCCTTTTTAAACCCTAGTTTTCCATTCAGTTTTTGTTTATTGATCCAAAGTGTATTTACATTTTGCATCTGACCTTATCATCAGTAAGCACGAGTCTGAGCTGGGGTTTGTTGGGCAAATGCTTTCCTACAACAACCAGTAAAAAAAATGAAACGATAAGATTCCCAAAACTTGTTGAAGCCATGCGCCTCACCGACCATAAAAGTAGGCCACTTTCAGCCCTGATTGACAGGTCCATCGCCGACAAACATCTCGCTCTGGTTCCATGTTCATGAGCAGCACTCGCTTGTTTGTGCCGCTGCTGTAACACGGCGACAAGTGGGGGCCCTCTTTGAACCGCTGCAGACGCTCTCGACGCCGGAGCGCGCGCTTGCAACTCTGCCGTGTAAATAAGCCCGTGGTCGCGCTCGGCTTCCGTAATGAACCCGCTCAAGAGCTGTTCTGACTTGTGACGTTTCAGCGGTCGGGGGAATCCACAGTCCACAGATGTGAATAAATGAGCTGCTCAGCCGATGTGTGTGTGTGTGTGTGTGTGAGGAACGGACAGAGAGCAGGGGCCGAACGGAGGCTGGGTGGCGTTTTCGGGGGGCGACACATGCGGCGCTGGGTGGCACAGGTACCATGGCGACACACTGCACGCATCAGAAAACTGTATTTTATGTGGACCGACAACTCAAGAAAAAGTACAAAATGAAATAAACAACGCATTTTTATGGAATAGTCACTACCACATATTCATAGAACATTTCATCGAATAAGGGCTGGAAATAAGTAGTATTCGTCTTGTTTTGACCATATGTTGAGGGGCAGGAAACATAAGAATGCCCTCCTTTCTGCTCCTTTTCATTCATTCTTTGTGTAAATGTATGTCACTGATAATGTATATGTAATAAATAAATCAAGAATAATTAAAAAAAAATTTTTTTTAACTTAAAATAAGAAAAAGACAACCATTTTCAAACTTGAAATGAGAACAAAACGTTCTTGCTCCAGTGGCAAAACGCATTTTAAGAACGTCAAAACAAATAACAACAAAACAAATCAATGTTTTCAATTCAATCACTTTTTAAACTTGGTGCCTTATTTGAGATTGTACTTTCTGGATCTGCGTGAAATACACAACGTCACATGCCAAATGAATGGTGACGCCAACCAACGCGTTTATTTCATGAAATGGTCTCCGGGGTGTTTCGTGTCAGAAATCGCAACACAAAGTTAGTTAGCCTTTAGCTCAGGTGCTAGTTTTCCACACCTCAAATGCAGTCGATGGGTTTGTGCCGACTGACGCGCACTTGATAGCTCATTACTTGTGTTTTTGCGCGCTAATGCTAACGGCTTTTTCCTGAATTCCGGGCCAGCGATTTTGATTTGTATCGCGCTTCTACGGCAACGATATGTAGCATCCTCTTCCATGCGTAGTTCATTATTTTTTCATGGACAGTCAATGAAGATATGTTTAGTTCGCCTGTCCTAGATTCGAGAGCAGGACCACGCCTCTTTCCTCGCCGTCTTCCCGTTTACCCGCGACCAACAAGTCTCTTCTCGCGTTCCTTGCCAGGGAAAATGCTTCGTCAACCTTCATCAATTCCTTGGTTTGACGCTGTCGTTTGACGTTGTCGTTTGACGTTGTCGTTTGACGTTGTCGTTTGACGTTGTCATTTGACGTTGTCGTTTGACGTTGTGGCACCGACGCGTCTCTGCCTTCGCATTAGTCCTTTTTAAAACTTTGTCAGTAAATCCTTGATGCCGACGCTTGTGCGACAGGAAGGACAGTACTCCAATTAAACTAAGCGCGGCTCATCATCGCTTCATTCACTCAAGCCTTTTGAACGTTTATTTTTTTCTAGTCCTTTATATTTCTCCGAAAGAACACCGGGCGTATTGGCATTGACATCCACTACCTCGAATGCGCTTTCATTGACAGTATTCGCCTCAAAGTACACGAATCCGACTCCGACTGCTGCACTGTTGTCTCCTCAGATCAAAAGCACACGCATTCGTCCAGAACCGCGGTAGGAGATTATTTACAGGTAATTAAAATCTGCTTGTCGTGCCGTCATGTTCGACAGTATGTAAAGGGCGAAAACAACAGCGGGTGACATGAAACACTGCAAGGACCTACCAATCTATAATATTATCAATGAAAATAATGAAAATATTGAATTGAATGGATTTGATCAAGGGATGGAAAGGATGAAATCATATTTTTTATCAAACAAACCCAAACTTCGGTCATTTTGATCCCTTGAAGTTGAACTGCTTGATCTGTTACATAAAGCTATGCACAGGGGTCATGGCAATTTGTTGTATGACCCCTGCAGGTGGTGGAGTGAACTGCAACTCTTTGGGTTTGATCATGTCTGGGAGATGGTCAATTTATGTAGTCGCTTGTTAAAAAAACAGGGGTGTAGCGATCCAGAAATCTAACGATGCGGTTCGATGATGATGATTCAGGACAAACGATTCAGTTCATCACGATTTAGTTCATCACGATTCAGTTCATCACGATTCAGTTCATCACGATTCAGTTCATCACATCACATCAATCCATCAATTTTGCAAACATTATTAAAATAGTCTCTTTAAAGACTTGGCACACGCAAAAAGGCTCTTTAATTGAGTTTGATATTCCAAATCCTTGCGTACACGCGGCCTCGGCAGAACCCCTTTACCGCATGTCTTAAATGGAAGGTAACAACACATGATAAGATGACGAGCCAAGCCGCCGCAGCGACTCACAGTGGGCCGGCTGTTATCAGAGGAGACAATGCTACAACAAGTCAGCCGAGCTTCCCCCTGAAAAGGCCAGTGTCCGCATCGGCATCACACGAGTTTAGCGTCATTACCTCCAGCGTCAGGCTCACTGGTCACGTCCGGACTGAAGGAGGGCGACTTCTGAGCGCTCGCACGCTTTCAAACACTCACTAACGCACTCCTCCACTCATGCACGTCCCGCGCATACTAATTAGTAGTAAGAAAATGTAACATTATCGTCATAATCGGGCAAAAGTGCGCACTAAACCAGCGCTTTACATGTGCATGACGACCACAAAGGAGCCCACTCAAAATTAACGAAAGTGCCCGTCAGTGACCAGGGACCCACACCATGACATAGGAAAGCGCTAGCGCTTTTCGAAAATGTATAGTTTATGATATTTGAAAAATGGGAAACATTGTTTTCGCATCGGAATATTATTCTTTCTTTCTTTTTCTTCTCGGGACCACCCCCCTATTTTTCCCCTAGTGAACATTAACGAAAAGTCAGGAAAATTGCCACACCTCTAAAAATCGTGCCTCTCTACATTCTGGCTATCTTTTTTTTCTAAAATTCAAAGATTTGGCAGATGAGCGCCCCCAAATGTTGAAAAAATGCATTGAGAAATAGGAAATGGCACAAAAAAAATCTGATCGTAGAATGGTGAAATTTGGCGCAGAGGTAGATGGTGATAAGAGAAGTAAAATATATTATTACGGCAATGCTGTCCGCCCAACCAAATGTCAGCCATATTGGATCAAAGTTTGCTAAGCATGACTCGGGAGTTTTTCCAAATGTCGTACTTTTATGAATTCCTCCTCGGGCATTTGCCTGAAAAAGCTGAAATTTGGTGAAAATGGTGTTGAGGAGTGGGACATCCAAAGTTTTCCAAATTATTTTGATATCTTGCACGGTGTCTGTGCGGCGAAGCCTGCAAAGTATTGCTAGAATTTCAGAAATGTCTCAAATTTTAAATTTGCTGCCATTTGCGCATACAAAGTCCGATTTGCATCAAATTTGAATCAGTTGTTAAACCCTTTGCCCTAAACCTACTCGGAGCGAAACAAATTCATTTGGCGCGATAGCGCCCCCTACAGAGTGAAATAAAATTGTATATGGGCAGCAAAATATTTAGTTTTTGGAAATTTTATGAAATTTGGTACAAAATTACATTTCGGCGTCCTGATCAAAAAATCCAATCAGACCCATGTCATACGCCGTAACAATTATGCGATGACAGAAACCGCCCATGTTATTCCATACAAAATCGCCAAATCTCTGAAATGTTAACATACTTACACTTTATACTTTTACAAACTCCTCCTCGGGCGTTTGCCAGACTAACCTAAAATTTGGCAAGACTCACCTTCAGGAGTGGAACATCAATAGTTATCCAATTTTTTATTGTAAGTGTTATGGTTTGTGAGCGGCAGAGCTGCACATTTTGCCAAGAATTTCAAAAAGATTACCTTTTGACTGGGGACCACAAAAAGGAGTGGGCCATCAAAGGTTATTCAACTTCTTCTTAAGAAAATGATGGTCTTTGTGCGGCTGCGCCGCAAACTTTTCACAAAGTATTGACATTTTCAGTACTCAATAATGCCCCTATTTGTAAAGCAAAGGGGAGAAAGCGCGATCGTGCCACAGATTCGGCAGTCGGTGTAATAAAAGGAGGAAAATTGTGTGGCGGCGGCGGCGTGGCAAGAGCCGATCATTGCCGCTTGCGGCTATATTTACATGTTATTTCTGTTAAATAATAACTGGAATCGGTAATATATTTTCACGTGATGATAATTATAATCAATGAAATCATAATTAAATCTGTTTTTGGCTTGGTCCTGTTACTTTTACGTCTTTCTGCATCATGATCTACGTCATTTGTCCCGTTATCGAACAAGAGTTGGTTTTTACCCTGAGCCTGGCAAACGAATCCTGATTTGAATCAAAAGTGTGATGAGAATGAACTCTAAGACGCAGGACCAAATCCAGGGCAAACTTGTGTGTGCGCAGCCTGGTTTAATACGGCTTCAACTTTTGAGATAAGACTGAAATATGAACTGATAAAACTAAAACAAGAATGCATTTCAGAACAGAGTTGTGGAGGTTTAAACGAGCTTCAGCAGATTTTATACAGAATAAGGTTGCATTAACCTGGACTAGATCTGGACTAAACTGCAGACTGGGAGGACACAGCAGACTGGGAGGACACACAGCAGACTGGGAGGACACACAGCAGACTGGGAGGACAGCAGACTGGGAGGACACACAGCAGACTGGGAGGACACACAGCAGACTGGGAGGACACACAGCAGACTGGGAGGACATGCAGTACTGGGAGGACACACAGCAGACTGGGAGGACAGCAGACTGGGAGGACACACAGCAGACTGGGAGGACACACAGCAGACTGGGAGGACACACAGCAGACTGGGAGGACACACAGTGAACATGCAGAAGGCCACAGCCGACAGCACACGTCTAATCCGTAAGAGGATGTCATAGTCAAATGTCAGGGCGTGAACTGGAGATACGCCCATGTTAAACGCCGTTCTGCATGAACCAGATTCCATGCCCTCGCCAATCTCCTGACACTGTGGGCCAAAAGTGCAGCCTGCCCTCTGAGTCACTGCATGAAAGGAAATTATACACGGTGATTTTTATAGAGAAACTATGTAAGTAATAAGCTGTCAGTAGAAATTACTTTTAAGCCTTTAAATACCAGTGGATTCGGGTGACATTCCCTTTTTCTCTACATGTAATTAGATATATATATAAATACAATATAAATATACATAAAAGGTGCTAGTATAGTTCTCATACTGTAGTATCCATCCTCTGACAGAACACAGAACAGCCTCAGATGTTTTTCTCCTTAACATGTCTCACAAAACACAATTCCACACGACTGACCATGTCGCCGAAGCATTTTTTTACGTCGTGACTTGATATTTTCTCCTTCCTCGTATCTACGTTTCCAACAGCTTGCAGATAAATTGCGCTCGCCGGCTACTTCCTGAGCTCTGAAAATGCCAGTTGGACGTTTGGCCCGTCCTAATCTGATTTAGGCCCACCTGCTCCTGTCGTGCGGAGCGTCAGTCGCCGAGGCCTGTCCAGAACAAGTCTCACACTGAGAGAGAAGCGCGGCCTGTCACTGACACCGAGCCATCCGCGCCGCCAGCTACAAGATGGCCGCCGCCACGCCACGCCACACCGCAATCACATTCTCCCTCTGACTCCACAAAACCACTGGCATTTTTCACACAACTACAAAGCAACAATCCTTTAAATACGCACATTTGTTTCGCTTATTCGGAGTCGATTTCCAGTGCAAGAAAGATTTGGCGATTGAAAAAGTCAACAGAAAATGAATACACAATCAGAAATTATATGTTATTGTTTCAAGCAATTTTTCTTTAGAAATACGAGACAAACCCTAATACAACTGAGATGAAATCGTGTCCAAACCACGGTCCAGATCGGTCCGAAATATTGAACCCAAATTGGGTTAATTGTATTGCATCGATACTACAGTTTATTCACCATTTTCTCCACATAATTTCTTACATTTAGCCAAATTTTTGCTCATTTCATCAGCCAGTCGCTCGTCTCTAGCAGCGCGCGTAGCTCCACCTTCTTCTTTCCCACTCCAGACGTCAGAACTGGTGTCTTCTGTCCAGTGCTCCTTAATGGAATGAACTAAAGATCATTTTAAGGCTCTGAAAAGGCTTTGCACATGTCTCGAAAAAGATATTTTATCTCAAGGAAACTCTTGGCCAATTACTACAAGTGATCCCTATATCATCTTTAATTGTTTAAGAATATTTTTGGCAAGATTCGTGCAAGAGCTTGGATTTCACGATTGTCCTGAACTTTGTTTTCGATGACGTCTGGTCACCGAAGGATTAAAAAGACTAAATCAAGAAGCGATGCGTCTTAAAATGTAGTCAAGACAGAAGATTTAAATGACAGAAAGCTGAGCCTGAGAACCACAAGAAAAGCTTTTGTGCGTAGAACTTTTGGCCTTGAGTTCTAAAGATTGCGAAGATCTGAAGAAGTTAATATTCACACCTGGATTTCTGATCAAACAGAGAAACTCCATGGGAAGAAGCGGGTGGGACTTGTAAGTTCTCTCAATGCGCCGCCGGTAATAACATGGAGCTCCTGCTAAAACCCGCACGTGGATCCTGGCAGGGATGTTGCACACGCGATTGCCATGCGCCGCACGAGGGTCTTCCTCGGGAGACGCAATTCAAATGGCCTTGGCGAGTTCTGCATCGCTGCTCGGAACACAACTCGGCCCGCGGCAACGAAAGAGGCCGTGAGACTGGCAACTTAATATCTTTCGCTCCGGTGATCCACTTTAATACAAGCTGTCCATCCCCGAAAGAGAATGAGAGACGAACGAGGGATAAGACAGCAAACAAGCTTTGTTGTCCGATTCGATCTGCGTCCGAGGCATGTGTTGGCAAAATACACGCACAGCGATTGCAAAAGGTTAGACGGAGGTCGTGAGACTGAGAAATATCATCCTACGTATGTAAATTGACTTATTTGGCAGCGCGCAACGGTTTCGCCATGCATACAAATTGGGTAGGTAATGGATAGCGTATACGACACGTCAAGCGAGCGGGGATTCCGTCTTGCCGTGGCTTTAAAATATGAATGAAAGTCTCCTCGTAGGCAATAACGTGTCAATTCAATGAGAGCTACAGCTGAGAATTAGTCGCGTGTTATGAGCGATGAACAATGCCCCCGCGCTCCATCAAAAATAGCGTGACCACTATACCGCCGAGCGAATTACCTCCTCGAGATTCAGAAGTGTCTGGCGGAACAGACCGAGGCACCGCACGTCTCTAATCTCCTCGAATGGCTTTACATATGGTTTGCGTTGTCGTCTTTTCTCAGATGTGTGCGGCCTTTTGATGCAGGCGTTTCCGTCCGCGGACTTTTGATGCTATTGTTCAGAGTTTTGTGGGACGGTCAAGGCTTCCAGCGATGAGCGTTGATGAATCGTGGCCGCGTTAACTTCAGGTTTAGAAGACACGTAATGTGCAAATTAGACCTTTTGGAGCTTTAAACCATGATAAAACATTGTTCCCTCGCCAAACACACAGATGGAGTTGTAATTCAGGTTCACTCGCGCTTGTTCCGTTCATCCTGTTTACGAGGTCATCTTCCCTGAGCCTCGCAAAAACACTCGGGTTCAAACGGCTCAGATTTGTGACGTCAAAAGTAGAAATCCAGAATTGAACATTTCTGCCTCAAATGTAGTTAACTGCGTGCTTATTTGCATGTCGGGGTGAGCAGGCAAAGGTTTTTTTCCACCCATGGTGATTCCCTATGCTGTCAGTAGATGGAGTGCTAACAAAAATCCTGATGAGGGAACGCTTCACAGATATAAAGTGATGTAATGTGTTTTACATTATTTTAAGTGGAAAACATGTCAGATTAATGTATTGGACCAGATAGAGACTCATACAACAGTGTTTCTCAAATGGAGGTATGTGCAGGCTGCCTCTAGTGGTGCTGAAGGTCCGCTACGGTATGAGTATTTTTATTTTTTCAAATCTTCTAATGTTTTTGTCCTTAATCATTGAATCATTAATTGTTAACCATGGTTTAGTCTCCTCTTAGACCTGTTTTAGTCCTCGTTTAGGCCTGGTTTTGGCTGGTGTTACTCAGAAAGGACTAGAATATCTTGGGTGGTACATCAAACCATCGCCGATGCCCTCCTGCTCAGGCGCAGCGTGTTTCTTCACATGACCCTTTAATGAAAATGGAAAAAAATACCGCTGACGTAAATCGATATTTCCCTACTGTTAAGTGTCTTTCTCGTTTCAAAGTTTTGACAGGTTTATAAAGTAGATCAATGCTTCTTTCAATGCCTCTAATGAAAGAACCGCACCAAAATCCATAACCCAAGCGGTCTATATAGGCCATGATTTTTTTTTTTTGTGTTGAAAAAATCCCAAGTTCAAGCAAAACTATCAAAGTGCTCCGTCTGTCTGGCTGTTTTCATGTGGTACAAAGTGCACACCTCCTCAAACACAAGCCGCCATCCGTCTTTTATTACCTCTGACATTCAAAGTTTTTTCCCCGCTTTGGAAATGGTACGTGTCAAAGAGTGAAATTACTTATTGAGCAGTGAGAAACGCGGCGCCTATTGAAATAATATTGACTGCTGTTGGCTCGAAGTCTTGAATGTGGACTGAGCGGTTGCAGACCTGACAGGCGGATGCCGCGGAATCGCTCTGCAGTCTCCTCAGAGGCTGGAGTCCAATTTAGACAGGAACAACCTCAAATCAATTATCAATTATTACTAAACATCTGCCTTTTGCTCACATATGCATCTTTTTTTTTTGATCCGGACGGGGTCAACGCTGAACGATCAAACCACAGCCAGTGATTGACGCGGTATGTTACAGTGGGTGGTTAAAAGAGAACAGTCACTCTTTTCAATCATTTTATTTGTTTATGCAGGGAAAAAAACTCAAAAAAACTCTCTTTACATGTGTACCCTGTTGAATACAAAAACACATAAACAGACATACAAAATATATAGCTAAAAAGTCACAAAACAATCAGTAAATGAAAATAATTGATTGAAAAATAATAATAATTAAAACAAGCACACTGGCATTTGGATAGTCTTTAACATGTGTTAAAATAATTTGTTTAAAATGATTTTTTTTTTGTTCCATAGGTCGGGAGCAAAGTCACTGAATGACTCTAAGTAAGAATGTCCTGAGATCTTAGACGCCAAATCTTAGACGCCACCGGATCTGATATTGAGAAAATTGTTCAATAATCAGGTAAAATGTATTTATAAATTAACAAAATTCATCCAATGATTGCATCGGATTTTAGAATTTAATTGACAGTGGTTAGCTCTGTAACCCTTCTCCTGTAATGAACCTTGAGCTGAAACTTAGAGCTGAACATTAGAGCTGAACTTTAGAGCTGAACCTTCGATCTGGACCTTGGAGCTGAACCTTGGAGCTGAACCTTGGAGCTGAACCTTGGAGCTGAACCTTGGAGCTGAACCTTGGAGCTGAACCTTAGAGCTGGACCTTAGAGCTGGACCTTAGAGCTGGACCTTAGAGCTGGACCTTAGAGCTGAACTTGGAGCTGACCTTTGGAGCTGAACCTTGGAGCTGAACCTTGGAGCTGAACCTAGAGCTGAACCTTAGAGCTGACCTTGGAGCTGAACCTTAGAGCTGCACCTTAGAGCTGGACCTTAAAGCTGGACCTTAAAGCTGAACCTTAGAGCTGAACCTTAGAGCTGGACCTTAGAGCTGAATGATAAACCGAGTTCAGAGGTTTAACACTGTTGCCGTAGAAAGCATTTATATCACCATAATCCAGAAGTGAGAGAAAACGTAGCCTGGATGAACTGTTTTCTCCAATTAAGAGGAAAACTCTTTTATTTCTAAAGAACTCTTCAGACCGTCAGTACGATGCCACTCAGGTGTGCGGTTCAGTTCACACATAATACTGGCGTTGCATGCTCTACGTTCACACGGCATTGGTGAATCCGAGTTTTTTTTTTTTTTTTTTAAACTTACTTTGGATCAGATTTTTTCATGACAGTTTGATCAGACCAAATCTTTGACCAAAATGTGTGTCGTGGAAGAAGCTTGATCCAACATGATTTGCCAAGTCAACCAAATGCCAAGTCTCCTTACAATGTTCTTTTTCTTTTTGATTTTCTTTTTTTTAATCCGATACCGACTTCTAAAGTGCTGATATTCTACAAGAAGCACCACTTTTATTTTGTTCACTTGAAAAGGCCGAAATGAAACACACATGACTGAAAGGATTTAATCTGCGCTTTTCTCATTTAAAGTATTAATTTGGTGATTTGAAGGAATCTTGTCCGATTATGCAAAGCACGTTGATTTGTGCTCTACAAATAAACTTGGCTTGCCACAATAAAACACTGAACAGCAACAAAGCTCGCGACTGCAAATAAAGTGAGGTTTTAAACATTGGTATTTTGGGAAAGAAAGAGCGACAACTTTTGCCTGGATAAACTTTGGCGAAAGAGCTCCCCCTGCAGCTCTCTTGTGACATTACAACGTCAGAAAATAAACTTCAATGCTTTTTTTTTCTTCTTTATCATAATAACACATAATGTGTATAATCACATTTTTAAAAAAGTCTAACATTGCCAAATATAAAAAAAGAGCCAGGGTTTCTCAGGAGAGTTATCTTCAAGTCAATATTGGCAAATTGTTGTTACAAAGTTGGTTTACCGCCCAGAGACATCTTACAAAGGGCTTAGAAAGACGTTCAATAAGGTGAAAATGTTACTTAGTTCTGGTTTAAGATAAAAGATGATTAAGTATAACAAATAGTATTAGAACCAATTTTAGAAACTCCCTGTTTGAGCCTGTCCTCTTCAGCAAATCAGGCCGAAAGTCTAAATCTAAAATTAAAATATTATCCTCTGATAATGATTACCTGAGATGTTGGCACCATTTATCAGATTTAGCTTGTATTAGATATGGATGATTATTACTCTAGTTTTACTCTCGTACGGCACTTAATCAACTTGCTTGTGCGACTGTTTGAATAAAGTTCCAGTTCCAGTTTGTGTGTGACGGAATAAATAAGCTCAATAAAAAAAACGGCAATCAACTGTATGTGTGACCCGGACCAAGTTGGGAATGGCTTTAGAGTTTGCTGTGCTTATTTCTATTACTATTATTGCTCTCACCGTCCAACAATAGTGCATTTATATTTGGCAAACAATAACCTCCGTACACTGTCATAGAATATAAATATTAAAGTTCACATAATTTAAACTGTTCCAATAAACACAAGAATAAACAATTATGACAAAAACACTTTAAAGTCAGTGAAAGTATAACCTTGCAATAAATTAGTCAAAAGTGATATTAAAAAAACGATGAATCTTGCCTCCGAAACTCCTGCCATGGACACAGTCAATGGATACCTTTTGAATGTACTTTTGGTGGCAGAAAAAAAGGATCATCACAAGGAAATGGATGACTAACCTCATCGACAATCAAGGACTGGACTGACATTATGGAAAAAAATGGGGAAAAAATTATCTACACGACTGGACTAAATGGGACTTAGATAAAATGACGGCACAACTTGTCCTACATATATGTTTATTTTGTCTCATTATTATCATTTTTCATTATTATTATTTTTCATTATTTTATTTTATTTTATTTTATTTTATTTTATTTTATTTTATTTTATTTGTCAATTGGCACTCACGTAAACTTATTTTATTTATTTTATTTATTTTATTTATTTTATTTATTATATTTATTTTATTTATTTGTCTTGCTCTCTGTATTATTTCAAGAGTAAGAGAGTTCCACAAGTGGGAGGCATAGAAACTAAACGAGACTTCACCATGGTTGGTCCGAACTCGAGGAACCGCCAAGAGCCCGGCGTGATCAGGCGATCTCAGGTCTCAGCAGGTCCTCTACCGTTTAGGGCTTTGTGGACCAATAGAAGAATTTCAAAATGAATTCTATGAGAGACTAGACGCCGATGGTGATGTTTGTGGCACTTTTTTTGTTTTAGTGACAACCCCAAACAAGATGTACCTACTGTAAGTGACCTTTATTTAAAAAAAGAAAAGTTTCGGTTGCTGCGTTATTACGGTTCGAAAGTCGGCGTGAACCATGTCCTTGTTGGCGTGATTTACTTCAGCAACAGGTTTCCGTCAGTGGGGCTACACAGCTGGAGAGCCCCCAGGAAAGTACATTAAAACTAAGCCACTGTGCCAGTCGAAACAGAATGATGGATGCGGCGCGCAACGGCCCGGCTGTAAACGAGCAGATCGGGCGCGTAGTAAATTGGAAACGAGAGCGGAGTGAATAACTATGTCTGAAAATCCGGGTCATCAAGCCTGCCGCGCACCGTCCCCCCGGCGAGCCGGCCCGACGGGAGACTTTGAAGAACTTTAAAAGATGTCGCATTGAAGACTGAATATCGAGGCGTCTATTTTTGATCAGTTTCAGTGGGAATTAAGGCGGGCGGCTGCGACGTCCCGGCCAATACTCACTGTACGTCCGGAAAGAGGCTTGATCTGAACTGATTTGCCCGAGTCCCCTTCGAATCCCATTTACCTAACGGGAGCCAGATGACTCCCGAGCGCAAATAACGTCCCGCTAGATTTGAAAGTGCGTCGAAAGATGAAGTCACGAGCAACGCGCGCGTCACATGAACGCTTTAATGAGCGTCCAATTTGAGTTCATCAAAAGGATCAGGGGCCCGTCCTATTCGGGAAATAAGTGGCTGCGTTAGAAGCGAGTGGGTCAGCGGGGAGACGGGCTTTGTAGTCGTCGTGATTGCAGAAGTTTCAGGATCCGAGATGTGATGTATAATAGATCACTATCAGAAACATAAAAGGACGTAATGGTGTTTTTGGTTTTGAGGGTTTTGGCAGCGAAAGGGCCGTAAATGGACTGACGAGATCGCAGTTTGCACAAAGGAAAGAGGAATGCTTCAATGTTGGATGACACATTTCCAATTTCAACTAGTTTTGTTATAACCAATAACCATGAAAGGTTGAAATTGGATGTAATATTCAATTTGTCGACTTTCTGCCGCTGAAAAACAACTTTGAATAAATCTGCAAAGTGCAAAGTAGAATCGACTGGATGTTAGTTAATGACATTTCAAAACACTTCCAACACAAATTTGTTGTAAAGGAGAACAGTGCAATTTTGGAGGGTCCATCTCATGATCTCGTTATTGCTTTGCCTGGAACGTTCAACAGCATTGTATAACCTTCATTTACTCATAGGGTTGCGTTCACATGACTTCACAACGTTCTAGAAAGCCTATAGTTAAAATGGATTTGGAGATGTCCGATTTCTATGGTGGAATTTGCTGTTTAACTGTCAGACGGCAGATTTGTTGATTTGTTGGTTTATGGTTCATATCTCTGTAAGTGCTCGGCCTATCCACATGAAACACGACTTTGCCTCTTTGTCAGCGCAAATAAATAAAAGGGATTTTTTTCGTACACAATGTAATTCAAAGTGCTTAAAACCAGGAAAAATGAGGCCGGTCCCGCTCATGCTTTAGTCTGACTCTGGGCACCAGCAGGGGCCGGTCCATGTTTAGTTCCTGACTCTGGGCACCAGCAGGAGGGCGGTCCATGTTTAGTCCTGACTCTGGCAACAGCAGAAGGCCGGTCCATGTTTAGTCCTGACTCAGGGGGGGGGGGGGGGGGGGGGGGGGGGGGGGGGGGGGGGGGGGGGGGGGGGGGGGGGGGGGGGGGGGGGGGGGGGGGGGGGGGGGGGGGGGGGGGGGGGGGGGGGGGGGGGGGGGGGGGGGGGGGGGGGGGGGGGGGGGGGGGGGGGGGGGGGGGGGGGGGGGGGGGGGGGGGGGGGGGGGGGGGGGGGGGGGGGGGGGGGGGGGGGGGGGGGGGGGGGGGGGGGGGGGGGGGGGGGGGGGGGGGGGGGGGGGGGGGGGGGGGGGGGGGGGGGGGGGGGGGGACTGGCACCAGCAGGAGGCCGTCCTTTTAGTCCTGATCTCGGCACCCAGCAGGAGGCTGGTCCATGTTTAAGTCTGACTCTGGCACCAGCAGGAGCCCGGTCATGTTTGATCCTGACTCTGGCACCAGAGGAGGCCGCTCCATGTTTAGTCCTGACTCTGGGCACCAGCAGGAGGCCGGTCCATGTTAGTCCTGACTCTGGCAACAGCAGGGAGGCCGCCCATGTTTAGTCCGTCTGGCACAAGCAGAGGCCGCGTCCATGTTTAGTCTGACTCTGGCACCAGCAGGAGGCCGGTCCTGTTTTAGTCCTGACTCTGGCACCAGCAGAGGCCGTCCATGTTTAGTCCTGACTCTGGGCACCAGCAGGAGGCCGGTCCATGTTTAGTCCTGAACTCTGGCACAGCAGGAGGCCGGTCCATGTTTAGTCCTGACTCTGGCACCAGCAGGAGGCCCGCGTCCATGTTTAGTCCTGACTCTGGGCACCAGCAGGAGGCCGGTCCATGTTTAGTCCTGATCTGGCACAGCAGGAGCCGCCCATGTTAGTCCCTGATCTGGCACCAGAGAGGGCCGTCCATGTTTAGTCCTGACTCTGGGCACAGCAGGCAGGCCGGTCCAGTTTAGCCTATCTGGCACAGCAGGAGGCCCGCCCATGTTATCCTGACTCTGACCAGCAGGAGCCGTCCATGTTTAGCTGACTCTGGCACCAGCAGGAGGCCGGTCCATGTTTAGTCCTGACTCTGGGGCATCCAGCAGGAGGCTCCATGTTTAGTCCTGACTCTGGCACCAGCAAGGAGGCCGGCTCCATGTTTAGTCCTGACTCTGGCACAGCAGGAGGCCGGTCCAATGTTTAGTCCTGACTCTGGCACCTGCAGGAGGCCGGCTCATGTTTAGTCTGACGCTGGGCACCAACATGAGACCGCTCATGTTTAGTAATTGACAGTGGGCAGAAGCAGGAGGCCTGGTCCATGTTTAGGCCTGACTCTGGCACCACAGGAGGCCGGTCCATGTTTAGTCCTGACACTGGGCAGAAGCAGGAGCCGTCCATGTTTAGTCCTGACTCGGGAACCAACAGGAGGCCGTGTCATGTTTAGTCCTGACTCTGGCACCAGCAGGAGGCCGGCCATGTTTAATCCTGACTCTGGCACCAGCAGGAGGCCGCTCCATGTTTAGTCCTGATCTGGCACCAGCAGGAGGCGCGTCCATGTTTAGTCCTGACTCTGGCACCAAGCAGGAGGCCGGTCCAGGTTTGTGTAGTTATAAAGGCTCTTGTATGACTAATCTTCTATTCTAGACATGCAGTACTTTGCCTGGAGATCGCCTGGAGTGTTTGCCATTTTGAGGAACCTTCCAGGCCAAAAACTACTAATTGTTCATCAAACATCAACATCATTAGAGAATAGAAGAGCTCAAACCTTCACCTACATAATTACATCGTGCCCCATTAAAATATCAACACTTCAGTAGTTAGGACTCTCAGGGCTGTGCTGTGGCTGAGTTAGGTTGCCATGGCAGTTACTTAGCTCTGTTCTAGGTTTAGCTTTCAAACTAGATGATTCAATCAGGCATCGAATTTGACAGTTACATTTGCCCCCTCTAAACTCCCAAAATGTCATTGTCATTTTCAAAGTAGAATCCTTCAACTGGCGGCCTTCAGAGTCCGTTCTGGAGTCGCCGTGTGTCCTCTGTGGAGAAGTGTGGACTCTTGAAAGGTACAGCTTGTCACCACAGCGGACGAAAACAGCAGATTCTGAATTCAGGCCTTGTACGCTCAATAGATATGGGTTTTTTTGTTTTTTTTGGCTCCACGCAGACCTAATGGAAAGTCACGGCTGTGGACGCGCAGATGGCCGACGTGCTAACCTGCCTTTATTCAGATGAACGCGATTGTGAACAGCCTCCATGTGGAGCAGCGGAGCCTAAATCAGGTCACTTCACTCTCTCCATTGTCCTCAAAAAGCAAGAGCAAAGACAACAGTGGGAACTCGCTGCACACACACACACACACACACACAACGACACACAACACACACACACTGCTCTGGTGTTCTGGGATGTCTGGTCCTCAGTCTTGGTAAACGAACAGGTAACATATGGTGACAGAAAGTAAGAAAAAAAACTCAATTGAGTTTTTGAAGAGTGACGTATATAAACCATGTGAGATTTTGCTTTCATGATATTGTGAGTTGTCAAAGCTTGAGTATGCCAACAGCTGAGTATGCCAAGAGCTGAGTATGCAACAGCTTGAGTATGTCAACAGCTCGAGTATGTCAACAGCTCGAGTAATGTCAACAGCTCGAGTATGTCAACAGCTCAGTAATGCCAACAGCTCGAGTATACCACAGCTCGAGTATGTCAACAGCTGAGTATGCCACAGCTGAGTATCCAACAGCTTGAGCTATGTCAACAGCTTGAGTATGCCAAAAGCTTGAAGTATGTCACAGCTCGAGTATGCCAACAGCTGAGTATGCAAAAGCTTGAGTATGTCAACAGCTGGAGTATGTCAACAGCTTGAGTATGTCAACAGGTTGAGTATGTCAACAGCTGGAGTATGTCAACAGCTGGAGTATGTCAACAGCTTAGTATGTCAACAGCTTAAGTACAACAGCTGGAGTATGTCAACAGCTTGATATGCAAAGGTTGAGTTGTCAACACTCGAGTATGTCAACAGCTTGAGTATGGTCAAACGGAGGTCGAGTATGTCAACAGCTCGAGTATGTCAACAGCTGGAGTATGCAAAAGCTTGAGTATGTCAAGCTGAGTATGTCAACAGCTGGAGTATGTCAACAGCTTGAGTAATGTCAACAGCTGGCAGTATGTCAACAGCTCGAGTAGCCAACAGCCTTTTGACATTTTTGTTAATATTTCATGTGTCTTTGAGAACTCAAGTCTTTAATAATTATAAGAGATTTTGAGTGACACATTAGAAACCCCCTCCACACATTCACCCCACCGATATGTGTCCAGAGGAAGTGAAGAACCGGTAATCTTCAGCTTGATGGGTGAATGTACAACAAACTGAGCTATTGTAGTAAGTAAAGAATTCAATTATTATCTCACAACTTAATTGGCCATTGCAGGGGATTCCTTCATACAAACACCAAATCACTGGATGCATTAAGGTTCAGTTTTATGTCATTAAAGCTGGAGTCACTGACTTTTTTCCAGTAAATGAATAAATGCATCTTTCCCCCTGTAGTTTCTTTGTGACAGCACTTTGTGACAAAACCAGACCACTGTGCACTGTCTGCATCTGATAATGAAGTGTATTTTATCGTTGGCCAACCCGAGGGTAAAGGCTGTTAGCAGCGCTCTGACAGACTTAACCCCAGCTTCACTTCACCATCCGAAAAACGCAGTTCTGAAGTGACACACATGCCTGAAAATGTATGCATACGGCTACTAACGACGCGCCAAAGGGTTTGTGAGAGCGAGAAACTATGAATCAATTTAAGACTCAAAAAAAACGTTCTTTCCTCCATCTATATTAATCTGAAAGTAATCACCGACCATTAACTAGGAGCCTAATTATGGGGATCCTCAAGGATTTTTAAATGACCTTTCCTCCTGGGGCTGGGGTGACCTGCAGTCAGCCATCCGCACCACCATCTCCATACATTACACTCACGTCTCCTGGTAATACACACATTAATAGCTGGAGATTCATTAATCAAGGTGTTTGTGCTCCGGGGGGATCCTACAGGCGTCTCGTAATTATGAATTTGTGGAAAAGCTCAGAATCCAGGGCAGGCTTTCTAAATTTGAAAAAGACAGAAAAAGACAGAAAAAAGACAATTTGGAAGTCGTGTCGTTTGTTTCGTTGCCCTTTGGGACGCCCCTGCGGGTTACAACGAACAACTTTTATGTTTTGTCGCTAATATTAAAATGGTGGATGATGAAACTCTGCACTGAATTCGATTGGAACGCTGTCAAGTAGTTAACAATTCAACTTTTTGTTTTGTTTGATGGAAAAAAAACGGCAAAAAAGACTTTGTTGTTTCGGAGGTCAAAACCGCGACTCTTCAAATTGGTGCATCGAAATGAGCCGTCAGACGCTTTGAATCTTAATATCAACGCGGTCCGCCAACATGATTGTGCGATTGTGGTTCGGATCGCATGTCTTTGTCTTGATTTCACCAGCAGGAAGTTAGAAAATCAAACAATGCAACAGTCTTTGGTCAATAAGAGAAAAGCAGTTTAAGCAACGGTCACGGGAATAACTGTCCCAGACCCTCCAGAAAAACCACAAAAAAACCCACTGGGTAAAAGTAGAAAAAAGTGTGTAGTTTTACCAGTGGTTACCAATATTTCCACGATAAAAGGAAGGTTTTCAATAGAAAGTGGCACAGTCTGGCAGAGCGATACTCTGTTGTTGTGACATTTACGCAGCGGTTGAAAAGGTCACCGTTTTCAACCCGAAGTCGGCGGACGTCTTTTTCTTTTATTGAGTCGTTTTAGATCAATGTTGCGATTCACAATGCCCGGGATGAAATCATGATCTACGGGTGTCATTGATTGTAATTATAGCAGACAAATGCACGATATGTCTTCATTAGTCATCGAGCGCAGATGCAGAGTTTATCCAGAGCACTCAAATGGAATTACAGTCCCAAGTGCCGGTCCACGTCTACGAACAAACAAGAGAACATATAATAAATGAAGGTTTTTGAATTAAATGCATTGAAACGGTCGTGTGCATTGTCACTGTGTCCTTATTTAACCAGCTGCAGTTACACAAGGCTGTTATCAGTAGGAAACATCTCCCCCAAAAGCCTTCTGATGAGAACACCAGGCTTCTGTCCAGTGCACTGTAAAAACAGCAGCCTCCCACACCGAAGAGGAGACTCTGGTGTCGGGCTGTAGCCTGCAGCTGCTCAACGCGGCACCGAAACGCCTCCGAAGAACACTGAGTCTGCTGGGTTTGGCGTCCCGATATAAACCTTTTTGATTTCCACTGTACAAGAGCGGGGAACAGACTTTTGGAGCCGTTTTGTACTGTGCAGTGGGCAAAACTCGTGAGCGCTAGAAGAAACACAACTGTCTTAACATTACAGACCGGGATTATGAAAGGGTTCTGTCTGTAATGATGCACAAATGGTACTAATTGTGTAATGTATTATTATTTCCTCAGACAATTATCATGTTTTAGAAGACCAATGCGATGTTTTTTGGGGGTTTATATTTATTGTCGGCACTTTTTATCTTGCGTCCGATCATACGCAGTTCTGGCAGACGACCCGGCTACCGTTTTGTGTCCCCCCCCAATGTGACTGCAGCGGTCGCCTCGCAGGGTTTCGCGGACTTTTGGTTTGCGAGCAGAAAGAGCAAATCTGACACCGAAAAACGTTAATCGGTGAAAGGAAAAACTCCCCCCAAACGCCCCGAAACGGTGAGGAAAAGATAAACCTCGAAGAGTTGTCAAATTCACCATCACTGCCAACATACAACACTGACTTTGTGATATTCTGCGACATTTCTGCTACTTCTATTTCCGAGGTTTGTGTGGTTACATGTTTGTGCAGTCATTGTGTATCGCTCTTCGCCCCGTGTCCTGTTCAGACCCTGGAAACCCCCTCCCCCCCCAACCTCCTCCTCAGCCTCCCGCTCCTCCTCTCTGTTCACTGGCTGTCCTTCCTCCCCGGGGGCCGGTTTAAATGTCACGGCCGGGACACGGAGATGAGGTCTGCGCTCAGGTCACTGTCATCGCCTTCAGAAAAGTGCAGCCGCAAGTTTGACTGCGGAACAAATGAGACAGCGAGGACACAGTGGAGAGACGGGGGGGCTTTCCAGTCACAAAGGTCAGGGGAGTGGATGTTACACCGAGCCTGGAGAAACACCGATTGTGACGTTCAATATGACAAACACGCTGGCAGTTACACAAAGCAAAAAGCAATAAGGCAGTCGCAGGGCCTGGAATGTTCCCCAATATGATGTTTATTCTGATTTGATTTATTTAACCTTTATTTCACGTTATTAAGAGCAAATGAAAGTCTTATTCCGTGTCGGGCCGGGTGAGCTCGAGCGTGAACAGACTAAAATACACATCGTTCATGAGTAAAACATGAGAAGAACGCTTTTCAAGGTATTTAGTGAGGTAAAAAAGTATACAGTATTATAATATAATGCAATACCATGAACATTCCAGGAAAACACTTTTCCTCTGCATTGACCCGTCCTTCAGTGCTGCTGGAGCGTCTCAGGAGCAGTGGTCACTCGCCCGGGACCAGAGCTTTGTGCTTGCTTGGTCAGGACTACTTATGGTGCTGTTTTGGGTTGATGGACCCCACACAGTCTGATCGTGTGCCCACTCTGGATGAATGAAGTTTCTCCTAAACTATTTGATGAAACGCCAACGCAGCAGAGCCTTTTTTTTTTTTTTTTTTAGGCCAGCGTGGACACGAGGGCCGCAGTCTGGAGCACACTGAACAGGTGGTTTGGGAGCGGCTCCTCTCGCACTCTGGCCCGGGGCGAAAGGGCTTGGATCTCGCACTGCAGAGCTGTTTTTGCAACCGTCCCACAAGGCACACGTAACTTAAATACCAGCGAGACACCTCTGCTCCAGCATCTGTCCGCGCAGGAAAGCCTCCGCCAAGTGCGCGTCGCCCTCGTGGTACGTTTAGCCGCAGGTGAAAGGAAAGACCACCGAGTGCAGCGTGTGTCCAGAGGGTTCGCACAAACACACGTGCAGGGGATTGGCTTGAAGGCCGTTCATGAGCCTCAAACGTTTGGAGTGAATGGTGTGAACAAGGGCCAAGTAAGTGAAATTAACCCTTGTGCACCCTGAGGCCACTCCACGGGGCGTTTGGGTCTAAAAACAGCCGGTGGACAAGTTCCACGCTCAATAACACGTTTCATAATCTTAAAATTAGAGTCAAGATTAACAAACACTTTTTATTGTCTCCATAGGGAAATTCGCCGTCTACGTTTGACCCATGATCACGCGGAACTTGAACCGAGGCTTTATGCTTCGTTTCAGTGGTAAAAAGTACACTTGCGTCTTTATTTGCTGAATCCAAACAACGCACATATAAATATTTCACTGGCGGTGGCAGGTGAAACAGAAGCCTCTGGTCAAAACCTTGAAAACAAACACAAATGCAAAAGTGCTGAAAAAGGCGAGCCAGCGTTTTCAGAGTGAAACTTTCCCTATATTTATGTTCTGCAAACTGCTGAAACGATCAGGGGCAGTTTCTCCGTGTCAAATCACGTTTATGATTCTCACTTTTCTTACTCATTGTTTAAAATAGTGATGAAAAAGGTCATTTCTGGCCATTAAAGGCCCGGGGGCCAGATCAGGCCCGCCAAGCGATCTGATCCGGCCCCGACCCATCTTCTAAATTTAAAAAAAAAAATTTTTTTTTGTCTTGTTTTCTGGTTTAATTCTGGGTTAGTACAAGTTTAAACCTGGTTTGCTGGTTTTTCTGGCTTAGTCCTTATTTAATTCTGCTTTAGACCTGGTTTGGACCTGGTTTAGACCTGGTTTGATTCTGGGTTAGTCTTGGTTCCAACCTGGTTTGTATCTGGCCCACAGGAACATTAAGCTGAGTTGCCCTGCTGTAGATCATCGATGTCCCTTTGTGCATTTGACCACAGCTTAAAGACACTTTGAGCCACAACCTTTCTGTCTCGTCCTGTGTTTCTCTCACTCTTCCTGTCTCTAAAAGATTGTTTGTTTGTTTTTTTTGGTCAGTTTCACCAAATAACCTCCAGACGTATAGGCTCCAAACGAGGAAATGGTTTGGTTCTCGTCATCGTCGTCCCTTTCGCTCTCAGCTCTGCATGTCGACCTCACGCCATAGCTGTTGTCGAAGTGATGTTTGTGAGTCGCAGGTTCGGTCGCCCACTGGAAGGTTCCCCGTGGCAAGGTAGTACATATTGATCCAAATTTTGCTCCATAACAGGAAATAGTTCATTGAATTCCTGTTCAAAACTGCAGAACTGACTGTAGCAGATTGTGATTTGTGCGTTTCATTGTCGACAAAGGCTTCGTGACACGGTTTCACCTACATGTATGACTGGTAAGTGCAGACAGAGGTTTAGCTAAACTTATTACAGTAATTCCATTTCTCCATTTGACTGCACTTTCATCCTTTTGACAGCGAGCTCCGTTCCTTTGACATTGTCCGCAGTGAGTTCAGCAACTGCAATAACTCACTGTGGTATCGTCGCAGAAGCAGAACCGCGCTAATGTTTATAGGCGGCTTTATCATTCTAGTTCAAAAGGTGAAGATGAAGAAGATGAAGGGGTGGAATCTGTCTGGAAAGCCCCTTGTGATATTTCCCCCAGACATCCTGGCAAAGCCACCGAGTACAGCGCCGTAGAACAGGATCCGTTTTGTAGCGCTGAAGGTTCAAATGCAGGACAACAGAGGATTACTCAAACATCAATCAATGAGTCAATCAAAGCACTGCGCTCGAGTCAGCGGATCATCGGGGAACAGTGATATGACAGGGTTAAAACGGGATAATATGCTTCTTTTAACCCTCTAAACCTTTTTACAATGGTTTTTCACTCTAAGACATCGATGGTTTGACTCAAAAGTGCGGGCGACACAACGTTTTGTACTTGTTATTTTCATCAATTTAATTCAATCTTTAGTGAGAACATAGCCCCTGGTCTCAAAGTGGATGGATGAATAAATAAAGTATATGACTCTGGGCACAGGCAATAGGCACGCAAGCAGGACTGCCAATGTCTCCACATGTTAGACGTGAATCTGACAGAGCTTCACTCAGGACAAACTCGACTTCGAATGATCCGGTTCGACAGATTCAGGGGTCTACACGCACAACAGTTTCCAACTACAGTATACCTCGGGACTTTCAAGAATATCGCCAGGGAGACGCTACGCGCCACTGTCAAGCTCTGTGAACCTCCGTCTTTGTAGCCGCGCAGGGTGGGCCGTATGCAAGGGGCGTGTGGAACTTCTGGGCGAGGATATTGGCCTGCAAATAAAGCTTCCCCACTGCTGCCCGGAATTGTCATAGAGCAGAGCAATGAATAATCCCATTTGTGAGTTGGAGAGATCATTCACACACACAGAGTAATGTAAAAAAAATAAAAATGGATATAATTGATATAATCCCTCATTCGCCCAGGAGTGGGTCATGGTTTCCGAAACGTTTTCAAAGGTAGTCATCTTAAGACTGTTTTTGACTGCCATGCGGGAGTCGTTTTCAGTTTCTAAAGGTACGAAGGAGCTTTTTTTTAAAATATAAATATACTGCACTAAGGGAGAAGTTATAACCTGAAACTGCCCCGCCTCTTTACCTGCTAGCCTTGTTTACCTGCTAGCCTTGTACCGTATCGCTCAAATCGACTTGAGTTTGACGTAGGGATGTCACGATATATACATTTTAGTCTCACGGTTATTGTGAGAAAAAACATAACGATTTATTGTTGATACTTCACAATTATTGAGACTTTGACCAAACGACTGTGAAAGGGTTCATTTTCTTTCGTTCTCATTTACTAACATGTTACAGTTTGAAACAAAATTGACCTTTCTGAAAGACAAAAGTATTTTACATTTAGGTCTATATTTTGAAGGATAGATTGAAATTTAAAAAAAAAACGTAATTTTTCTTTTCGTATATTATTTGTTGGTTCAAACGATTATGTTGTTGCCTGAATAATCCCGATTATCGATTAACCTGATAATCGTGATAACCTTGACATGCCTAATTAGAGGTTTCTCCCCGAGTCTGAGTGGGTTTTCTCCGGCTCCCAAAACATGCACAGGATGTAAATCCTCCGGCTGAGGTCCTGACCAAGACTATCTCAAGAACTAGACGATGAAAGATGGGTCAAATGCAGAGAATACATTTGGCCAAGTGCCCCCTACAGGTCGGACGACTCATTGAACTAAAATGCAGTTAAGATAAATCTATTTTGAATTTTGCTAAAATGTATACAAATGTTATCACAGAATAGCAAATTTTTTAGGTTTACAATTTCACTTCCTGTTTATAATTGATGACATCACAGTTGGAAAATACCCAGCAAACACTGGCCCAAAACTCATCTAATGTCACAATTTTTATTTATTTTTTACTTGACAAATAAAAAATATATGAGAGCGACTTTATTTTGTTGAATTCATGTTTAGAGAGTCAAAAAAGTTTTTGGTTTTTTTGTGTAAATTCTGCAGAAACTTTGACTGGAATGAGTGTCCCTAGTGTGATGTCACTTCCTGTCCTTTTCTACAGATTTTTCAACGTTTTCTCCACAAATACCTGCTTGATTGGTGTAAAATTATACTTTATATGTACAACAGGTACAAATACACCAAATAAAGTCATCGTAATTGCGTAAAAACCTATTAACCTTAAGATTGACAAGGATTTCTGGAACGTCATGATGTAAAAAAGACTTAATGTTCGACACTGAAAATCCTACTCCAGTGTATATAAGTATAGGAATGTATCTAACACTAATTTTCTATTTTTTTCTGCATTTCTGAACCCTGAACATTTCCTGTGTTTGTTGTTTTTCTCCGTCCTTAACAAGCATCTTTGTGTTTCTGAAGTGCACATTTTCCATCCCGCTCTTACTCACTGTCGGTGGTCCGTTACACAATGCGCTCGCGCCTTGTGTTAGCGCCGTAAAGAAACATGCTAATGATGCTGGCGCTGCGTGTGGTGTGCCCGTTTCAAAGGCTGTTCACCCTGAAACGCTTCGAAAACACACATGGCCCGAGTCCACACAGTAACGCCGCATGAAAACACCACACAAGAATAACAGGATCAAACAGAATTCACTCATTTACGCTTGGACTAAACCGCACTTAAAACATATAATTATGCCCTTAACTTCTGACTTAACAGTAGGAGTCTAAACAACGGCTATGAATGATTATTGTGGTTCCGTTAGTGTGCAAAATAAATACGCATTTTTGCTCAAATGTGTAGAAAAAAATTGAGTTTAACTTCCTGTCTTCCAATGTAAACCGCTCATCTGCCTCACATGTGTTGTATTGTCATTTCTGTTAATCAGTGTTTTCGCAATCAATGGGTTTTAGGTTGATTAAAGTCTAGCATCGTCAGCAATTAACAGTTTAAAAGGCCATAAACGTGCCTAAGGTACATTTGGGTTCTTGGGTCTCGTGTCCTTGACTTGCACATGACTTTTTTTTTTTTCTCTTCTTTTTTTAGTGAGACAACCAAACCGTAACAATAACAAAATAAAAAACACCTAAAAAAAATAAAATTAAAATAAAATTAAAAAATTTAAGATAAATAAATATAAAATAATATAATATAAAATACAGTATAAAACAAAATAAAAATACAATACAATAGAATGCAATAAAAATACCACCAAGTATTTTTAAAAAGAATCAGCCGGCTTTTAACACAAGCCTCATCTTTGAACGGCACCTTCGTCTGATATTTTTAACTTTTCTCAAGCCCTTTGAAGCTCTCACAAACTATTTCAAACTATTGTGTCTATATCATTAAACAGCATTTATCTGGTGGGACATATAAAGGTTATTAAATGGACTGACTCGTGCTTCCCGCAGACGTGAGCACACTCTGGAGGGTTCAGACACACTGCCGCTGTCCTCACTGTACCCTTTATTATCAGGCCCACACCGAAGCGCCTATAGGATTAAATGGAAGACTTAGAAGAGCCTCGTCGACTGACCTTTACGCAGCCCTCGAACGAGAATCTCCCCATTTTTCCCCATCACGCTTTGCCTGTCCGCGCGAATGTCTACAGCGAGCGCGCCGAGACAGATAACCACAGATTCTCCCGGCACCGTCCCGACCCGCCGTGGCCTTAAGACCTACGGGGATCCCGGTGATGAATTTATCCATTATCAAAGGTGAGGGGTCTGCTGAGGGTGCGCTTACATGCGGGAAGGGGGCCAGAAATTGAGGGAGCTCAGAGTCCCGGCCACCAGATCTCCACCCCCAAAGTAGAAAGAAGCGAGAGGAAAAACCGCCACGCCCAGATAATCTTGTGCCCATGATTGGATTTCGCGGAGAGAGTTTCTTTGGGGGGTTTAGAGCAGGGAGCAGACAAAATCTCAGCGGTTCGAGAACAAGACATCACTATTGACATTTCTGTTGTGCCTGAAGCTATTTGTTTGTTGGTTTTAGACAAGTCTAAAGAGACATTTTTAGCATTGTTGAAAATGGTCTCAAGTTCGGAATTGCAATACATATCAGTTGTTTTAAATACATTTTATGGCATTTAGCAGACTGTAGATGTGTCTTTGGGCAAAACACTTAGGCCACTTTGACAATTTGAATATTTAATATGTGCATTGGGTCGATCGTTTGGTCGAAGGCTGTCATTGAGAAAAAAACAAACACATTTTCACTAAATCAAGCTCTGTTCTATCAGTGTATCACTTAAAATATAAAAATGGTATTACTTTATTTCATGAGGACGAGATGCATTAATAACACATCCACGTGAGCGTAAACTGTGGCCCCCCTCGGTCTTTGTCATCCCCCCTGAAGATGGCTCGAGGCGCTGCATCGGTGTGTCCTGAATGCAGATAGCTCTCATGAAATACATTCAGTCCAATTCAATTAGCAAAATCACAATATATCAATAATAATAATAATAATAATAATAATAATAATACACATACATAAATAATATATAATAAAATAGGAATAATTAAATAATATATAATACAATATAAATAAATACATCTTTAACTAATACATAATAATACATAATCTATAATAATACATCTCAATTGACGACGCTGAAATAGAGAAGCAGGTTAAACAATGTTCACAGGAATTTAGAAACTGGATAAGGGTCCCAGCATCCCCCTTGTCCTTAGACCCTACTTCTCGGTGAAGGAAAAAGTATTTCGTGTTTTTCCAACAAAGTGACTGCCTGATATTCATCTTCATGCCTAAGAGGTCTATGAAGTCGAGTTTATTTATGCACATGATTTCATGAAATATTCTACTGCAGTGAAACTTGTTCTTCCGATTGGCCGGATTTGGAAACCTTTGGGCTGATTTACGCGGTGGATTGTGGGATGCCAAGTGTAAAGCCTTTCATTACGCCTGCCTAACTTCCCTGATCAACTCGGACGGCCCTTGTCATGACTGACGATGACGCAATGATAAAGAGCTTCATGTTTAACTTAATCGGAATGAATGAATGGCTAATCTGCCTGTCAGTCACGCCCGTCTGAACTCAGGGAGATAGAACTGGGGCCCGGGCTTTGTTAAGTACTGGAAATGCATTTAATCTTGGCTGTCCAGGTAATATATTATAAGAAGTCTCACTCTCTGTTCTAATTGTTCACAGCCATATCTCCTTCTAACAGTGGACGGACAGCGAAATTGAGTTCACGCTTTATCAGCTCAGGGATATTGGCGTCCACGACAAACACAGCTGCGCCCGCCGCCGGTCTCTGAGCGCCCGTCGCTCCAACGCGCCGAGGGGGGTGTTCGTTTTATCCTCTTTAAGACGTGCCCCGGTATTGACGGGCAGTTTCCTCACATCAGCAGTTAACGGCGTCTCTGTGGGCGTCCTCTCGTCTCCACAGCGTCGCACAGACTGGACCGACTGGACCGATTGGACTGACTGGACAGAATGGACCGACTGGACCGATTGGACCGACTGGACCAACTGGACCGACTGGTGAGAAGCGGGGCTGTTTATGGTCAACCGATTAACCGAGTACAAAGTGCTTAACCGAGTAAAGACATTTTTCCCGGTTAACTGCCGTACTTAATTTTGCCTTGTTTTCTACTTGTAATTGCACAATTCCGCAACCAGATGGCGCCTATGTGCTCTTGCGGCAACTCCAAAATAGTGGATTTATCTCATAAAAACTGAGCAAAGCTGCGTGGCACTGCAGTATTTATGGACTAATACTAATCACTCATGGTTTACCGGCACAAGCTACGGTAAGCAGCTAACGTTAGCGACGTTACCATGTGATTCTTGAGTAAAGAGTGATTTATTCTTAATCAACAATGCAACAAGTGCGTTCATTCACTCAGTCGTGTCGTGCACAGTTCTGAAACCTGTTACTGTCACTGCGTTTACTGTCGATGTGGTCTATTTATGACTCGTCCAGTAAAAAAACAACAAAAAAGCACCGCGTCGACGTAAGCGGATAACCGACTATTGACGGCGAAATGCTCCCACTATCTTTTAAAGAAAAACTTGAAAACGTGCATCCCTGGTGAGAAGGCTACTGTCGTGTTTATTCAATACATGTTTTTATGGCTCAAAATGATCTTTCTGTTGGAGAAATGTATCACGGTATTTTATAATGTCAAAGAGCACACTATTCACGGAGAATGACCTACTTGGAGAAGGTGGTACGTCCCTCCCGTGTGTTTTGGGGAAGTCTGACTTCTCACAAATATCAGACTGAGATGAAAACAGTCCCGTGAACTAATTCCACAGCTGCAAATCTTCTTCATTTTAAAACTATGACCATGACCATGACTCGCCAAGGCTTTTCCTCGATATTCTGGCCAATCACGGTCACATGTTCTGGTCCTGTTTGAAGCCTAATCCTTTTTGGAACAGCATCGTTACACTAATCAGCTCTGCTTTTGTGAAAATACGTTCAGCCATGACCGCCCTGGACATTTTGGGAACCTCTCCTATTTTGACTATGTCCAAAACGGAATCAGATTCTATTGTTTTTGCCACGCTTTAAGCCCGTTTTCAAATTCGCTTTGAATTGGAAGCGTCCTCTTTCAGCCTTTGTGCCGTCTGTATCTGCTTTTCTTTCTGAAACCAAAACACCAGGAAGAATATTTCTTTTACTAACAATGGACAATCTCTTTGCTGTAACAGAAAGTGTCCTTCTCTCTCCCCTTAATGGTGACATGACATTGTGCGTTTAGTTTTTTCGTGACCCAAACATAAAAGGCAGGTGCAAAAACGTAATTGAACAAAAACTCAAATGACTGACATAATAAACCAAGGCCCAACTAAGATAAACCAAATCATAGCTTTAACAGAAACAAACTGAGGTGTTGAAATACAAAAGGACTAACCCAAACTGAACACTAGGGGTAGGCACTACCCTCAAGTTAAATCAAAATACACTAACTTAGTCAAATAATGAACATGGCAACTCATATTAACCAAACAGAATACAACAACAGTGATTTACAGAACAATTTTAAACCAAAACTAAGCAAACTAAATAACCTGTAATAATCTTAATATGGTGTTCCCCCCATGGCATTAGTTCAGGTGGGATCCCCGTGATGTTAAAAGGCCAACAGCCTCCGAGCCGGGTCCTTTGGTCAGTCTGGCAACTTAAAAAAAACAATTTGTAATGTATAAAATTTAATATAATGTGATAAGGAAAAATACTATTACCTCAAATTGTTTTTAAAGTCCCATTTTAATTGGTTGTCTCTATTTAATGTTTGTCTTTTTTGATTTGTCCAGTTGATTGTATTGACTTTTTTCTTTATTAGTTATTGTAATATTGATTATTCTTCTCTCTTTTCTAAAATGTATACAAATATTACATTCCATTTTTGGATCATAAAACTCCTGCGATGGATACGACAGATGGATACCGTTGCAGTGTACTTCCGGCGCTCACAAAGAAACGTATGACACGAGATGGACAAATGTGCTAGCACACTTTAAAATGATTATCAGCTGCGTTTGTTGTTCCTGCTGTGCGTTTATTGGTTCTGTTAACTATATCGTCATGGATACAAGCCGGTTGCGGACCTGTAATAATTCAGCCTCTGTGACACATTTAAGGATCTCTCCCAAAAGTATGCGCACAGCTTTTGTTCTGGTGATGGCTGAATATTTCACCCGGAGCAGAGTGCAGAGGAGAGGCTGATTTGGATCATGGCGGCGCCGTCTTCTCTGTCAGATTCAGAGCTCTTTCAGGTGAACAGTCACGACTCCACACTCGGGCCGGAGTCCAAGTTCACACCGCGGCCGCATCACGTCAAATCATTCATTATTTTACCCAGCCATCTATAATGTATGCGAAAAAGTCACTGAGAGAGCACATTTGGTGTTTTCAAAGTGCAGTATCCTACATACCAATGTTTATATATATATATATATATATATATATATATATACACACACACAATAATAGCAAAAAAGTATAGACTATGCTGAAATATGATAAAATAAAGGCATGCAAAAAATTTGTAGAATAAGACTGATTTAAATCTGATGAATGTACAACAACATGAAAGTGCAAAGTGGCAGTGCAAAACAATGGAGGAGGTATTGACATGAATAAATAAAGTGACAGGTTAATAAGGTGTTTAGAAGTGTTCATGAGTCCAACGGCAGAGGGAAAGAAACTGTTCTTGTGGCGGGAGGTTCTGGTCCGTAGCCTCCTGCCTGAGGGGAGTGCCCTCCAGCCTGAGGGGAGTGCCCTCCAGCCTGAGGGGAGTGGCCTCCTGCCTGAGGGGAGTGCCCTCCAGCCTGAGGGGAGTGCCCTCCAGCCTTGAGGAGGTCCTCCCTGGCCTGAGGGGAGTTGCCCTCCAGCCTGAGGGGAGTGGCTCAAATAGACCAGTGTGAGAAAGGGTCAGCTGTGATCCGACCTGCTCGTCCCAGAGCCCTGGAGACGTACAGGTCCTGCAGAGATGGAAGTCTGCAGCCAATCACCTTCTCAGCAGAGGGCGCTGTAGTCTCTGTTTGTCCCTGGCTGTGGCTCCAGCGTACCACACGGTGATGGAGGAGGTGAGGATGGACTCAATGATGGCCATGTAAAACTGTACCATCATCTGCACTGGCAGCTTGGCTTTCCTCAGCTGCCGCAGGAAGTACATCCTCTGCTGGGCCTTCTTGATGAGGGAGCTGATGGAGGGCTCCCACTTGAGGTCCTGGGTGATGGTGGTGCAGAGGAAGCGGAAGGAGTCCTCGGTGATGATGGGGGAGTCTGTCAGGGCGTGGTTGCGCTCGGTGAAATGTAAACAGCGACAAGAATGAATGAAGCAAACTCACGTGGAGAGTCGAATGGTTTGCCGTTCATGAAGAGGTATTCCAGAGCAGGAGAGCAGTGTTTGGAGATCACGTCACATCCGAACACCAGGCGCTGTTTAGGAAGAAACAAATGCCTCCGCCTCTTGTTTTTCCCCTAGAAGGGTCTCTCTGTTTGTCTCCGTGGACACATGAACGCTCAACACGCTGCGTGTCAAATGTCATAAACGCTTGGTTTGTGACGCCATAAATGCATGAATCTGCCTAGAAGAAGAATGATGATGAAGCAGCAACAAGTGACGGTAAAGATGGCAAGGACTTGAACGCTGGTTTTAAAAAATATAAATCCCACTTTACCTACATTAATTACATGATGCTTTGGTCTGCCACATTGTCCAATAAAATTAACTTGAATAAGAATTCTATCCACACAAATATAATCTCATGGACTGAGACTGACTGGCCAATGCCCCCTGTACTGTGTGGCAATAAGGAAATGAGTGGGCTGTTTACGTAACCTGTCTGAGGAAATTATGCTTAAGTCTAACCTCTGTTGCCGTAGATACAGCCTAAAAAATAAATGATCAAGCCGTTTTCCGACCAGGCAATGTTCCTTAATTATATCGTTCCTTTGTTTCCGTCTGTGAGACACCACTTGACCTCGCTGAGTAGACCGCCAGCTCGGAGCAGGTCAAGCTTCTCACAGGGAAATAAAGTTAGCAACGGCCAATTTATCTGCAACCGTTCCGAAGTTAATTGTATTAAGATGTTTAACTAATTAGCACGCTCGGGCAGTCAGAGGAGCACCACGATGAAGACGTTGACGCTCGGAGATAATTTACAACGGCGCTAACGAATCTTGAAATGGCATTAACAAGGCTATCCAAACAAAGGTGTCCCAAGAGGAAAAGACCAACCAACACCTAAGAATACACAGGTCCAGCAGTTCTCCTCAGGCATGAAGGGAAACGAGGCTGCCGCTAATTATCACATGTGGACTTAATTAAAAAGCTGTCACGCTGAGATTGAGGGGAAAAAATGGATGTAAAACCAAAAAAAACACGTCTTTGTTCTGCAATTAAGATCTTTGCTTAAGAGCTACAGCTTGTGAAAATGTCCGAATAAAATTAAATTAACGGAAAATGGGCTATGGAGAACAGGAAATTCAGAAAAAGTGCATGAACGCAGTTATTAACAACAATAAAAATAGATAAATTGACACAACTAGCGCCTCAATCTGATGACCCCTGTGAATTTACACATTAGAGGTTTCTGTAGCGATATCTCAGTTTTTTTCTTTCTCAGGTAGTGTTTTTTTTAATTTTTTCCATATTTTTTTACCCCTGCAGGTACAATTGAAGATGGCATGAATACATAAATTGAAATTACAGTCATAGGTCATGAGAAAGTGTACCTTTTTTTTTTTTTTTTTTTTTTTTTTTAAACACCAACGACATTAGGAAAGGTAGAAACGAAAAGACAAATCAAGGTGCATTTTACAGCTTTTAAAATTTGTATTTTTTTTATTTCAACAAGCAACTGCTGAAATAAAGCTGTTAAAAAAATATTACTCTTTCAGCAGTCAATTATTTAATTTCTTAGTGCCTAACTAACTAATTTGACGCACTAATGTATAAACAAACAAAATTACATGTTTTTGTATCTCTACTGTTTCCCCCAGGACTACCTATGTTTTGACTCCATCTACTGGCTACAGAGGAAATTACATGCCGTTAGAGCCATGATTTCAGCACGTTTCGAGCCCGCCTCTCACTTCCCACTGCGCAGTTTTACCGATCCTGATTAGACGGGCGAAATTCTCATTACGAGTCCGGGGATGATTTATGGACTTAAAAACCAGCATAGAAGATTCTCAGAGCCGCGTCACAGATCGAGAAAATGCCAGCCATCGAGGAAATTCAGAACTGGATGTCGATGTGCTTTTGTCGGTCAGAGGGGAGCTTAACCAGCATTCATCAAACTAGTGTGAATGAAGCTAAATGCTACTCCAGGTATGTTTTTGATGAGGGAACAATGTTAGAACGTGGTTAAATGCTCCAAAAAGTCCATTTCGATAACACATGTCCATTAAAATATGTCTACTGTTGTCGACAGCAAACAGCGGCGCTCACGTCCGGAGAGTTTTCCACGCAGGAAGTCAATAACCAACTGAGGCGGCACTGATAAAGCGGCCACAGCATGAAATATGATCTATTAGAGAAACAAAATGGCGCGGGGCTTTTTTCAGAAGCTACTCAAAGTGATCCGTCATATGTCACGTCCGATTAAAAACACGGTCGCCTGGTTAAAACTTCCACGACACAGTTACTCGCTGACGGCCTTATCCTCACTTCGGTGAATATAACTCGAGTGTCCTTGGAAACCGTGCACCGAGCAGAGCGTATGAAAAATATGTTTAATATCGGAGAAAGTATGGCGACTGCAATAAATATACTTTACACAGGCAACATTTTATGGACTTTCTCTCGGTCCGGTCCAGTTATTGGTGGGGATCAAATTCTAAAATGTCACACTTTCAGATGAGATACTATCCAGTTCTCCGACCAGATCCACAGATTGAGAATGACTCTGTCCAGATGACGACGACCGAACCTTTTTCTACAATGGATGCACTCCTGGACGAATGAGGGATTACACCGACATGAGAGGAGAACTATCCTGCTTAAAAATAATCTAAAAAAGTGAGCTACTGCATGAGGTAGATGCACTTGTTCTAAATGATTAAATACATAAATCACAAAGTTATGTAATGTTCCCAAATGTTCTACAAAATCAGAAAAACAGCCTTATTGCCAATTGTCGCCGAACAATGTTTCCCAAACTAGGAACGTGCTTAAACAACAAGACCTGGTGTAGGTTCCAAGGCAGTCCAGATTCTGTAGGGACGAAGTCAACGGCCAGGTTTAGGTCTAACTGCCCCTCGACGTGTCTGTTACGTTTTGTTTGCGAGGGACGAGCGATGACAGTAATTCAAATGCTTTTTATACGGACTGTAATCACACCGCATTATGACAAGAACCTTTTAATTCATTTATATGGCTAGCGCTTCTTCGATTTTGAACAATTTTAGGTTTGTGTTAACGTGACGTATCTGTATCGTAATGTGAAGACATCGTTCCTCGCCACATTACTGCGACATTCATGATTATTAGATTTAACCTAAGACCATCTCCATTGGGCTTCAACGGTAAATTTACAAATGCTGAACTTGATTTAGATTCTTTTGTTTTGGAGCAACGGTATATATTCGAATTTTGAGTCGTTTGTCTATAATTAAAACAATTAGAAAGAGTGCAAAGTCCTTTAAATTTTGGTGCAATAATTTAACCTTCATTAAGACATACTGGAACATTGTAAAGCACATTTCGCATGGCCATAATCGAGATAATCCCCCCATAATATCAGAATTTTACATTTCCTTCTACATATAAAGATCTATGTTCATTTTAGTAGCATGCTAACGACCTGAGCAAACTGCACATGGAGATCTAAGGATACGCTGACCAGAACTGCACCGCCGTTGGCCTTTGATACAGCGTGGAGTAAACTGGTGATTGAATCTCAGCGGCCGAACTTGGCATTCTTCACAATCACGTCCGTGACCGCGCCCCTCCTCTCCGATCCTCCATCCCCTGCTCACTATTGATGGAGCTCGCCCGTTCCTCCTCCGCACGAGCCTCATTCTCATTCCGCTCAGGCCGGAGTCCAGCCCCGGTTCAATATTTCAGCAGGCCTCGCAGACAGATGTTGGCCGCGGTGCGCATTCCCCCCGAAGGCGTTGGGGGCGCACAATCACGTTCATAAAAAAAAGCGCCGACTATACACGGGGCGCCGCAAATTCACCGAAAACAGGAGGGCGTCGAGCAGCGGGCCGCTTTGACAGGGATGGAAACCGAGGCCGTTCTGAAAGCGGCGTTTGACAAAGCGGCGCAATAATGGCTTTTTAAAGCAAACTGGGTTATTTATGGTTTTTGTGTTTACGAGAAAGAATGGGCTCGCACCAAATATCGGGGAATTCGGCGGTTATTTGGTCTGAGCTGAGATTGATGGGAGGCAGTAGGCAGGTAAAGGAGGTACTAAAGAGGCTAAATGACCACATGACATCTTGAAAACAGTCATCTTAAGTTCTCGAAGGTCCTATGCTGTAAAAGTGAGCTCTGTCCCCACCGTTTCCCGCACGTCCTTCCCAGATCTCATCCCTGTTTCAGGCCATGGGACTGTCCTGTCTTGTAAAGCCTACGGGCAAAAGAAATCCTGCTTGTCTCGGCATCAGAGTTACTTTTATCCATCGCCAAGGGGAAACTCTCCGTGGAGATATGACTGCTTTGCCTGGAATGCTCCACTGTTTGGGATAAACACTCCGATGTAGCATTTATTTTAACACAGTGGTGGTATTATTAGTAAAGGATTGTATCTTTATTTCTTTATCTGTTTTTAAACTTGTCTTGCCTATATTATTATTCCTGATAACGGATCTTTCTGAATCAGATCTTTCAATCAAGAATCAGAATTTGCTTTGTTGCCATTGTCAACGACCAAAAGTCAGAAAGTAGGAACTTGCTTCGGCGTTAAGTTGCAACGTACAACAACAACAAATAAACCAATATTACTTTCATTTGACGCCGAAGGGCAATTCACGCACATCGGGTTAAATGTCATCTGGAACACTCCGGGCAAAGCAATTACATCTCCATGGAGACATATAGGAGGCAGAAGTTATTTTTCTTTGTAACCAGCCATTAGACAATACCAGACAATAATAATAATAATTAGTCTTGTATAGCGTTTAACCAGATGCTCAAAGCCACTTTACCATTGGCTAATCCACCTGTCAATCAAACCCATCTGAACTTGGAGGCTAAAAAAAATGGATGGATCTCTGTAAAATATTCGATAAGCGTTAATTATCGATATTTTTAGATCAAAACAGTATAAATGTCACGTACTTGCTCCAAAAACCGCTCCATGTTTTTGACGCGCAAAGAACGCCAATCGAGCGTGACAAGAACATCACGGCATTACTTTGTCACACGCATTTCCCGCCATAGATGAAATGATATTATAGTTTCAGTATCACGTCGGTTTTGTGCCAGTTCCAAACGTAAGGAAATAGCATTGATAATTTGCCGCGTGCTAGCAAGTAGATAAACTTCTAACGGAAAAACGCGCGGTTTTGCATAAATCACAAAAGTTGGGATCAAAAGAGATTATTTTTTCCTCAGTGTTTTGTCTTTGTTCTCCGTCTTAGGAAATGTTAGATCCCGTTCATAAAAGTGATTGCAGCTGCCAGCGTTTTTTGGGCAAAGTTCCCAAGAAAACCTGGCAGAAAAACAAAGTCGAGCCGAGTTACTGTAGGCACTCCATTTCTGTGAAACATTACGGCGGTGACTGAGCGCCGTATCTCACGCCAACAAATGTGTCTGATTCAAGGCTCCCGGAGCTGATGTGGGACAGGAAACAACAACAACAACAACGCGCCGGGGTAGACTGTTGTCATGGTTTCTGTGGCTTGGTCCGAGCCAGCACGTAACGAGTCATTTAGTGCGTGACGTATCTCCATGAAATAATGTAAAAATGTCTACTAAAATGTCAATTTTTATATTTAGTATTCTTGCCTCAAAACTAGTGCTGTGGATATGAACCGATTAATCGATAATTGTGACCAAAAAAATAATAATCGTGACAGTTTTAGAAGCAGAATTAAGTATTTTTTGCTCAATATACAGCCCAAAAATAGACATACGTACATTTGAAGAACGTTATTTCCCTCAGATTTAACTTCATTTTGTTTTTTCAGAGAATTACATTATGCTGTCGTTTCGTCTCAATAATCGTGAATAATCGTGAAATCGTTTTTTCTCACAATAACCGTAACACTAAAATGTTATATCGCGACATCCTTACTCATAACGGGTATGTACAAAAAATATAATATGTACAAAATATACTGCTAAAATATATATATATTTTTTTAAAGTTTCATTTTGCTCTAAATGATGATCAATAGTAATAGAATAACTTGAAACAAATGTTCTGTGTCAGAGCAGTTTGAGGAGAGTAACAGCCCTCCAGAACAAAAATGTCCCTTTCCTGTGTCCTGCGCCCAGGGGGAGCCCAGCCCCTTTTGAGTACTACGAAAATATATTTTTTAAAGGTCCATCCGCCGCTTGTCCGTTCAGTGTCTCGACTGATATTTAATAAAAATAACTTTAAAGCTATGTAACTTCCACAGTATGGCATTAAACTTACCTATCTGGCAAGTGTTTTTATTGCTCAAAAATACCTTGATATAGATTCTGACTGAAGTTTGGCATGGTGACATCTCCGGCTTTTTCTATACGTTTCTCCAGGCAAAGCAATAACATCTTTAGGTATATTTGAAGTACAGTGTGGGTCCATACATAGGGAAAATAAAAATGTATATGTTGGACAACAATTTTTATTCATATAATGTGCTGTATATGATTACCGTTGTTCCAAAAATACATATTAATACGAGTTTTCCACTTTCCACACACAAAAACTGCTATCTTACGCCTTTGACCAATTAAGAAAAACATTTGCATTTTAATGGCGGATTTAAACGAACTCAATAGAGAAACGCGCTAAAAGAAAATTAGGGTTTTTCCAGAAATCCGGCTCCGATTGCCCAAACAAACTCGTCTTCGGTGAAGGCGCCGTGATGAGCGCCGGATTAGTATGTTTACTTCGCCACGTCGATGCAGCCAAACGTTTCAGTCCACCTGATTAATCTGATCAGTGACAAAAGCAGCCAAACCTTAGAGCTTTACACGTGGTTTTATAGGATATTTACATTTCCTGGAGTCATTTTCAGAAGAACTTGTACTTCCAACTTTTTGATCAAATTGAGGTATTTTTGCGTTTATTATTCTTCCTAATAGGCTACTTGGCTTGATGGTGTAACCTGTTTGTCACCATGGTGATAGGTACGTTTAATGCCATACTATAAACAAGTATAAAGTTGGCCCTCATTATAATATGAAGGGCAAATATACTGTATGTGCAGAAAACCTAAACTATGAATTACAAAAATATACACAAAATGTATTAATTTATTTTGATATTGATATTTTTCCGATACCTCTGTCAGTACTTCGATATGTGGTCTGCCCATCTCTATTCTAAACTCAACAGGAGCCTGCGAAGAGACTCGGCACATTAGCATGTCGGGGACAACTAGCTTTTGTTTATTTCCACATGGTAATTCCATTGTAATTGCCGGCTGATGCAAACACCAGATCCGTGATTAAAACCATGAGATGCAAAGCAGTTACTTCAAGTACATGTTCAAACGCTGATGACAAATACTGCTTCACACGAGTTCCACATCATAAAAGTAACACCGTTGGTTGGACACAACGTCTGAGGTTGTTGTGATGATTATATTGAGTGAGGTCCACAGGAGGCGAAACAGATGGACAAAATGACAGACGAAATCAAGGTAAGGCTTTTTGACAAGCTGTTTATGAAGTGTCACTTTGGATTTGGATCAAATCTCCACGAGAGCGAGTGCTGCGGGTTTCACTGCCGCATCCCGACTGCACGCGCCAGAGAGGGAGCCAAAAGTACTTTTACAATCGTACTCAAGTCACGAAGACGCCAAGAGTATTGAGTTACATTTCACAGCCGACTGAACATATATGTCAAAATGATATATACACAAGATATAGATGATTTGATATTTTATGACTTAAAATGGCAACAATTGAGCCTAATAGTATTCTTTTTATATGTGTATTTGTACATAGTGTTATATTAAGTGTAATATTAATGATGTAGGTGATTAAGACATTGAGTATTTCAAATCACGAATGTTAAAGTAGTGTTTGCGAATTGCTTTGTCCGTCACAGTCGTGGGCATTAAATAAATAATCAGACTAATGTATTCATATGAGATGTTTCAAGCATGTAAACCGTGAGTTATTCCTCCGCTTCTCAGAGAGGAAACGGGACACGACGCAGCGCTTTCGTGCGAGCGCTTCACGTTCCCAGGCTGCAGTAGAAGTACACAGAGTAAAAGTGCTTTTGTTTGTGACGCGTCCATGACTTCAGAGCTTTATGTCAGTGACTCATACGTGAGAAAAGACACGGCGTTTCATATACTTGGAATACAGACGAGAAAACAATGTCCACATTTCCGTCCTCTGCTGACAGCAATAGAGATAAAAAAAACAAACAAACATGATTTCAGCAGTCGTTTAGCAGCCGATACTCAGCGTGTTCGTGGTGAATGCAATTTAAGTCCAGCAATGATAAATGGACATGAGAATTGTGCAGGCGTTTCAATATTCTGTGTATTATGTAACAATCTGGCGAGCATGGCCGCGTACCATCGCAGCGCTCAGAGAAAGACAAGCTGGTAAAGCGTGAAGGGAAACCAGACTCCGGACCAGGTTTCAAGGGTCTCGTTCGTGGCCTGTAAGCGAGGATTATGACTCGCTATTATCTCGGACGGTGCGGAGAACAGTTTGACCTGTGGCAGAACGTGTTCATCCTCGTCTGACAGAACGTCCTGGCGGTTATTTCCCTCTCGATCCCGGCGTTCTCTGCTCCCCAAAACCCCCCCGCCCGCCGCTGTTCTATTCTTGTTTATGTTCGCAGCTCGTCCTCGTCCTCTCCTCTTTCTATTCTTCTTCCTGTGTTTTTCCTTCACCCACCTTTCTTCTCTCCGAACGCTAACTCAGCAAGATTATTTGCGCGGCGCATTTTTAAAACGAGCGGCCGCGTCGTCGCTCGTGACACGTCGTTTGTTTCGCTGGGTTTTTTTTTCCCCCCCCCGTTGGGGCTGCACAAATGCCTGACGACGCTCGGCACGTTCTCGGTAAAAGACGGCGCAGTAATGACTGGTTCCGATTCCCCGTTTCAGGTCAAGTGTAAGTCCGAGGGGCACAGGGGGTAACCGCGCGTCACAAAATGCCGCGGGGGTTTAGTCCGTCGTGTCAGAACAGAGTCAGTGATTACAGCTAAAAATCAACACCCTTCGGTAAATTATATATATGTAAAAATGTTTTTGGGGCGCGATCTTTGTCTTGTGTAGCTTTTTGTTGCACTTGTGGGTGAATATTTAGCTATTTTTGCAGTGGAAATATAAGATTTGAGATGTAGAGGGGGTGGAATGAGTGATTTTAATGACTCGTTATCAGTACAGATGAACAGAAAAGTGATTAATTGTGCTATTTAATTGTTGTACATCATGTTTATTAACAGTATTACACATTTAGAAAAGGGTTTACTTCATTTATCCTGCTTTAGTGCTTTTCTGTTAAGTAGTTTCCTTTGTCTTTTCTGTCTTTGCGATCACTTTATTGATTTTATGTGAACATTTAAAAAGGGAAGAAGGAGGAAAAAAAGCATTTCCATTTTTGATAAAACACATTTAAACTTAAATTTACCAAATTATTAAAGAAGAAACATTTTCTAAAGAAGTAGGAGGACGCACAAAAAGATAATTAAAAATTTTTAATCAACATTAAATAGTTTTTTGTAGCAATATATCACGCTTACACTTAAAGCATCTTAGCTACAGTAAAAACAAACTCAAAATCAGATGAATATAAAAAGTGAGGGGATAATATGAAATGCTGTTAATAGTTTGAAGGTTGTTGTGTGTTTGTTAACATTCTTACTTCTCCTGTCCAACTGAAAATCGACGCTTTGGACCCCGCTCGGACCACGGTTGTTGAATTGTTGGGAAAAACACCTTGAATGTGGTGTGCGAGAAAGTAAGGAGTGAAAGAGTAATGCAACGCAACTATTCAAATGCATAATACAGTCATATAGAACGAATGAATGAAAAATGTCTCCTGCAAAACCGTGGCTAGTCCGTTTCCTCACAGATTGTATGTTTGGGACAGTGCATGTTATCTGGAATCACGGTGTGGATTTGCCATGTTTTTTGTAGCAGAGATGCTGATTTGATTTCCATGCCATGTGTTGTCTCGAGGCAGGTCACGCAGAAGACAAGCACAAAACGTTACAAAAAGGACAACACAAAGACTGTTGCGACTCGGGTGGATCACACATATTCAAAGAGGATGCAGGATAAACAGGGTCGATGACATTTAAATAGGTTTATTTTTACGTTTGTGTTTGATTTACTTTGAAAATACATAAACGAAAGAAAGGTGGACCTGATGCGCAGAACAGAATGGAACAAAGAGGCTGAGGCAAAGAGTGCAACCAGCCATGCAAGGGCCAGTTAGTAAAAATCTAAAATGATGTATTTATTTTATTAGTTGTATTTATTTTACTTTATTTTATTTTATTTATTAAAAAAAAAAAAATAACATTATTTATTTCATACACATTATTTACATTATGTATCGTATTAGTTTAATGTATAATTTATTATGTTATTATTTAATTATTTAATTTTATATTTTTTACATTATTTATTTCATACACACTTTTATTTTTATTTATTTTTTTAATTATTTTTTTAATTAACATTATCTATTTCATTATTTCATATTATGTATTGTATTAGTTGTATTTTATTTTATTCATTTTATTTATTTCAATCTTATTTATTTATTTCAATCTTTTTATATTTTTCATTCTTTTATTTATTTATTTCAATTTATTTATTTATTTCATTCTTTTTATTTTATTTATTTTTTTTTTTTTTTTTTATTTGTTTATTTGAATAAGGACAGTGCCTATTAATCAACGTGTTTTCAGCAACAGCTTCAACGTAAATATGCACAAAGCCTGCACAAAAGCTAAATTTCATCTGTTTTCCTCAGGCAGGTAAACATAAAAACAACAAACATTCACACAACAGTCGACTTGACCTAACAAGACATTAAACATTAAACCAAACCAGACAAACAGACACCTACAGTACGTCCACAAATCTGAGCCGTGACAGAGAAAACAGACCTTATTTACAGAAAAAGGCAGAGGTTGAAAGAGCCCAGGAAAAAGTATACAATATATTTCTTTATGAACCCTTTAATGCAAACAAAAGGAAGGAAAGTGACTGAGGACTGCATTTAAGTCCAGTTATATACAAGGGATAATATGACAAAAACTATTGGCAGATTGATCAAAACACAGATGAACCTGTAAAGCGAGCCTGAACACAAGTATGAGCAGAAAGAGCACCAGGTCCGGACTGAGAGGAGTCCACAAAGTTTGAGCTGTCACATTCACTTCACACATCTGCACAGACGAAGAGGCCACAGGACTATTTCGGGAAGCCTCCTCCTCCTCCTCCTCCTCCTCCTCCTCCTCCCCTGAGAATCAAGACGGTTGGGGTTTCCAGTCCTGGTCCAAACTTCCGCCCCGGGCAGTTTTTGTGTTTTTGACCTGCCACAAGCTCAGGTCAGAGGTGAGGTTAAAATGTATGAAATAGTTTGCACCGCTTATTTCAACAAAACCGATTGTTCCTGAAATCTTACATAGTTTTCCAAAGTTTGACAGTTTTGGCGGCGTTCATGATTTTACCTCCTGGTTTGACATTGGCAGCAGATGTCACTTAAAGTGCCTGACAGGTCGGACGACTCGTTGAATTAAAACGATGTTAAGACGCACAACAAACGCAAAACAAAACGCAACAAAACAAAGCGCAACAAAACAAATCAAAATAACAACAAAACAAAACGCAACAAAACGCAACAAAACGCAACGCAACAAAACAAAAACAAAACGCAACGCAACAAAACAAAAAATAAATAAATACATGTACAAAAATAAATAAAATAAATAATAATAATAATAATAATAATAAAAAAATATATATATATTAATACAAAAAAAAATAAAATAATCCAGACAGAGAGAGTTACAGTGCTCTTAAACAGTGGAAAGGAGGTCAGGGAGCAGATGGAGACTGGGAGGAGGTAAATAAAGGATCTGGATTTTTTGTCTCGTGTCAGTCAGTCATCGTTATATTGTGATAATAATCGTAACGCTAACGTTCGATACTGTGCCGTCCCCACGGTAAATGAACTTCTCCGGTCCGACGCGTCAAATTATTGGGTTATCTGATTTTTCTGGCCATGTAAATGTTGTGATGTATCCAATGTTTGAGCCACAACAAACCAACTTTTATACAGCTTTTTTTAGCCATAAAAATGACCTGCTTTCGCCTACATGCACACTGCTTTCCCAAACTAGCTTGCATATGCTAATCAAATGTGCGCAAACTACGACACATACAACTGCAAAAAAACAACAAAACGAGTACAAACGTGTCACTCCATAAAAATCTTTCCGTATCGTTCGAGCAATTTTAACGGTCTCTTTATTGTATTCAGCTTCGTGCAATAAAACATTCCCTGACACTACGGCGCGGCAATATTCTCAAAAGCGGATTCATAAAACGCGCTAACGATGGAAAACAGAACCATTTAAGGGGCTTTATCACCTGACGACACCGCCGGAGCGTCATTCAGTTGTTGACTGGTTAGAGGCGTTTCACTTCACACTTGTGCTGTGGGTTTTGATTCATAGTGTCATTTTATCACAGTTTTTATCACGTTCTTTTCTTGATGTAACTCCGGTTCGTTGTGGGGCAGAATAACACAGAATGGCTGTAAATCTACGGTTCGATTTTATTGCAATTTAATTAAAAAACAGCAAAGGGAAAAGACTGAATGAAAATGTGATATGAAAATACGTATATATTTCATTTTAATTAATACTAATGCTAATGCTACTGCTAATACAAATAATAATAATAATAATAATAATAATAATAATAATAATAATAATAATAATAATAATAATAATAATAATAATAATAATAATAATAATAAATAATAATAAAAAATACATTATTTCATAAATTAAAAAAAATATTTGGGAAAATAAATGGGAAAATAAATGCGGTCTACTAAAACGCATTGTTGTTTTTGTCTTGCTTGTTTTGTGACTATTGTTTTTCTATTTTTGTAATATTTTATTGTCATTAATAAAAAAATACATTAAAAAAATGGGGGGAGACTAAATTTGATCGCTGCCGTTTTCTTTTCTACTAAACCAGTCTTAATAATAAAAGTGAATTCAAGATTTGACAGTTATTGTTTGGTCATAGTGTCAATAAGGGATGTCAAGAGTATTCGGATCATCGATGATCACGATTATTCAGGTCACAATGTAAGAACCAAAAAATACAAATCGTGTCCTGTTCTAGTCCCGGTCCAGTCCCATTTCTAGTCCCATTTCTAGTCCTGTTTTATTTCTGTTTTAGTCTCCAGGATTAGACTCCATTAGTTCCAATTTTGATGCAGTGTTTGTGTAAGTGTGAACTCACTCCAGTTTTGTTGGTTTCAGAGATAAAGTAGGTCACAAAGGGTTCATTTTGCCTCTCAAATTCTCACAGTCATTATTATTTTTTAGTTCTTAAGGCTGCAACAATTGACTGATTAATCGTGACTGATCAACCACAAAAAAAGTCAATAAAAAAACAACCTATATTCATGTTTTATAGCAAAGACAGTGACATTATTAAATCAAAATGGCAAACACGATTACAGTGCGTTATTGATGAATCTAAGTGGAAGACCTAAGTTCTATCGTGACCGGAATAACCAGGTGGATCACTGACTTCCTGACCTGAATAATCACAATCATCGATTAAGCTTGTCATCCCTGTACTGTTTCCCCGGCGATGACCCCTGCGCTTTGATTCGGTCACTATCAGACAGTCCTTCAGGGTTCCTCCTCGGCCCGAGCGCAGAAAGGCTCGTGACGGCTCATCGGGCGGGGAATGACGTCCGTAATGGCGGATTAAGAGTTTGACGCGGGCTTTTCACGAGCAGCAGAGAGCGACAGAGCGACAGCGAGCGAGCACGGCGTTGTGTTAAATGAAAGATCGTATCGCCGCTTCTGCCCCGGCGCGGCTTTGACTGTAAAACGCGCTCGTCAAACTGTCATAAATATCTTATTAGCGCTGTGATTTAGCGTTCTGACGAGAGCGATGCCTTTTACTGGCCTCTGCGAGTTTGTTACAGCGCCGTTAAATCTACCCTAAATTTACAGTATCTATTGCCTCCCAATAATCCACTATCAAATATTTTAAAAGGTGCACTGCGTAACCTTCAGTGGTGGATGAGTTTTGTTACATTAAAGCGCCCCCAACAGGTCGATCGACTCATTGAATTAAAATGCAGATAATATAAATATATTTAGAATTTTGCTTAATATAAAAAAATTATCACAGACTGGCACATTTTTTTAGGTTTATAATTTCACTTCCTGGTTGTAATTGATGACATCACACTAGGAAATTACCCAGCAAACACTGGGCCAAAAACCAACTGATACAAATTTGACAAATACAAATATATGAGAGTTTGTTTTGTTGAGAGTCAAAAAACTTGTTTCTTTTGTGTAAACGATGCATACATTTTGACTGGGATGAGGTGTGATGTCACTTCCTGTCATTTTTCTACAGATTTTTCAACGTTTTCTCCACAAATACCTGCTCGATTGGTGTAAAACCATCATTTATATGTACGACAAGTTTAAATACACCAAATAAAGTCAAAATTAGAACATCGTAAAAACCTGCCATACGTCACTTCAAGTAAAAATACAGATACAAGCACACAAAAGACGCAAAAGTATCACAAAAAATATAGATACAATTAAAATACACCTTTTTACTGTAAAAAGTTAAAGTAATTCACACATATTGTATTTTGAGAACTGTTAAAGCACCGAATTGTGATCTTGCTGAAGAATTGTCCTGATTGTGGGTCGTCAGAAGCGGTTTCCCTGGTCATTGAAGACCCCGTTACGATGCGGCGTGCCTAATTTATTCCTTTTTGTCCACACCTGACGAAATGAAACGATCATGCTGCTAAATAAAAAAAAGAAAGATGTAACTCAGTTTGTTCGCCAAAACCTCAAAAATAAATAAATAAATAAATAAAAATAAAAGGTTCAATTGTTGAGTTTTATAATAATTCCGCCTGGAGTTTTTTTGGTTCTTTTTGTATTTTTTTTTACTTTATTACAAGTCTCTAAAACTAATTCTTAGTCAAATTAGCTTCAGATTTCAAAGCGGGATTGTCAAAACCAAATCTCCTCCAACACCGGCTGAATTTCAAATCTGACATTTCCTCTGAGCAGAGCTTGTTTCCACTTTATAATCAAGAGTAAATCAGACATCAGAGGCCGACACGACGAGGTCTCAGCTTCACAAAGGCTCCAGACGATTGTTTGCGCTCCAAAGGTTCAGGAACAGCTTCAGTTCGAGATGGGGGACGGCCTCTTTTTGGAACTCTAAAATTGTCAGCAAAATGTCTCCATAAACAGGGCAGAAAATAAACCCCTCAGCCGTCTCAGCGGGTCGAAAACCATAAGAAAAAAATACTTTAACCTTTTTTGTCCAGTTAAAAAATGCAGTGAAGTGGAAAGTACAGATTCCTGCTCTCAAAATGTAGCAAAGTAAAAGTAAAGAAGTACCCACTGTAACATGTCCTTGAGGCCTAAAATAATACATTTACTTTTGTACTTTTGTTGCTTTCCACCACTGGGGTCCGCTAACCAGTGGTGGAGGTGGTGCTCCATTTTGTTACTGAAGTGAAAGTGCAGATACATGTATGGGAAAAAAATGTATGGAGTAAAAGTATCGCCATCAAAAATCTACTTCTTAGAAAAAGGTAGAAGTAATTCACACACATTTTGAGAACTGTTTTACGTGTTCGATGTTGTGACTTTGTAATTCAATTCAAATCACTTTCTGTGAAGTTTATGTGTCTATCAGGCTGTTGTTTGCTCTAAACCAAATGCAAAGTACTAACTAATTGTACGTCCAGTTCAAACACGTAATGGGAATAGAAAGTACAGGTATTCGGTCTGAGGAGAGCACGGACAACATCCAGAAGTGCAAAGTAAATACGCCTACTTTAATTTCCATCTAGATACTGACAATATGTGGTTTTACACTTTTGAGAAAACGTAATATCGACCTAACACTATTATACATTATTATAACGTATAAGTGGTGATGTATAATACACACCTGCAGCTACAGAATATATTTATTTATTTGATTTATGTTTATGTATTTACATTTTGAGAGGAACAACCCTTCTGAGCTGTGTCAGAGGAGGTCAGTGGTGCAGTGAGTGGGCTTGCCTCTCCACCGACCTGACCGGTAACCTGGCCCGGTGATGTCAGCGTTTAATGCCACGCTGAGGGAAATTCCAGGCAAAGCAATGACATCTCCTTTTGAGAAGTTGCTGGCGTGACCTCCACCAGAAAAGTCCCGGAGTGCACTTTAAATGATGAAAGGTCTGTTTATGAAGCTTGAGCATTTCACACATAAACCAGAACAGAAGTGTCTCCTAATGCCAGAACAATGTGACAATAATTGAAACATAAAGAGTTGCCAATAGCAAGGACTTTGGTGTCTAATTGAAGGATTTTAAAAGTTATCAGCAAAAACAGCGACAATATCCAGAGGCAAAGTCACTCTCAATTCAATTAACATTGTTAGTGGCAGAGAGGAAACTCACTTCCCTCATTAAAACAATTCACATTCCGAACCAGTGCACAAGTGAAGTACAATTTCCAAAAAAGCACAAACTAGCACCATTTATCACACACTTACAGTCCAGCATTTTACATTTAAGTCCAATGTGGAAATTGGCACTGAATACAGCCAAAATTCACAGATATTGTCTTTATGCTTGAAAAACATCTACAGTACTTTCAGGAATGATCATTGTTTCAAAGTTGGTTACATTAGCTGCATGAACAGGCGAAAGTATCCTTCTTTCACTAGTTTAGGGAACAGAAGTCAGCATCTGCCTTCATCACAGATCCCAAACACGTGTGGAGTTTTGGAACATGTTCAACAGTGTTCATGAGCACCAGCAAGTCAACTATGCACCGTATTTCTGAGCATAAACCTGGAGCTAGAACCACTTCCTAGAAGCCCCAGATCACCTGCAGGTGGATCACTGACTTCCTGACGGATCGGAGGCAGTGCGTGCCGCTGGGGACTATCAGCACAGGAACTCCACAGGGCTGTGTACTTTCTCCTCTGCTCTTCTCCCTGCTGCACCTCCAGCCATGACGCCGTAAATTTAATCAAGTTTGCAGACGATACCACACTCATCGGGCTCATCTCGGACGGGGATGAGTCTGTCTACAGGAGGGAGGTGGACCGGCTGGTGTCCTGGTGCAGCGGTAACAACCTGGCAGAAGACAGTGGAGATGATTGTGGACTTCAGGAATGTCACAGCCCCCCAGCCCCCCCTCATCATGACAGACTCCCCTATCACCACCGAGGACTCCTTCCACTTCCTCGGCACCACCATCACCCAGGACCTCAGGTGGGAGCCCTCCATCAGCTCCCTCATCAAGAAGGCCCAGCAGAGGATGTACTTTCTGCGGCAGCTGAGGAAAGCCAAGCTGCCAGCGCAGATGATGGTGCAGTTTTACCTCACGGCATCATTGAAGTCCATCCTCACCCTCCCATCACCGTGTGGTACGCTGGAGCCACAGCCAGGGACAAACAGAGACTACAGCGCCCTCTGCTGAGAAGGTGATCGGCTGCAGACTTCCATCTCTGCAGGACCTGTACGTCTCCAGGGCTCTGGGACGAGCAGGTCGGATCACAACCGACCCTTCTCACCCTGGACATAGACTATTTGAACCACTCCCCTCAAGCAGGAGGCCACTCCCCTCAGGCAGGAGGCTACGGTCCATCCGGACCAGAACCTCCCGCCACAAGAACAGTTTCTTTCCCTTTGCCGTTGGACTTCTTCTTGGACTTCCGTTGAACACTTCTTAAATACCTGCCACTTTAACTGCTATTTAATCAATCACTCATTGCACTTTCACACAGTCACTTTCTGCGTTTATGAACACGTTTATGAACACGTTTATGAACACGTTTATGAACACGTTTATGAACACGTTTATGACTTGTTCAATGCTGATTCCACGGTTCGATCTCCACTGAGGGAGGCTGTTTTCTGCTGACATCATCTACATTTATCAGGGAATCTGAATATTATTTCTTGCTCATTTTTTGGTGACCTGCAACTTTTCCAGAACCTGCAACTATGAATCCATTTGCATGTTTATATAATAATGTATATATGTATTTGCGAAGAAACGCCTTCTAAACTTCCAAATATGGACTCGACAGGACATGTTACACTGAGACTGAGAAAAAAGTTAATTTCTGGTTTCAGCGTGTTAATATGCTAAAACAAGAGAATTTCTGTGCATAAGAATGTTCCTGACAATTCGTAGGGTTTGTTTTTCTAGAAGAGCATTTTCATAAGACGGCCTTAAGTGCACATCTGTGGGTAAGTACGCTTCATGAATGAGGCCCATTGTTATCATACAACGAGTTCTCCTTGGATGAAACGTATGCTTTCACTAACAAAAGCAGACAGACGCTGACGCCCACCACCTCCAGTATAAACAATCAAACACCCAAAGCGGTGCGTTCTGAAGCTCCTCAGCGCTTACTCGGCTAAATTCTGTGGCCTCTGAGTGTTTTGTTTTGGCCAGTGACTCACAGAGGCCCTGCGCTCTCAGCTAAACTTTTAATGAGTCGAGTTTATTCTATCACTGCAGCTTTAGAGCGAGGGAGAGGAGAGAGAGCGTGCATATAATTTGGCGCTTTGTGCCAAGACCCGACAAACCTCCCCGGTACAATTTGCTGTACAGATGGCGTGCTTGCCATTGACCGGGGAACATTTTATTTGACACCACACATTGTACTTAGATTGCAATGGGAAATGACTTGACATTTTTTATCTATTTTATACAATTTCGACAAGCATCCCCCCGCCAGAAGGCACACTGTCTCGTCTTTAAAGCCGTCTGCGAACATATCATCCCTTCCCATTCCCAAAATCGTCCGTCTCCTTGTCAACTTCACAGTATGCTCGTTTTAAACACCTTATATTTGGGGGAAATGTAATTTTGGGTGATTGCAAGCGTACACAGCTTCAATTACCAGCCGACTGCGACTTCTAGAATCCCTCTGGGACTTTCATGTCTCACGGTAAAATGTTCTTTTTCTGACATTAAGATTACAAAATCAGCAGGTGGCTTTCAAGGCGACGTGTCAACTTGGCTGCTCCGTCCACCCACAAAATACATGCAAGGAACGCAAGGGGACACACTGTGCTCCGTAATGAATGCAGTTTTCTATTAGAGTGAATAAGGGGAAGGCAGATAGACCTGACAGTATGGTCTGAAAAGATGTGAAAAAGCAATACAGCGGTGAGGCATTTTACGCAGAAATGGACAAAAGTATGGCAATCATGACAAAACTGGTCTTAAACAATTGTATTAGGAATTATTAACAACAGTGAACACAAGTAGAGGCAAAAAGAAAGTCAGCATGCTGTCTGTCTTTAAAAAAACAGATAACAATGTTCAAACTGTGGAGGTTTGAAGGATTTCTTCCACAAACATAACCTTGGCTGTGTTTCTTTCTGCAGGGTAAAGCTCTGGCACATATCACCCATTTAACCGTTCCAATGCTTGTCAAATTCGCCCGTATTCTGGTTAAATCCCCCAGACAGACTCGGTGCAGGTCAGATCTGTGAAGCGTTCGACTCCACTCACAGTCAGCGTTTACATTTTAAGACAAAAAACAAAACAAAACAAGCTGAAATTGAATAAATGTGAGACACTGTGGAAAAAATTCAAGGTAAAGTTAAAACATCATGGACACAAGCAGGTGCCGGACCCCCTAGCTATTGAGAAAAGCTTATTGAAACCCATTCTTCCACCAAGCACCAGTATTGTCCCGAGCCAACAGCGAAAATCTGCTCGTGTTGGAAGCTCTGGACTGACAGTTGGGGCTGAGGATTCTTGGGAATAATCATCAGGGACGTCAATTAGAGGCCTTTGTGCCAGCCATGTTACAATCAGAGCCTGGCGAGACCATCCAGACAAATCCAACTTGTTCATCAGGAGTAAATATAGCTGTGCACGTGAGCCGCCCGGATGTGACACCAGTTTGCGCCGCTTTCTGCCACATCGGCCGCCGTTGTTGTGGTTTCCCTCCCCCCCCTCGGGCCATAATCCACGCATCGCCCAGAGCTTTGTGTACAATTACCCATTCTCTGTCGTAGATGGGAGCAATTCAGTGTCAATTAAGAGTCGACGAAAGGGGAGGGTTTGGGAGGGTTGTGAGGAAGTCCGAAAAGCTCGTCACGTTTGCAGTTTGAGCCTTGATTAAGTGTGGAACTGTCTCACTTCCAAACGTTGGCTGTAGATGGCTTTTAATCACGGTTTTACATTGTTCTCTGGGCAAAAACGCACGCGGACATGTGCTGCGCTTCTTTCGCGCTTCACGAGGTCGTCTTCTCCGAGCCTCACAAGACGCTCAGTTTCAAGCTCCCCCCCCGGTTCGTGACGTCAGAGGTTCTCCCGTGCCGTTTCCAAAGTCTGTAAATCGTCGCCAACATTGTCTGCCGTCGAACTGCGTTCACAACCGCGTGCTTGCTTTAGCATGTCGGGGCACGCTAGCTTTTGTTTCTTTCCCTCTGTAATGCCCTCTGCTGCCAGTAGGTGAAGTGCTGACACATGAGCGAACACCTCAATTATAGAAAGTCATGCGTGGTGTTATCATTTTAAGCTCTAAACCATGACATGCCAAAGTAAAGTTCATGTTTAAAGGAATATATTAAAAATGATATATATTAAATTGTGAAGAAAAATATAATATAGCAGTAATAAAGTAGTATTTTGCAACGCTTAAGTAAAGTATTACCTCACTGCAATACTGTCAGTACTAATGCTTCAAAATGCATCTTTTAACTTTCCAGAACTGAATGTTGTTGAGTTAAATTAATACGAGTGTCATGCAAATCGGCTGAATCATGGGACCGAGTTAATGGTCTTTAATGCCACTGGGTCTCACACGAAAATAAGACAACAAAACCATCACTGAAGCATAATTTAATAGTTTAGCATAATAAATGTGACGGAAGTTATTCTGTCTCCATTTAAATTGGTGATGGGACATTATAATGCTATTAGCGATGAGAAAGCTTTCCGCCGCGATGATTGATCTTCATGTTAAACAGCAAAATGTAATTTCAGACGCAATTTTTACGGCACACAATATACATCAGTGGTCGCGTTAAGAATCAGTTGTTGTTATCGTGATTTATGATCGTCACTGGCGTTCGGAGAGACACAAAATGGCGGCGCTCACTCAAAGGCGTACTGTGGCAGCTGAGACGTAATAGTGTTTTTATAGATCAGCGCGGAGTGCGTCGATATACAATCACGCAACGCATTTGCTGTTTGCTTCTGCAGTTGTTGTTGCGCACATGGAGGGACCTGATTTTAATTTTATAACATGTTTTTTTTTGTGTGTGTGTGTGTGTGTGTAGAATGTTCCATGTTGTGGCATTAAACTGATCTGACTTGCATTAATTCATGTTCAAATTGCGCAAACAATTCCTTTTAAAACTGCCTGACTTTGTATATGTTTAATGCAGTACTAGAGATGGGAAAAGATCTCATGCAGAAGGAGGAAAACGGTCTGGTGACATTTTTTTTCTTGAGTTTGTATTTGGTTTGGAAAAAAAACTCCAAAAAAACTCACTGGCAAGTCACGTAATTGTTCCTGGTTTATAACATTTGTCAGTAGTTGTATTTTTCACCATTTTGTGAACGTACAATAGCATTTCTGTCCAGTCCTTGATCATCCGCTCAGTTTGTGTCATCCATTTTTTTTGTGATTCTTCTCCAAGAGTATGCTCCAAAGGTATCCATTTAATGTGTCCACGGAAGGAGTTTTGAGTGGGATGCCAGTGCAGAAAACTCTATATCCACACTCCAATTTTTTTTTTATAAACAATAGCACAAAACACCTGATAATGGTTGGCAACCACAAGTTTCTCCTCTATTTTTGGATATTGTCAGCATTCTTTAGTAGGGCATATCTTAACACCGCTTCAGCAGCCGGACCATCAAACACGTCACCGTCTCCTTTCGCCATTGCCAGTGTCTGGTGTGGTACCGGCCCTCGATCAGCCCTTCGCTTTGTGGCCGTCTGCGAAAAAAGGTTTGGACAGCCCTGGTCTATTAAAATCTTGTCTTGTCTCGTTGTCATGGACGCCATCTTGCTCGTTCCAGCCTTCGTAAATGCAGGTTTGGTAGTTTTAAGATTTGATGATATTATACCGGAAGTTTTACTCATTAATAACCTTGTATTTTGCCATGAACTATCCAAAATGTGTCTTCATTTAGCTGCCACCATCTGTAGTAAATGTTATTGGCCTGAAGTATGATGTCGCCTGAAGCAGTGGCTGTTGGGAACAGGCAGAGAAAGTAAGCATTCTCTCTCTGAGAGGCATTAGAGGGGTCGATGTGGACAGAATCAAAGTGAGTGCGACCAACCGAGCAAACAAACACGCTCTTTGAAGTGAGGCCGTCCTGCTGTCTGTGGCCCCACCATTCACATTAAGAGAGACGCACACTGCTTTGATGCCACTGCGAATATCGTCATGTCAGGAATTAATTTAGCTTTGGTCCAAGATGCAATGAATAATAACTGTGATGATGGTGGAAGCGTGGCTCTCTAGAGGGTAAAACTTTAACGCCTCATTTACCCTCAACGCGGGGCGGATTCGGCCTGTATTTTGAGACTTTCCGGCTGTGTACTGCGGAGAATATTTGACTAACACGTTGCCAGTTCACCCATTGCCACACACATTCTTCATGCACCAGTGTATGGAGACGGTGGGGGTCGAGGGGGGTTAAGAATCTTATCCTAGAACACAACAGCAGTGTTCATCTGCGGTCCGCGAGCCATGTGGATCTGACTGCTCTACCAAGGATGTCTTCATATATCGGGAGCACAATTCAAACCGCTGACTTTCGGACGAGCGCTCTACTAACTAAGCCACCGTTGCACTCAGAACTTGCATATGTCTCACACTAGAACGTTACAAATGCAGGTCATATTGAAGGATTTTAAATTTGTTGGTAAAAATTACATCTCAAAGTTTGGCCAGCGTGCGGCGAACCCATAGTTTGGACACCTCTTTGGCCAACTTTGATTTCCCAGGCCCTCTGAACGCATCAGAGCACCCGTATTCAGTCGCATTGGTCAATATCCCCTCGTGGCAGATACTGGAGCCCAAACAAATGGTTTACGAATACAAAAGAGCTGCAACCACAGGTCAGACGCTTTTCCAGCTCAGCCTTTACCAAACCTTTCCCATGATGATTTTTTGTTGTGTTAGCGCACTAGCTCCTACGTGTTCCTCATATAGACAGTATCTATCTTACATACACAGTTGAGTCCGCTCCAAAATTGCCAGGAGAAACGGCCTCTGCTCCAGATGAACGGCTCTTCATCCGCCGATTCTTGTTGTTGCTCCAAAACTTTACCGTGCGTCTCACTGCGTCTGTTCGTGCCGACACTGCAGTGGTGACGGGCGTTTGGGCTCGCGAGGTGGGGGAATTATGCACAAGGTGGCTGCTGGTAATGTTTGACAGAGATGCAACAGGGTCTGGTCACAATATCGCAATACTATCAAAACCGCGAAAGTGCTCAAGCGACCGCGGCAACGGCATTTAACATTCGAATGAAGTTTCGCGCACATGCCCGCCGTATTTAACCGTTTAATGATGAACTACCTTTTCACGGAAACTTTCACCGTGTTGTGCCATCAAACCGCGGCAGCCCTACTGGTCATCGAGTCTAATTACAAACGGCAGCTGTAAGGCAAAGTTAAACAGAATAAAATCACGAAATGCAGTTTACTCGGGCACATACACATAGTTGTTCGAAGTATGATAAACATATCTAAGTGAGTACTAACGGCCTTTTAATTGCACTCTTTCCGCAGAGGGTGGTGTGAATGGTGCAGTAAAGACAGGCCATACAATACATGGATTATAGTGGCCCTCATGGTTTCCTAAGCAGCTCCGTCGGTCCAAATGGATTTCACAAGTTAATGTGCTTACGGACCACTGGGCAGCGTACTGAGCCGGGCGCATTGTAGTAGTTGTATACACAATCAATGCTTTCATAATGGTGGGCAATTAATGTTCTTTTCCAGAACCCCACCACTGCTTTTATTGTGGTCTTATATTTGAAATAATGCGAATGAAGCAGTGAACGGCACGCTGAAGAAGAGGCGTTTGAGAAGTGAAGCTGACACGATTACATTTATAATATGAAATGGAATGCAGCGAGTGTGAAGTCCTGCACGCTCGTTCAGGATAAAGTGGATGGGTGGTTTTAAAGAATTACGGTTGAAGAGCTCTTTTGTACTTCATTTCTTTTCATAGGTCCGAGCAAGGATGACATTTCCAAAGTATGATAATCGATTATTAACCGTGTCCAACAATATCCCGGTATGACGGCAAACTGCTGAGTTATGTGTTCATTTTCAACTAAAACAACGGACTTGCGATGGTAAAAAAATCTATTATTAATTATCTATTATAACACGGGGGGGAAACAATAGTGTACCTGATTTGTACTGTCTTAAAAAGTATTGCAGTATTCCTCACTCATTTAATGCATTCAGATCATTCTAATTATTTACCGTAATGAGTTTACAAGCGCTTTTCACAACCTTCAAAGTAAAGCTAACCACAACGTGCCTGCTAACAGCACACTTCCTGTTTATATTACGATGCAGACAGCGCACGGCGGTCTCATTTTGACCCTACGAGCTGCTTTTACACAATATCTGTACGCGGGCAAACTGAATGTACATGAATAAATCCGGTGCAGGCCCTGTAAATGATAGGCATTGGGTTGTGGTTCATGAATTGAAACAGATTTGTCCATCCTGCCCATTATTTAATTAGAATGTATGATGATCGAATACAGTTGTGGAGAATAAATTAGCTCGGTCAAAACAGGTCCTACTAGTAGAGAAGTGATAGTATCAGTAGTTTGAAATATTAGTGACATTTCTTGGTTGAAGGCGGTTCTTGGTTGAATCTCTCTTCATTACGGAGAGACTCCAATGATCGCGCCGTACAGAAAACAAAGGCATTTTTCAATAAGTACAAAAACGTCTTCATTAAAAAAAATTGTGTCGCTCTGTGCTTCAAAACACCTCCAAGTTTGAGGATCTTTAAAGTGCCCCCTACAGGAAACTCGTTGAACTAAAAGTTAAGGTAGTTAAGATAGTTAAGATAAATCTATTTTGAGATTTTTTTTTTTAAATCAAATTTTTTAGGTTTATAATTTCACTTCCTGTCTGTAATTGATGACATCACACTAGGAAATTACCCATCAAACACTGGGCCACAAAACTCATCTAATGTCACTATTTTTTTTTTCATTTGACAAACAATTTATATTGTTGAATTAATGTTTAGAGTAAAAAAAAATGTTTTGTTTGTGTAAATTCTGCATAAACTTTGACTGGAATGAGTGTGATGTCACTTCCTGTCATTTTCTACACAATTTTTCCACGTTTTCTCAACTAATACCTGCTCGATTGGTGCAAAACTATAATTTCTATGTACAACAGGTATAAATACACTAGATAAAGTCAAAATTTTAAACTCGTAAAAGCCTGTCATACGTCACTTTAAGCTTTTAGTCTTCGTCGGTCGGCCAGGGTGATTAAGCAGCAACTCTGCCTTGGGCCGGCCCAGTGAATAGGAGCTGGGACAGGGCCCATCATAAGGCTACAGTCACGTATGAAGCCTGGGGGGCGCGGTCCAGACCACACACTGTAGGAAGGGAAGGCTGAAGGCTGCACGACGGCGCTGAAGAAGAGTGACATTTGGAAGGTGTGTTGTGTTGCCTAGCGCTGCTAAACTTCTTCTTTCTTCCTCTGCTTAAAGTGTTTTTTGTCAGTGAACCTCGGTGGACTTGTTTACATGAGTTCTCACAGTAAACACGGCGTTGCGTGGTAATGTAATTAGCTCTTGTTGTGAAGCTGACGTCGTCGGTGCTGAATTAATCATCACGACTTGTAATTAATTGTTTGTAATGAAAATTTCCACGCAGCTGTAATTGTAAAGGTTTGCTGTTTACATGTTATACTTATACATCAATAATCACAGTCTTTCTCAAAAGTGCGCTTTTCAGTAACTTTTCTGGTGAAGAGGCCACTGCCGGCTTGTCTCCACGAAAGCAGACGTCACTGCTGTCCCTAAAATGTTCCGTGGTAGGGCTTTTACCGTCTGATATTCTGAGTGCAGTAAAATGTAGCACATGGTTGTACATTTGGGCTCGTGTATGTTCCCACTAATCTATTATAGACCCAAGCACAGCGAAGGTCCATAAGGATGTGATCGGACAGACGAGCGTGACATCACACACGGAGGAGTGAACGTGCCACAGCTGCTGGGACTGCACATTTACATATTCATTATTGATACTGCCAGGTTAATAAAGAACACATATTATGCAAAATGTACGTGTTTGAGTTTGAACCATGTTATAACATTCCCTCATTAAAAACACATAGTAGGAAGCTTCATTCATTCATTCATTCATTCATTCATTCATTCATTCATTCGAGCCTCAGAAAACACTCCCAGAATTTCCCAGAATTGTGATGTCAAAAGTAGAGACCAAGTCTCCTCTGCTGTTTTTAAATCCATAAATCGTCACCAGATTTGTTCTGAACATTTCTCTGCTGCCAGAAGAGCGACTGTTGAACACCAAACCTGATGAGAGAATAATATCTCAGAGAGAGAAAGAAATAAATGCTTTCAATATACACACTATTTTAAGTTCTAAAACATGACCAAAGGTATATATTATATATACATACATACATATCCATTCCGTCTTGTTCCAGAAGCCCATCTGTCATGAAGCTGCTCCGGTTCCCCAGCACCTGACACCTTGATTGGCCGGGCGTCTGAGCCGGCATCTCATGCGTTTCATTGTCACTCATGATTGTATGAGGTCGGCAGTAGCACCGATCCAGCACATGACTGCAGGGTGGAAGATGCTGGCAGGGAAAGCGGCCCGCTGCCGAGTCAGATCACAGCGCGGCGTGAGAAAGCTTATGTCTGTTTTATTCGGACTGAATAAGAAAGAAGCGCAGAGGGAAGTCAGAGTCCAGTGAGTGATGTTCTGATCAGCACAAAAGCAGAATTCTGCTCCACATCTCATGTCAGCTTTATATTCTAAATGAGCAATTCAACATTTCAATGTAATTAAAAACTATCTTTAGACTATTTGATATAAAATATAATTGGTAAATTATAAAAATAACTAGGCCTATAATAATTCTCTCTAAGCATTTTATAATATAATCATACATATTATGATTTGCTTCCTTCTCCAGCTCTTCTCTGAGCCCTTGGCATTTCTCTAGTTTCTTATGTTCCTTTTCCGGATAATTCCATATTCAAACAAACATGGTGGCTCATGAGTAAAAAAAAGAAAGGAACTAATACAGAGGACTGAGAAACATTGCAGACTTTTGCAGAATCCATGTGGGCATTAAATGTGGTTCATCTGAGGGGAGAGACGTTTGTGGTGCCACACTGTAAAAACAAACAGGATCCTGGTTTTTGATTTAAGTCCTTCTTCTGTCCGCGTATATTTTGCCAATCTTAGTGTCTTTTAGTGTTACTTTTGATCTAACCATAATGTGACATGTGAGCAGCATGTTTGTGGTCCTGTGATCAGCTCCAGCCGCTCAGACACAATGAGCATGGGTGGGTCGTCCTCAGGAGACCGCGGGACCACTGAGGGGCTGTACTGATCACAGCGTCTCAGCGAATGGTGAAAACAGCAATGACACACAGGGTCAGGCTGCAGCGCGGGACCACACAGCCGACCGATCGTTACCCAGGACAGAAATCGACCTTCAGAGATGAAAGCAAGTTCAAAAGCATCCCTCGACGACTGTTAAAGAACTGCTGAAGAGCCTGGATCAAAAACAAAACGTCTAACATCAACTAACATCAATGCAGTGGTCCACGGAGGGAACACACACCTGCAGTTTATAAAATATCCATATAGAACATTAATTTCTTATTCATGCCTTGTAGTTGTAACATTGATTACAAAAATACTACTAATAATGCTAATAATGGTGGTGCTGGTTTTACCGAGTGTTGTATCTCAAAGTGCTGCGCTCGTTCGCTCTCTGTGAACACTAACCCTGGGGCAGACTTACAATGCCACTTACAATGCTCCATTGGCAACTCAATCGCACAGTTTATGTTTTTGAATTCTTCACACTAAAAACCCAAAGGCTGCAGAAAAGTACCCAACGCTGTGATAAATCCAAGCGGAAATGCAGTTTACGGTGACACTTCATGATGTGTTCCTCCGATGACTACATGAATCTGTGAAACCGAAACTCCACAGAAGAGAAGACTGCTGTAGATGCTATAATCTGGCATGTTTATTTTCGTCTAAATGTTCATTAATATGCATTGTTCCCATTTTTCTTAAATAAATAAAATAAATTTATTTGTATGGTAGTCCAAGGCTGATGTTCTGGTTTGGTCCAAGACCAGGTTTAGACCCAGTTATTTTCCATTGTCATAGATGTGCAAGCTCCTTATCACTGATGAGTACCTGATTAGCATCTGAATGGCCTGAGCTGAGGCCGCCACATGGTTTCGAAATACTGTTGTATATTACGGGTTCATTGAACATTAAACCTCCATTTCTGTTCAAAGAGGGATTCTCTTTTTTAACAAAGATGGCCTCCTTAAATCCTCTTTCAGACCATCTCTTCTCCTGCTTTGAATCTCCACCTCACTGTCTTCAATTGAGTGGTTTGTAGCTATGAGATGAAGATGCACGGCGCTCTGGGGTCCTGAACTGGAGTGTCTTCTGTGCTGATAAAGCCTCTTGTGAAGTGGCTGTTTAGTCTCACTATGTACCGCATAGTAGTATTCACACCTTTCTTCACTGCATTGGATCGAATACTCTACATCTGTTTTGGTGTGGGCATCTTGTCCTTAAGGTGGACCGGTCTTTGTCTTAAAGGGTTGCCCAGTAACACTGTTAAGAGTCAGAAAGGCAGGACAAACGGGATAAAAGGGAAACAGAACATAGAATGAATGGAGTCTCTATCCCTTAAGTGTCTGGACTGTCTGAAAAACTACAAAGAATTTGACAAAGAGTCTTGTTTTTGTAAAATAGTGTCCAAATGACCACAAATTAATGTTTTTCTTCCATGGAAAACTGCTGGACGAATGAGGGATTACACTGACTGAATTTTAGACCTGTTCATCAAAAAACCAATTGAATCGTGAGAAAACTTAGTTCCCTCAAATATTTCAGGAGTTTTCTTTCTTTCTTCTTTAATGTAAAAAGAACAGTTTCACCGCTGAACCCTGTGCGTGAGTAAATCCTCGCCCTCCTGCGTGAAGCTCATCCATCCCCGTCCTTTCGCGGCGTTAATGGGATCTAATTGCTGTTGAAAATGACCCGGGCTGTGTCAGATTGTTTATTGAGCTGTTAATGTGCGCTCTGCCCCTCGTCACCTGAGGCTACAGCACGCGCAGAGGGACAGAAGAGGACCCCGGATCAATGACACGGTGTCTCTGTATCGCCGATGCAGCCGTACACTTCACCATACTGCAGGCTACACACTCACACTGGACACAACATTTACTTACACGGTTAACGAGATGAAATAAGCATTAAGTAACAAATCAAATGACACGTACTATGTCAAACAGAGCTTTTACAACATGTTATAACACTGTTCCCTCCTCAAAAACATACCTTGAGTTGTATTTAGCTTCATTCACGCTTCGTTAAATGTTAAATGTGTGGTTTTCTCTGCTCCTTTTCCTGAGCCTCACAAAAACACTGCTCGATTTCAATTCCTCAGATCGGTGACGTCAAAAAAGGTAACGATCCGGAGCTCTCCTGTGCCACCATTAAGTCCTCAAACTCAACAGCTCTAAAACCGAAGTCCTACTGGTAGGCACCCTTCCATCTTCTCAAAATCAAACAGTTTCACAATTCTATCAGTGACTCCACTGTCCTCCTCCCTCCCTCAAGTCAAGAGTCTGGGTGTCATCCTCGACAGCACCCTTTCTTTTCAACTCCCACATCAACAACACACTACGTTCTGCCTACTTCCACCTTCGCAACATCTCTCGTCTCCGTCCTTCTCTCACTCCTCACACCACAGCCATACTTGTCCACAGTCTAGTCACTCCCGGATCGATTATTGTAACATCTCTCCTCTTTGGTCTCCCCAATAAATCCCTCCAGAACTGCAGCTTCTCCAAAACTCTGCAGCCCGCATTATCACACAGGACGCCCTCCGCCATCACATCACCCCCATCTTCAACAACTTCACTGGCTCCCCATAAAACAACGGATTCACTTCAAAATGATCCTATAATACTTTCAAAGCTATCCATAACCTGGCTCCACCGTACATCTCTGACTCCTCCACATCTCCACTCCCTCTCACTCCCTCAGGTTCCTCCTCCTCTCCAGCTCTCTGTCCCCTTTTCAGTCTTATTTTCAATGGGGGCCGAGCCTTCAGCCGCTCTGCTTCCTCAGCTCTGGACTCTCTCCCTCTCTGACTCCGCAACATAGACACCCTTCCACTTTTCAAATCCAGACTCAAAACTCACCTGTTAGACAATCCGTACAACCACAATAACTCATGTCACTCCAACACCATCATCCAGTTCTGTACTGTGGGTTTTATTCTGTTGTTTTATTCTGTGTTTTATTCTCTTGTACAGTGTCCTTGGGTGTTCTGAAAGGCGCTTTTAGATAAAATGTATTATTATTATTATTATAAACCGCCACCAGACGTGGAAGCGGGCCAATTACTCTTTCGTGAAACTGTGACGTTTTTTTTTGTTTTGTTGCTCTAATGTTCTTTTTTTGTTTGTTGTCAGTGGCGTTGTTGATGTTTTTTTTTTTTTTTTAACGTAACGCACCAATGAGAGCGTAATGACAAACGCCAGACCGAGCTTTATGCACGAAGGAGCGTTTGAGTGAATATACGACGTTGTTTTTATTACTGCATTTAAGAGTAGCTAAAGATTTCGTTCGTGAAGATATTCGTTTAGATTCTGTACTGAAGATTCCGCCGCGTTATAAAGTTTCCGTTGTATCACTAATAATAATAAATCACGACCTTGTTATTTTGTGAATGCAGTATTTTGCCACTTCCATTCACTGCGAAACACGATGACACAAGGACGATCCTTCACATTTAAACTCGTCTCACTCCTGCTCTGCTTTGACTGCCGGTTTTATCTGTGTATAAAATATTAACCCCCGGACCAATGGCTAAGTGTTTCATACATATTGCATGGTGTGGAAAAGTAATTGCTTCCTCCATCCATAATGTCTGTCACCGACGGGCTGCAGTAAAGCCCATAGACGTTACTGAGCACGTTTAGCAGACAGGACTGAGCAGTTCCAATATTGACCAACAGACGGGGGAATCGGTGGAAAAAGGACATCACTGAACAGAGAGAAAAGGATTATTTCTTTTAAAAGTCTAAGCATGTGTATCGTCTTACATAAAAAAGTCCACGTACTTAAAAATCTTGCTGCATTTCTAAGCCTGAAATCTGGATGTATAACAAAATTATAATTGTATGATCCTGATTTATTTCAGGCAAAACTACCGAAAATAAATCGCTGGTGTTCAAGAGTTTTTCTTTTACTAGCTCTAAGAAATATTTGAAAGGAAAAACCACATTTTGTTTGTGATTCTTCACATTCTTCCCGTGTGTTGCCAGAGCTTCAACCTGCAGCGTTTCACTAGCGCTGATTAATGATTGCAAGTGCTGGGCTTTGGAAGGTTTGGGACTGGATTTAGGTGTAGGAACTGGCAACCACAAATGAGAGAGACTCGTCCAAAGCTGGCCCTGTCCCAAAACCCGCACGTCGAATGGGCCTTCACGATGAGCCGCTGATGTGTGCGGTTTGTCCAAATTCTTTAGCTTGTTTTGATCCGCACTTCACTTCAAGCTTTTCTCTGCGCTTTAAGCAAGTGTGGACTACATTCCCCACAATGCATTTCACTGTGATGTGCAGCTAATGCTAATACTAATTGACATCTTATTGCACCTTTATGCTAATAAGCGTTAGCCTACTCGCAGACAGTTTTAAGGAGCCTCATTTCCAACCGTCCGGGTGTTATATTTTAGGATCAGACACAAAGTCCGTGCTCTTGAAAGCTTTGAGGGCGTGTCCGGGGCAGAGGGCGTGTCCAGGGGCAGAGGGCGTGTCCAGGGGCAGAGGGCATGTCCAGGGGCAGAGGGCATGTCCAGGGGCAGAGGGCGTGTCGGGTGCGGAGGACTTGTGGACGAGGAAGAGCAGATGGAAATGTCCACACAAGTTTGTCTCTGCTTTCCAAGTGTCAGCGACTCGCCGTTATAGACAAGGATCAAAACCCAGAACCTCTGTCTTCTTCAAGTATCAGCCCTTTTCAGTTTTACGCTCTGTTTTTCATGATCATCGAACCGCGGTGAGGCAACAGCATGTGTGATGTCTTCAACATAATTAGACACGCGCCTAAAACCCATGAATATATATCAAAGGTCTCAAATGTAGTTCCTCTGTTGAACATCATAACGGAAATCTCCTTGAAGGACACGTTACGCAAAACTGACTTTAGGTCTTTCAACCACTATATATTAGTCTTCTTTTCTCTGTTGCCTTGGAAATCCAGAATATCTCTTTTCATTTTTATACTGATCAAAATCTCTGATCAGGTGCATAGGTCAATCAGGAGCACGCATGGTCGTTCCACATCAAAGCAAACAAAGATAGCACAGGGACTGAAAAACATCGCAGATTTCTGTGGAATCAACGAGCCAAGCACAAAACGCTGTTAATCTTGATTTTGTTCTAAATAATACATGGAAATAAACACATCTGATAGCTGGCAAATAATTTAAAAAGTGTGTATTCTGCCAAGCAACCGTCTCTAAGCCTCATATGTAGAGAATCTTGAATCCCGATGTCTCCTGTGCTGTTTTTCAGTCCATAAATCATCTCCAGAGTCGTTCTGAGCAGTCCTGCCTCAAATCACGCCCATTACAACTGTCTGCCCGGATTTGCATGTCGGCGCAAGCTAGCTTTTGTATTTTCCTCCATGGTAATTCCCTCTGTGGCCAGCAGGCGGAGTGCCAACACCAAATCCTGACGAGGGAACGCCTGATTGAAAGTGATTTTAAGTTCCAAAACATGAGATGCCAAAGCAGAGGTGCTCAAGCGCACGCTCAACAATACAAAACATCATACTTTGTGTCCTTCAGTGTGTATTTTGTAGAACGTTTTTAACTCCATTGATTGTAGAAGAATGTACCCAACATTATATTTTTTTCTGAAACGTGGTTTAGAATGAGATAATGGATGCGCTTTGGGCTTGCGGAGGAGCCGTATTATCTCGTGTCCTTGTCGCTGCCTGGTTTCTTACTTACTGGAGGATTCAATATTTGGATCAATATTTGTAATGTTAGCAGTGTTTCAATTATACAGAGGCCTGACACACTTCACCAACACAAAGGCTTAGTCAAAGATAAGATTTCATCCAGTGCCGTGTAATGAGTCAAAATATGCACTGGGTGATTTTTGGGAGAAATACTATTTGGTAGAAATGCTGTTCAAACTATTCACTGTAATGTTATTGTAAGTAAGTTGTAGTGCAATAATGGAAAATGAGTACGGTTGCCATTACTAATGAGTACAATAAGTATGGGGTCCGAGTCCCTCTGCTCAGGGGTCCAGTCCCTGACCGCAGCAGGAGCTGTGTTCTGCAGCTCTGTTCGAGATGCACCAGACACATCCGGACACACACAGAGGCCTCGGTCCTCTGCATTGTTTTGTCCTTCGTTGATTTATGGACACGCAGCAAAGACGTTGTACTTGTGCTGACCACTGGGGACAGTAGTGAACGCAGCGGTGGAAGCTCAACATTTTAAAAGCGTGACTAGAACAGGCTGCAAAACAAATCATTTTCTCACCACGTTTTCTTGGCTCTTTTTCAACAAATGTGATCTACAAACTGCAGCTGCCTCCATCGTTGTTTTTCTAGTTGTACTTTTTCTTCCATTTTGGTCAATTCTCTAACCGAATTTGAACCCCCTCTGGTGGTTATTTTCCAGAACACAGCGTTGCCATTGGGAAGTCCTACCAAGTGGAGGAGTTCAGGATGGAGCGTGAGCGTGACAGTTGGGGCGGCGCGGCGTCGGACTGTTGTGGCGACGAAGGAGTCGAAAGGCGAAGCTCTCGATTTTCCCGTCGGCCTACGTTCTTACTTTCACCTACGGCCGTGAGCTTTGGGTGGTGACCGAAAGGACAAGATCAACCCAAAACGTGTACCACCAGTAAAATCCTAGTCCTGATCCAAGCCTGGCACAAAGCTCTGGAGACGGGTCCAGACCATATCTCACAGAACATTAAAGCGTTAACGTCCGACACAATCCACTTGATCCCATCACTTGCTCATCTTCTGCGAGCGTTGAACCCGCGCGTACGCATTTACTGGAGAGCGCCGATCTCCGGGTTGCCGTTAGCGCGCCGTCTGGTATTTGGTTTCAGAACGGGCTGCTTTGTAACGCTTCCAAAATAGGACACGGAGACGCGCTCTTGACAGAATGGAGTGAGTGAAGCGGCGCCTCTTTGCAAACTCTCTGCTGTTTCCAAGATGTCGCTAAATAATAAATGTCCGCTTGAAAACGCCCGCCGAGTTTTGTCGCACTCAAACAGAAACACACAACAGCAGCATGTTTTTGTACTTTTGTTCTCTTTCTTCTACTTTTTCCTCTCCCTCTTATAATCTCTCTTATTTTTTCTTATTTTATCTCTGTTTTCTTCTTTTCTGTCTCATTTTCCATGTTTCTTCTTCTTCTTCTTCTTCTTCTTCTTCTTCTTCTTCTTCTTCTTCTTCTTCTTTCTTCTTCTTCTTCTTCTTCTTCTTCTTCTTCTTCTCTTCTTCTTTCTTCTTCTTCTTCTTCTTCTTCTTCTTCTTCTTCTTCTTCTTCTTCCCGACATCCACACAATTATTTCAGTGTGTGACTGCAAGCAGGTAATGTGGATCAGGTACGGATCCGTGAGGTTTTGAGGTCTACTGAAGTGCTACCGTTTCAACTGAGGTCATCAAAGCTAACAGGAGGCACAGCTCTGTTACTCAAGTTAGACATACACGCTATGTCTAACCTATTATTTATGTAAAACTATATAAATTATAGTTTTAACTATATAAATTATAGTTTTACACCAATCAAGTGGGTATTTGTGGAGAAAACATTGAAAAATCTGTCGAAAATGACTACGGACACTCATTCCAGTCAAAGTTTATGCAGAATTTACACAAAGAAACAACGTTTTTGACATTCTAAACATGAATTCAACAAAATAAAGTTTTTTTTGACATTACATGACTTTTGGCCCAGTGTTTGCTGGGTAATTTCCTAGTGTGATGTCATCAATTACAAACAGGAAGTGAAATTATAAACCTAAAAAATGTGCCATTATGTGATATTCTTTTATGATTTTTAGCAAACATTTTAACTATATTCATCTTAACTGCATCTTAGTTCAGTGAGTCGTCTGACCTGTAGGGGGCACTTTAATCCCGAGCACAATCTGACTGTAAAAACTACGACTGGGGACCTGATTTCGGACTATAGTGGAGGATTAAAACTGTTTAATGTCAAATAATATCCATCGAGGTAACTATTTTCCCAGCAAAATAATTCACAAGAACACAAACGATGTCACTGTTAAAAGCGCCACGAGCCGACTGAAAAAAAACATACCCTGTACATTTTAAAAGGTGCACTCTGTAACTTTTCCGTTGGAGGATCTCGAGCTGTTGCTGCTTTACCTGGAATGTTCCACAGTAAGTTTCAAACTGATCGATCTTTGTTGATTCAATTACGTTTGAAATGACGTGGCCCGGTGGTGCCGAATGAAGATTTTAAAGCAATACCGTGCAACACCGCAGGCAAAACTATTACATTTCCAACAGAATAAAAAAAATCAGGCACTCACTCGGTTGGAAACATTTTAAAAGCCTTTATTTAATGAGTGCGAGATAGAATAAAAACACACCGAAAAAAAAAATAAAAAATCAAGCTTTCTTCAGGCTTGTGAAAACAAAGGCAGACAGTTCCTCTCCTTGGACACCGGGGGAAATAAGTGTCTTTTTGCCAAAACACTTGCTTTTTTACACACTATAAAAAGGCAGCAAGTGTTGTTGTTGGTTAAAGTAGTTTGATGCGGAACTAAAAACCAAAGTAAACACATCATTGGCAGAAAACTTTGACTTTAAAGCACAATTGATTCCTCCTTAGTCCAAAGCCTAAATGAATTAGCCCAAAGGTTTTTCACTCATCTTCGTCCACAACTCGCTGTGCACAGGGTCTATAATGCTAAAGCAAGCCATTCCCTCTGAACTCTACTCTAAATGCACATTATTGAAAAAAAAAAAAAAACATACATAAATAGTACAATGAAACTCAAATATATGAATTATCGATCATAGTCGTTACTTCAGGGACTCGCGTAAGGTAGTGGCCATGGGCTTTGGTCCTGGGCCCTATTCGGTGCACGCCAAAACTAGCGCTGGAGATTTAGCAACACTTTAGCGAGATACCGTCAGTCACCCCTAAAAACCCAGCCCCCCAGACTGGGAAATACAACGCGGAAACACTGGCCCTACATTAACAGCACGCGTTAGCCGCTAATAACAAGCATTTTACGCACCACGATGTCTCTGATGAAGTCAAACCTTCTGCTGTGAGACTGATGACAGGAGCGTTTTATCCCCCTGAGTCTGTCCTGTGCTTTCCTTCACATTCTAAACTTCAAACCACTGTGGAAAACTCCATTTAGTCCAGACACCTTTTATTTATTTTTTTACCTTTGAGCGGTTGTTTAACTGCAGCTTTAGTTCCTTAAAGTGTAAAGCTAAAGGGTTTTCATTTCTTCTTTTCATGTTCCGATCCAGTCCGAACTTAAGGTCAACTTGTTTGTTTTTCCAAAGTGGCTTAAAACTAAGTTAACCGACTGATCACGAGGCTTTAATCACATGATCAAATGCAGAGTTTTATTGGATAACGGTGGTTTTCAGGTTCTAGTAAGAGAAGATGTCACACTCTCAGATGGGGGGCAAGAGCTGTTTTTTTTCCTATTGTTTACATGTACACAATATACACAAAAAAATAATTCACAAATGGTCAAATAGTGACATTGACTCGCTGTATTACAGGCGCAAAAACCAATTGAATTTCAACAATATCCATTTCAGCCGGCCCCCACATCTGTATCTGATATCGTTGGCATAAAGTAGAATGTTGTGATGTCATCTGAAACACACCGACAGAGGATAAAACCATGACAGAGGCAGGTTTGCTTGGAAAAACGCCCTCCACAGTGTTCACGGCAACAAGGAGGGACGAGTGCAGTCTCTCTTTCCCGACTTAAGGGGGAGATGTAGGGCCCAGGACTCCATTGGTTAGATGACCATCAAACAAAGATTATATTGCACCACAATCAATAAGAGAGGGGTTTAAGTTCTTTTGTTTTCACTAAAGGACTCAAGGTGTGTTTAGTGAGCAGAGATCAAACCAAAAGTTGGCAGATGATCTTCAAGTAACCTTCCATTGAGCAGGAAAACATACTTTTTTAGCTCCAAAGCAATCCCTCCAAGCAATAAAAAGTCAACATTTACTTTTTTTACAGACCAAAGAGGGATGACAAACCATCTCCCACACATTCATCATTTATTTCTGCGTCTCAGATTTCTCCGAAGTGGCATCGTCAGAACAGGGGGCTTCTCAGAACAATCCAACGCGTCCATGTCCCGTGTTTCTGTTCGTGAGCACTTTAGTCGACTTTGTGGAAAGATAGTGAGGACATCTGACGCGTCTTTGTCGAGCTGTGTAAAGTTACAAGGAAAATAAGTTTTGGATAGTTCAGATGTATTTTGATATTTTACCTGGCCTAGTCAACGTTAAAAAAGGTATATTTGGTTATTTCTGAGGACCAAAAACTTCTGGAACGTATCGAACCTTGTCAAATATCACTCCCATCAACATTAGAGACTGGAGGGTTCCTTGAAAAGGAGAAGACGAGCTGGTGCACGCGCTTTTTTGAACAACTGACAAACTAACCGCAGCCAATGTTGACATTCTGAAGTTCTTGATGTTATTTGACGTACGATTTTGGTGATCATTTTCGAAGTTTTTCATCAGATCGCATGTGCATTTGACAAGGGAGGAGACAAGAGCCACGCGCTACTGAAAGGTGCACTACTTTTCTGCTGGAGAGTAACGGCCACGGGGGGGGGCACACTAGCAGGAAGCACAAGCGTTTGACACGCTGTAGGAGAAGACGTCAGTGGACAGTGAAAGCACGGGGGGGGGCTCGTCGTGTTCTCTGTATGTTAAGCTTCAAAATGCTGTGTGTTTTATTACAATCAGACTTATATTCACAGAGAAATTGACCTAATGAGGAAGTGAATCTAGACGAGGCAGAATACAAAGACACACAGACACAGGTAAATACGCTCACACAGAGTAATCAAAGACAGAGGGGACAGTAGGGACAGCTCTGATTTATGTTTAAAATATCTCATGTACAACGTAAGCACATGCGGCTTATTGACAGGTGAGGCCCGTATATGTACAAAATATTTATACTCGATCTGTGACGTTTTCTCGATCTGTGACGTGGCTTTGAGAATCTTCTTTACTGTTTTTTAAGTCCAGTAAATCATCTCCAGACTCGTTCTGTGAATTTCTCCCGTCTAATCACGATCAGTAAAGACCAGGAAGTGAGAGGCCAGCTTGAAATTCGCCGAAATCATGGATCTACTTTATCTTAAATTGTGTGCAGCCAGTAGATGGCGCCCAAACTCAAGTAGTCCCGAGGTAAGCAGCAATTTTTGTTAGTTCTAAAACATGGGATGCCAAACTAAAGGTACTCAGCAGCATGTTCAAAGATGGATAACATAACAAATAATGCATCATATTTAACATAACATCTCCATGCAGCAGGTTGTGGACGCTCCATCTGAAAATGTTACGTAGTGGACCTTTAAATCATGGGCTGTTAACAATGTTTATGATGCTCTGAGTAAACTATGTTAAACTGGTGGGAAAATGTCTACAATTTGGGACTGTTACCACTGATTTGCTACTTTATGAGCTGATAGTAAATAATGTGGACGTTAAACTCAACGGCTCGCGGGATTCTTAGTGCTGCTCTGCTCCTCTGAAGAGGCTTTCCAGCAGCTTTTGGCAGAAGCCTGGATTTGCTCTGATTCGGACACAAGAGCATTATGAGACGATCCACTAATTTGGGATAATAAAGCCTCGGGACGGTCACGGCATTGGTTAGGCCTCATCCCAGAGTTCTTTGCTGTCAGACAGAGCACAGCCTTCTCAAACACTTTTAGGCTCTTACAGGGGAGTTAGCAGGGAGTCGTGAGAGGACAGTTTTAAAATTATATCAGGGTATTACATTCTTAGTAGTGAGATTAGGTCAAATAAAACAACACACACTACTCAAATATACCACAATTAAACCTAAAACTGAAATCTGACAAACATACAAGAATCCTGGGTCAGTCAAGCGGTTATTTTGGGGTTACTTCAAGTTTTGGACCATTTGTTTTAGACCAGTCTTTTGGTCTTAAAGAGAGACCTACCCGGGAATTACAAACAGAAAGGTCAACCCCCTCAACTGGCTTTTCTTAACGTGAAGAAGCTGTGACTCTTACATTGCGTGAACGTGAGCGGCGTTTTGTTTAAACAGTATTAGTTAACTGTTGGCTGTAATGTATTTTCTCATATCAGATGGAAATGTTCTCTCAAAACGATTTTATTTCATAACGAACATTTGAAGCTGATTGGGTGAAGCGTCACAACAGTGAAACAAGCCAAGAAATAAAACTTTTGTCGAAAGCAAAGACACGTAACTCTGGCGATAGAGCTCCCCCTTTCTTTCTTTATCATAATAAGACAAAGAGCCAGGGTTTCTCAGGAGAGTTGTTTTCTGGTCGATGTCGGCAAATGTTGCAAGGCTGGTTTTCTGCCTAGAGACAGCAGGGGGCGACAACGGACACTTCAAATGCCACAAAAATACACATTCAACCATCACAGGGACTTACGAAGATGTTTATTAAGGTGAGAATGTTACTTAGTAGTGCTTTAAATATGTCTGTCTGCGTTTGAATTGCTCGCAGCACCACTGGTGGTCCAGGCCCAATCGCAACAGCAGCAGTTTGGCAAGATGGATTCTTATGGGTTTTTGAATTCATAAATATCGTGAGAATTCGTCTTGCTGGCCAGATTATGAATGTATCCTTGTTTTTGAAAATAATGACCATTGAGGAACAAAGTGTATCAGAGGTTATATGAAAATAGGATTTCTCAGAGCAATGGCTTCTCAAATGCTCAATAAACATACTCAAACATGCATGAATCACTGGAAATATGACTTTGAGGGAGTTACTGCTGCGGGGAAACCATTATAACATGCTCAAAAGTCCATTTAGCAGTATACGTCTCCTGAAAGACACAATTGTACTCACAGTGATTGAGGTTATTTGTTTATAACTGGCCCCAGCACACAAAGAGCCGTGCTTAGCCGTGCTTATCCACTGATCCGTCACATATCTGTCACATATATCCATCGTCTCTCCTGCATCCTCGGGCGCCATGACGACCGCCTCAGACCTGTCACCGTGGAGACGGACAGTGAGCCTGAAATCACGCTCCAAATCCCAGCCTGTCACACCACACACTTCCAATTTCACAGCCATTACTGCACTTATGAGGCCAGCTGAGGCGGGATCCTGCCCCTCATCTGTCAGAGCCACAAGGAAAGAACTGTGCATCATAATAAGTAAAATGTAGCACATTTTATACATTTAACCTCCTTTCCATATGCCCAGCATGTAAACAACTTTCCTTAAATTTCCCTAAGGACATCTATGTGAAGAAAACTACGGACATTTGGGTTCAGTGCATGTTTTTGGCATAAACCTTTTTGTTTTTAATTCTATCTTTTGTTCTGTTTCATGTTTCTGTTCTTGTGTTTATATGATGTGTTCGACCAGAGAATTTTTGTGAGTTTTTGTGAGTTTTTGTGTGTTTTTGTGAGTTTTTGTGAGTTTTTGTGAGTTTTTGTGAGTAAATTCAAATGCAATCAACGCAATGGCCTCAGTACACTTACATGTAACTCCCTTTAATATTAACGGCACATTGAACCCAATCAAACGGTCGAAAATATCATCAAAAATGAGAAAAGAGAAAATAGACATGATATATTTACAATAAACACAGTTAAGCGATTATAGAACATCAAAAAACGAACCAAATGTTGTTATTAAAAATGATACTATTCATCATTCATCAAGGCAAACACAGGAGGAGTTGCAATATTGATCTCAAATCAAACTGAACAAAGTTTTGACGTTTCGTGTCACCAGGAAGTGATGTCACCTTCTACACTAATATCAGAGACCTAATAGCAAACCACTCGAAGTCTGCGGCGGCGATTGGAATCTTCATGTTCAACCTACATCAGACATATCAAACTCAAGGGGGACTGGAGGGGCAATACATAGCAAATTCCACAAATGAATGGATAATAAAGGACTGATTGATGAGTGAAAAATCAATCAAACTAGTAATAAAGCAACATTAAACATTAAAGTGCAGTGATGATGATGTGTTACTCATCTTTTACACCACATCTGCATCAAATATGTATGTTTTGTAGTGTAGTTGTGATACAGAGATTTTAAACTTGATTTTGATTCTAAGGCTTGATACTCGATACAGATTTGGAATCACAAAGATAGTAAAAACAACACAAACCAATAGCACGTTGTTAAAGTTAGAATGTGGTTCGATACTAGTTCAAATATAGCTCAAGATCATTCTAAAACTGTTTACGAAAGGTCAACATTTCTCCTGTCTGTGCTTTTTTTTATTTTTAGCATCGTTACTTGATAAATAGAGTATTTAATTTTGATATTAGTTTTAGTATCGATCAGTATCCAACTTTAGATACTTTTTAAAAAATGAAATAAGGTGATTGTTCAGTGCATATAACGCTTAAACAGCTTTTAACCACAACAAAACATAGGTTGTAAATTTTGACCACTTTTATTTCATTTTAATTAAATTTCTCCGACTGATCATACCTAAAACACTTAAAGATCCACAAAATTGTAAGGCATTAAACATATACAGTATCGCCATGGAGACAAGCAGGTGACGGCACCAGACCGAGTTACAGGTCAGATTTGTGGAGCGGCGATCAATCAAAACACCACTGATTAAACGCATGATGCAATACATTTATTCCCATAGTGTGGAAAATTCAATACAGTTTATTTTTGTAACGTCCAAAAGTGAAAAACAGAATAAAAACAGAATAAAAACAGAATAAAAACTGAATAAACAGTGTTAATAGGGACTTGGTAGTGTCCCGGCCAAAAAATTCCAGACATAACAAAAATATCTCCATGGAGTCAAGAGGATGGGTTGTAATGCCTTTAAAAAACAAATTAAAAAACAGGTTTTGATTGGATGTGGCCATTTTAAGTGCGGGATTCATTCAGCTTTAAAACATGACATTGTTGTCAGTAAAATCAGCATTTGCGTTGAGCTTGTTCACATCTGAAGCCACAGAAAGTTCACGTCTATAAATCATTGTCTACCTTTAAGAACCATTTATCAATCTTAAAACGCTAACGGACAAAAAAAAAGAGACTCAGTAATACCGTCTGCTCGCGCCATTTTAATTGTGTACATCCAGCAAAAGTGCGAGCGCGGGTTTTTGTGAAGTCATTGTTCCCCCTGAAAATGCGGCAAGAAGCTTGACACGTACGTTTGTCAAACGCACCACTCCGGGCCGCGCATCATCACTCATGATAGTGGCTCACGTCGCACTCCATAAAGCATCAGCTCGGCAGTTTTTAAGCACAAAATGGCTCCTCCGACGGCAAATGGACTGGGACAACTTCGCACCAACATCATCCAGAAGCGCTTTACCTCATTTAGGGAGTAAACGCAGGCCGATAAACAGGCGCAGCGTTGACTAACAAAAGGTCAACTTGAGCTGTAGGAGAATCGCCGTTTTACTTGCACGTCGTAACGCACTCACGAAATGCTCCGAGGACTGAAGCATTCAAAGTTTGAAAAGCAGATTTTAACAACAGAGTAATAATTATTTACTAACGCTGAAATTGCAGTGTTTTTCTGGCAGACTAAGTGCACTAGAAAACAGCAATTATCAATCTTTTACTAAAATCAAAGTAAAATTGTATGTTTTGGTTGTACTTTAACAACTGCAACTGATGGATTTTATGGGAAAACAGACAAAAAAGTGATTTTTATCATTTGTTTTTTCACTCAAATTGCACATTTTCATAATAATGGTGTTTTAAAAATAATTTTCAGTGTATGTACTCGAACGATGCTTGATTTTCGATACTGGTACTTGACACGTTCTTTCCGTAGAAGCGCTCGTCCAAGATTTGCCCCATCCCTCGTTTGTTTCTCCTCGTCCCCTCTCCGACCTTTGACAATCCATGATGTACGATATATGGGATGTTTCAAAGGCGTTTCTTAGTAAATAAATGATGTTTTATGTTTAAATGAACATGTACAGTAAATGAGATGTGCAGTTTCGAGCTGGATGCTTTTTGAATTTGGCTCATCTCTCATGAAGAACGTGTTGTGAATCTGGCGCAGGAGTCTCTTAAGCCTTCTAAAAGTAAAAGTTCTGAATATTCTGTAAGAAATCACTCAAAAATGAGGCCTAATGTTGACAAAGTCAGTTGAATGCCATCCCTGGTAACACTTTATAATAACGGCGTGTGATCATGAACTGAACATGAACTGAAGACATGTTCGTGCATTGATTTAACATACATTCTACATTGCTACACCATGATTTATCAGTTGAATTCATGTTGTTACGTGCCGTGATGCCCAGGGAGATGGCGCAATAACCGAAGATGTTAATCCGGGTGCAGGATAAAGACGGGAGCGTGGTGAAGAGTTCAAAAAGGAACTGAAAGCCGACGTGGTTACGCATGAAACACACTATGGAGGCTACACCTACGAGCACCCAGCACGCAACCAGAGCGCACACACTTTCACACACACACACACACACACACATACACACTCCCATTAATGCTTTACTTTACCGCAGACGGCGAGCCCCCAATATGTTAAGTGCCACCGCGATGCCCGGGGAGATCGCACAATTAAATGGGCGTAGAGTAAAAACAGTAGCGTTCAAAGCGAGATTTATTTTACATATATTGTGCTACAAAAACAAATCAAGCTAACGCAAAAGTAACTAAGACCCACTGGTAGCTGAGGGTGCGCTTGTTATCAAATGAAGACACAAGACCTTATTGGTGAATTGTCTGCCCCCACTAGACACATACACTAGTTATCGCATTACCACACTCTTCTCCTCCTCTGCTGCTGAAACTTCTTCTGCAATTACAAGTTCATTATCCGCCGCGACGGATGAATATTGCTTTATGTAATATTCAAGCCGGCCTATTTGCGACTTTATCCATTTGGCAAACAAAGAAAACAAATTATGAGTACAAATGAGCGACGCCTGCAGCGCGTTGGGATCCTCCGGTGACCTCTTTCAGGCATGGTTTTGTGCTCTGTGCAGCTCTGTGAGGGCACATCCACACTCTCCACCTGGGGTCTTTACAGACTCTTTTTAGTACGTCTCACCTCCGTCAAGCCCTACGAAGGCCGCAAATTGTCTCCTGACCTTTCCGCATAATCAGGCAGAGTTGCATAAGAAGAGGAAGGATCAAATATAAAGCAAACAATGTTAAAATCTCTTCTCCATATTTACAAACAGCCTTTCTTTCTTTATTTCTTCGCAGTTAACGATGTCGATCAACTGCAGAACGCGGTATTATTTTTGCTACTTGTCAGACATGCTGTCAAAGGGTTTCTCATGTGCTGAAAATATCACTTCTACTCCTCAAGTTCCGTTCAGAAGCTATTACGATCACACATGTCAATTAAAAACATCTGCCTGTTAAATAGAACACATTTTTGTTAATATAAGCGCTGTAAAAGCATGGTTAAGCCAATATAAACTGACATGTAAAATAAAATGTTCTGCAGGAGAGTTATTTAAAACTTAATAGGCCGTGCCATTTTGTGATGTACAGTATGTATTTATTACTGCGGCTTTCTTGCTGTTATCGTTTCAGTACACCTGGTTTCTTTTTGTAATAGGATCTTTTAGGCTGTTGAAGACTTAATGGGAAATATACTTGTTTTTGGTTGAATTGCATGGGCAAGCAAATCATACTTTCTATCACTTGCATCACAGCAATGTCTCTGTAATTTGCCGTGATAAAGTAACAGACTGAAACAATCAAATTTCCATACTCAAGTTCATCTTTACCTATTCAAATAAACTTAAAAGTGCATTGTGTCATTTTTCTAATGGTGGGTGTACGTGGAGATGAAGGGTTATCCTATACTGTCCCTATTGTGCTTGCTTGAATTCTTTCGTACCTGTATTGGTGGCACTTTAAAATGTGACAGCAGTATTGTCTGTGTTTGGTATTGTGGGATTTTTTTATTTGGGTGATGTTTTGAGCAGCTCTCCTTGCTCCACAGCAAGGTTCATTGGTGTCCAATGGGACACCAATGAACCAAACAACAAACAATCAATCAATCCAACTAACCAACAAACTGACAAACAACAAAACAAATCAATATACGAACCAACAAATCAACCTAAGAACCAATAAACCAACCATTAAACCAAAAATAAGAAACAACAAACCAACCAACCAAAGAAACAACACCCCAAGCCAGCAAACCAAAGAAACGGCAAACCATCAACCTAACTAACCAAAGAAACAACAAACCAACCAACAAACCAACTAACCGAAGAAACAACAAACCAAGCCAGCAAAACAAAGAAACGACAAACCAACAACCTAACTAACCGAAGAAACAACAAACCAACCAACAAACCAACTAACCGAAGAAACAACAAACCAAGCCAGCAAAACAAAGAAACGACAAACCAACAACCTAACTAACCAAAGAAATAACAAACCTACCAACAAACCAATCAAAGAAACAGGAAATCAACCAACAAACCGACCAAAGAAACAACAAACCAAGCCAGCAAAACAAAAGAAATGACAAACCAACAACCTAACTAACCAAAGAAATAACAAACCAACCAACCGAAGAAACAACAAATCAACCAACAAACCGACCAATCAAAGAAACAACCAACCAACGAACAAAAGAAACAACAAATCATCCAACAAACCAATCAAAGAAACAACACATCAACCAACAAACCAACCAACCAACCAACCAACCGAAGAAACAACCAACCGAACAACAAAAGAAACAACAAATCAAGCAATAAATCAACCAAAGAAACAACCAACCATAGAAACAACAAACCAACCAGCAAACTGAAGATTCATAGGTTGGTTTGTTGTTTCTGTGGTTGGTTTGTTGTTTCTGTGGTTGGTTTGTTGTTTCTGTGGTTGGTTTGTTGTTTCTGTGGTTGGTTTGTTGTTTCTGTGGTTGGTTTGTTGTTTCTGTGGTTGGTTTGTGAACAAACCACAGAAACAACAAACCAACCAAAGAAACAACAAATCAATGTGAACCAACCAATGAACCAACAAAGCAACCTATGAATTAATCAACCACTGAAACAAACAAACCAGCCATGACATGCTTTGGAACATTCCTGGCAAAGCATTAACATGAAAACAAGCAGGTGGCGAAGTCTCCACCAGAAAAGCTCCACAGTGCATCTTTTAGCATTGCTCTGGTTGTGCAGTGTCTAAACAGCAGAAGCACATTCTTTCAATGAGAACGTATGAAACTAGTAACTCAAATATCTTTAAAACCCCTCTGAGTCATAGTTTTGGGATAATTAAGTACTTTCTTGAATCTTTTTCATGTGAAGTAGTTACGCGAGAGGGTCCCCCACTGGGATGAGGGGGGGAGTAGAAGAGAGGGCTTCTCATTACAATCTGCCTCCCAGTTGTGAATCCCGCCAAGTCAGACTGACTTTCTGCATTTGTGGAATAAACCTTTTACTTTTTTACAATTATCCAACCTACGCTGCTCAGATGTCAGGTCAAAAAACCACTGAGTTTAAAGAAACAAGCTTGTTGAAAAGTGAAACATTCAAATTTAAAGGCGCACTATGTAACTTTGCTGACGCCATGAGGCCAAGTCACAGGGGTCACAGTAAGAATGCCATGGATCTATTCCATTTTCTGGATAGGGCATTGCTAGCATAAACCTGTCGTGGCATTGCTATCTTAAACACTGTCGTGGCATCGCTAGCTTAAACCTGTCGAGGCATTGCTAGCATAAACCTATCGTGGCATCGCTATCTTAAACCTGTCGTGGCATCACTAGCATAAACCTGTCGTGGCATCGCTAGCATAAACCTGTCGTGGCATCGCTAGCTTAAACCTGTCGTGGCATAGCTAGCTTAAACCTGTCGAGGCATTGCTAGCATAAACCTATCGTGGCATTGCTATCTTAAACACTGTCGTGGCATCGCTATCTTAAACCTGTCGTGGCATCGCTAGCATAAACCTGTCGTGGCATCGCTAGCATAAACCTGTCGTGGCATCGCTAGCTTAAACCTGTCGTGGCATAGCTAGCATAAACCTGTCGTGGCATCGCTATCTTAAACCTGTCGTGGCATCGCTAGCATAAACCTGTCGTGGCATCGCTAGCATAAACCTGTCGTGGCAACGCTAGCATAAACCTGTCGTGGCATCGCTAGCATAAACCTGTCGTGGCATCGCTAGCTTAAACCTGTCGTGGCATTGCTATCTTAAACCTGACGTGACATTGCTAGCTTAAAACTGTCGTGGCATCACTAGCTTAAACCTGTCGCGGCATTGCTATCTTAAACCTGTCATGGCATCGCTATCTTAAACCTGTCGTGGCATTGCTATCTAAAACCTATCGTGGCATTGCTAGCTTAAACCTGTCATAGCATCGCTAGCTTAAACCTGTCGCGAGTCAGCCCCAGTGGCCAGTCCAATGAAACTGCAGCAGAAAAAAAATCCTCTACATCCCAGAAAGTTTTTTTCTCATAGAGCACCAAACAAAGTGCTTGTGTTCGGTTGACACGGACCTACAGCTTTCAAAAAGGTCAGGAACTTTTTTTCCGGTTCAAAAACCTTCACTTTTCTTAAAAACAGCTTATACATCTTTAGCTTCGACTCACTCTGCTGTGCACTGCTCCACTCTCGCAGCTCTCCCTCTGATTGGTCAGAGCGGTCGCTTCTGGGCCGCACAGCCCCCGGACGTACCTCGCCGCCAAAGGCTAAACGGGCGACATGCGCCAGCGAGCACGGCCAGTTGTCTTCACCGCACCGCGCCATCTTGTTCCTTGAAGAATGCATGTTTGTCAAGGTATTTTTGTGCGATAAAAACCCCAGTAACTGAATAAATGCAGATAGATAATGGCGTGCTGTGGAATCTATACAGACAAGCAGAACAGTTCCATTTCTGCCAATCTCACATCTCAAGGGAAAGCTCTCATCAGTAATAAGATTTGATGTACAACGTGTACTACGGCGTTTCAAAACAGTGACAAATGTGCGATTGGTAATGGTGGGACGCAGCTGTTGCGTATGGGGGGGAAGTCATCGCAGCCGCATGTTCACTATGAGTTTTCTGCTCAATTGTCCTGACAATGGTTTGAAACAACAACAAGCAATTAGTCATGCAATGGAATGTGCAAACAGACAGAAAATTACATATGTTTTCATTTATTTTGAGCACTATGCAAGAAATGTAAGTTAAATCAATAAAGCATGATGTTAGTACCCAAAAAGGATCACAAAACTATTATTACTCCAACGATACTGAACAGTCCAACTCAGTTTTGATGGAAAATGCCCAAAACTGATTACGGTGCCATAATGATGATCAGAACCACTCCTTTTCCAACACAATACTCCAATACACCACACAGTCTAATTCCAGTTCCCTGATCCAGATGAAGACCATTCACAAATGCCCACTATTGTTCAATTTAAGTATCGATACTTCAATTTAGTATTTAGTTTTTAGTATTTAGGCATTTTTTAATTTTTTTTTTGGCAGCCCATATATTTACTCCAGACAGTAAGAAACAATGCTAGTATTTATTATTAATACTGTTGAGAATAAAACCATTGTCTAGAACTTCTCCAAAAACATTTCCAACTTCCACCATCACCACATCAATATCGGGGCTAAAAAAAAGGGACTAATCCTGGAACTAAACCAGGACTAAACCAGAACTATAACGAGACCAAACCAAATCTGCATTAAGACTCAAACCAGGTCCAAACCAGGACAAAACCAGATCCAAACCAGGACAAATGTGAACAGACCATATTATTAATGTATTATTATTTTGTTTTTGCTGTGTGATCATCTTCCCAAACCAATTTAAACAAACATACATCAGACAATTTAGAACTATTATTATTACTTTTTATTTTGGACATTGTTGTTTTTGGTCAAATATGAGTAAAGTATAAAAAGGGGAGCAATAAACAACAAACAAACAAACAAAAAAAATAAAAAAGTAAACCCAAACCAAACTAAACTAAACCAAACTAAACTAAACTAAACTAAACTAAACTAAACTAAAATAAAATAAAATAAAATAGTTTTTCTCTGTCTGGCTCAGGCGACAATTGCACCCCCGTCAGTGGTTCAAATCAAGGTTAAAGAACGTATTATTTGTGATTTCTCTGGCGCTCGTAACGTTGAAAGGCATTAAATAAATCGACTCAAACCATTACCAGAAACGATCTCTTATTGCAGTCTCCAAACTTGTGCATATCATTGTGTCGAAGCCTTTTTTCTTCCTCGAGTCTCCTTACTATAGAGCAAAGTGCAGCCTTCTATAGTGGTGTAGCATTAAAGTTTCAAAGCCAATGTGTCCAAAGGCTACATGTTCAATTTGGCCCGCTCCTCCGCTTCTCTCCCCGTCTCTCGGTCCAATATCTGCAGTTCAGCTCTCATTTTGCATGCGCTCCAGCCTCGAGGGGATTCACACGGTACAGCGAGTGCCAACAGCCACATATAGACTAATACACGCTGCATTATGTATGTTAAGGCAAAAAAAAAAAAGGGAAAGAGTCAGGCTAATTTGAGAGTTGCGTTAGTGAAGAGCGGAGCGAGAAAGTGTTTCGGGGAATGACATGTGACGGGCAGAGGTGGGTAAAAGCCAAGGGTGCGCAATAGTGACACAAATGCATATACATTTAGAGTATCCCGATAACGATACAATGCCAATCCAATAGAAACTTGTTCAAAAGGTTTTAATGATCTGACAAATGCGAGGGCCATGTTTTATTTCATTCTTATATTTCGGGTCAGTTTGTTTGAGCTGAAATGTGATGAAACTGAATGAAACTGAAATAATGGTACGACTTTTATTCCCCCGATCGGGCTCACAGGGGTGAAACATGTGGGTCGTTACTTTCTACTTGAGTAATATTGTTCCAAAGTTATTCTCACCTGAGCGCACCCAGGCGTTTTCCTTTGCCGGCCGCAGCTCTCTCCTCGTTGGCCTTAATTCAACAACTACTCTCTCAGCGGTCGGTTAATGCCGCACTTGAAATGGTGGTCGTGTTTTGAGGTCGTTCGGAGGCAAACGCAGCTCTTGTTGGCGCGTCTTGTCGCTCGACTGCCACGCCTGTAATTAAAATGGCAGCATATTCACAACGAACTGATTCAAAAGGCACATTTTACTGTTCTTTCTTTTTTCTCCTAACTAATTTAGAACAGCCACTCTGTATTGTTGTTAATGAATTGTTATGGACTTTTTATGATAATATACAATACTTAAATGGCCACATACATGTACTATATGAATGTATCATATTTATAAAGGACTCCTGTATCCGTTTGGTGCCACACATCTTTGTTATTGTGGTATTTGAGGCCTTAACTGGGCTATTTTGGCCAGGCACATAGTTACTTTCAATAAAAAAATTTTATTTTTTATACTGAATTATTACAAATCTATCATTGCTGGTCTTTTAATTTATTTTTTTATTTTTATACATTATTTATACATTATTTCAAACCGTTTCAAATCAGCGTTGGCAAATTCTGTCGATTTTTGAAGAATATGACACGTAGCAATCATTCTTGTCAATTAGTAAAAAGTACGGATGAGCGATATTGACTGGAGCATCCCCCTCAAGAGTTGATTATTGGATGATGTAAGATGATGTCCAACAGAAATGTAAAAACATGCCATTAAACATATTAGTTGAGGTTTAATCATCAGAAAAATGTGAAATGTCTTGAAAAATGTATCAAAAAGTGCAGAAATATCATCTTTCATCCTAGTGTGAAAGTTCACTTTTTACCATTTGTATTTTTAGTCAGCTCTTTTTGTACATTCTCCAGACAGAGCACAAAAATAAAACATATTTGAAGAAGCGATGCAAGAAACGCAAATGTTCAAGTCATTAAAAATGGTCAACGTAAAGCAATTTGTAGAGCAAGACGCTGAGAAAAGCAACCAAACGTTTCGAGCTGGAGTACTATGGGATAAGGAGTCTGAAAACTACTCTTGTACCTAATTGTATTAACAAAACTGAGTACTACCCTCTTCTGCTCGCATCGATGATCTTTACATTGTATATTTTCCCTGAACGCCGACGGCAAACACACTTTTTCTCATCGAATAACCTGCTCAGATTTCTTTTTGCGCGCGGAATTAAGAGTGCGCCGCTAAGCACTCCCCCGCCGAGTGAGCCCCTCCGAGGGAACCCTCTGCTCATGAAGACGGAGGCCGACCGCATCCTCACTGGGGCTCCGCTGCATCTAAACGACGAGATCTCAGAGGCTTTCTTCCAGGGTTTGGAAGAACAGAACGGTCGGTACAGTTCCCGCGCGAACTCAACAACAAAAGAAACATGTTACAATAGGTTTTAGTTTTGTGCTCTGTCTAGAGAAGGTTGGAAATGCTACAAAAAGAGCTGACTAAAAATACAAACGATAAAAAGTTTCAACTTAGGATAAGAGATGATATTTCTGCACTTTTTGATTATTTTATCCCCAGACATTTCACATTTTTCTGATAATGAAACCTCAACCAATATGTTTAAAGGCACGTTTTTTTTACATTTCTGTTGGATTTACATGATCCAATAATCAACTCTTGAGGGGGATGCGCCAGTCACCCATACTGTAGGACATTAAAAGACCAACAAGACACAAGTGAGTTCAATTTAAAGCCCCAGTTTGGTCCACAGTCGGTCAACTTTGTCCGTTTTCCCCATGTGTCTGATGTCTGTTGATCGTTTTTGACGTTTGCGCCTGCCATTCCTTTGCGATGTGCCTTTTTTCCCCCGCCGCCAAAAGCATTTCCCATGTTTAGAGTTTGCGTCTGAACATCCATCCACACCACGACCACACAAAACCAAAGCCTCCGTCAGGAGAAAATGGGAACAGAAATGCACGTAGAAGTGTTTAAATCGGTTTAGCGACTTCACCGAAATGACCACACGTGCCAACAACAACAACAACATTATAAACTTGTACGGAATCTAAAATGGTGCTGGACAAATCGTGCCGTAATCAACGCAAGCTACAACAGGTTGACAATTAAAAAAGAAAATGGAGCTGGACGTTTAATACACAAAACAAATATAACAGACATATAAACAACAGCCGTTTATGTGTTTTTCAAGGTGATTTTGAGCAATAAAAGTTCTTGTAATTGGATAAATGCAAAATAGACACATTCATTTCCCAATAGTGGCTTGAAATGGGAAGTCTTGCATAATCACAGGGTCCCTCACAAGTCGATGCGATACACGATGTGCGGCTCACGATACGATAATGTCACGATTTTGCCGGCACATGCAATAATCGAATTGCTTGTGATATTCTATGATATATCACAGTTTTTAAAAGGAACCCAATACATTTTGACGAAATTTTTTTGCCCATTTTAACCATCAAACGGTCAAAATGGTCACGTTTTTTTGGCCTAAACAAGCGACAAAATTGTAGCGCGGGCACAAAAATAATGCGGGAAATTAGACCAAAAAGGACTCATTCGTGACGGTATATCGATACAGCAGCCCACGATATCGATGCTGTATCACCAAATCTAGTATCACGATATATTACAATATTTCGATATTTTGGCACGCCTCTAATTGCAACAAACAGTCAACGGGCTTTTTATTGTTTATAGCATGACACACTTAACAATACACTTAACAATATCTACACCTTAATTAGGCTTAATATAACATGAACAAAGACTTAATGAACAAATAGTTTATTGATTAAGTAGTTACTAAGCCTGTATCGTTCTCATTCAAATATTTTTTTCATTACGATCTTTTCTCATGCTTTATTCAGGCTATTAAAAACGTACTCACTATAAAAGAAATAAGAAATAACCAGAACATCCTACACAACCTTCACCCGCTCTCCCATATCAGCGTGTTAACTTTCATGGGAATCCGCGTGTCGTTTTTTCCCCCCCTCATCAGTCAATCTTCACCTGACATTTCTACTCTCCAGTGTTCCTCAAAATCCAGGAGATTTCAAGTGAAAGTTCAAATCCTTCAGGAGCTTGTAAATATATCTCGCCGTAACCTTTTTATAACTTGTTTACGGCGCAGCGGCCCCGGCCCCCGCGTGTACTCACAGAAGTGGAATATACTGTACTTACAAGCGTATCTTCAGAGGCCCCTTCGGATGCCTCGAGTGCACGCCGTCTAACCCCGGCGTGGCTGCGGCGCGCGCCAACAAAAGGACTGCGCCGTGGTAAGCTGCTTTTATGGCGGTGGGAGCGAAGCGAACGGGGACGGCCCAGGAGATGTGAGTTCGACCGATAAAACCGCACGACGGAGCGGGAAGTCAACACAGGGGAGTTTCAAACTTTACTGGTGCAGAAGTTACGCGCCATCGGCTTCATGCATTTGTTCTAACGCATATGTATTATTATTATTATAAAGACACAAAATTCTTCTTTTGTGTATTATTGTATGTGTGGTTGAACCAGGAGCCTATTCTATCATTTGAGGAGATGCAAGACAACAGTCCTACACTCCTAAAAAATGAGGTGCCGTAGTTCCCCCGTTCGTAGAAAAAGGGGAGGGACATAGGTGCGCACCCGTTTTTGATTTACTGTGCGGTCTTGGTCCTCCAGTCACGTCTTCTGTATTTTACTTCTTCTTCACGCCCCCCCCCCCACGTTGGTGCATTTGAATAAATTCGAGGGTCGTGACTTCTTCTTCCTCTTCCCTTTTACAAATCCTGTGTTGAGAAGAGGTCAGGCATATTTTGTAATCCTTTGTCTTAAGTGTCCTTTTGTTATTATTTTGTCTTTATTTGTCACTGTTATAATATTATAGCTTTATTTAAGTTTAGATTGAGCTCTGACGTTGCTCCGATGTGTTGTATATTGATGTGAACGGGTGCGTACCTATGTTCCCCGATTACCTATGTTCCCCCCTTTTTCTATGAATGGGGGAACATAGGTACCTCCTCAAATTATAGCTTAGGCTACTGGTTCAGGTCCCACATCCCCAGAAGTTGTGCTTGAATGTATGGTTTTACAGCATAAGATATAGCAACAGATAACCCTAACCCAATCCCTAACCCACGGCCTCGGGGAACATCGGTACCGGGGAACATAAAGCTGACCTCAAATTTCGAGGGTCGTGACTTCCTCTTCCCTTTTGCAAATCCCGGGTTGGGGCAAAAGGTCAGTCATCTTTTGTAATCCTTTGTTTTAAGTGTTCTGTTTGTTATAATTTTATCTTTATCAGTCACCGTTTTAATATTATAGTTTTATTTAATTGGGCTCCGACGTTGCTCCGATGTGTTGTGTTTTTATGTTGACCAGATTAAACGGAGAGTGCCTCCAAAGGGGTCAGCTCTATGTTCCCCGAGACCTGGGTTAGGTTTAGGGATTGGGTTTGGGTTATCTGTTGCTATATCTCATGCTGTAAAACCACAAATTTTTGCACAACTATTAGCGATGTGGGACCTGAACCAGAAGCATATTCTACCATTTGAGGAGGTACCTGTGTTCCCCCGTCCATAGGAAAAGGGGGAACATCGATACCGGGGAACATAGGTACGCACCCCATCCAAATGTTCAACTGTGTCCCGTGGTTACTCTGTGCACCACAAACATAAAGTCTACACAGCGCAGACACACACCCGGTCACACATGTTTAGAAAGATGGCACAAATCTGGCACTGTGAACCACTGCGGCGTTTCAAACAGAGATCATCATCCAGGAGAGGCGTCACCGCAATTACGAGCCGTGTGTTTGCTGTCGGAAAACCTTTTGGGTTGCCGCTAACGACGGCGGTGGTGTTACATAATAAATTAACTGGGAATGGAAATTGTGATCCGGCTTTGGCACAAATCTCTTCAGTGGTCGACCTCGTTTTTGCGGCTTGATGATTTTAACCAGCTTTTCTAGACTCAAACTCTGCCCGTGGCGCCACTTTTTGAAAACCGATTTTCAGTTACAGTGGACGTTCTGCCAAATATCAAAAAGGAGTTTGAAAACAAAAACATTGTGTGTTCCGCCTGATATATAATGAGGATGTTTGTGAAACCGCTTTATGAGAAATCAAATTAGACCACATGTCTCTCTTCTTCTGGGGCTCCAACGATAACTGAAATAGTATCATCAAATGTCACAATATACAGTATCAAATCATATGTTCATAAGAAACTACATAGACCATGATCCTTTGCTCCACATCAGCGCAGAAAACATATTATTATTAACGTTTATATTTCATTTCTTGGGAATGTGACAGCATTTTTTCATACCAAAGACATGTCAAGGCATTTAAAAAGGATAAAGAAGCTATATTTACAATTCTGTTCCAAATATCTTCCAAATATCACAATAAATATTTCACCTTGAGCTGTATATTGTGATAATATTGTACTTAAAGTTAGATATTGTTTGAATCCAACTTCTGGTCCACTCACAATGACCCCTTCATACAACAAACTCAAAGGCTTTGTTATGGAGCTACTACCCTCTGCATTTCTCTTAATGGTATCGTGTTGCGATGTCCCACAGTGTGGCATTAAATTTATTTATCTCCATGGAGACAAGCAGGTGATGCAGCGGAGCCTAGTCGCAGCTCAGATCTGTGGAAAGACGAGCCCACTCACAGTAAAAGGTATTTCCCAGCCTTTAAAAACTCCTGTAATTGAATAGATGAAAGCTCAGTGTGTTTTATTTCACACTGTGGAACATTTCAGGCAATGCAATAAACTAAAGAAAGTTACGCAGTACATCTCTGATCAGGAAGTCTTAAAAGTGCGATATATATATACGGTTCTCCTTCTCAAGCCCGAGTACTACCAACACGCTCCAAACCCCCAGAATTACAAAGACCCCCTTTTTAATGAGGTGCTTAAATATTCAATCAGGACTCTCATTACTTAAAGCGCGAGGCGGCCTGTGTGTGGATTTGACAAAGAGCCGAGCGCACGGTGCACGTCTGCTGCTCTGAGATAGCGAGGAAGTCTCCGGATTTCCCCCGCACGAACGCCGAGGAACACACCAGAGGGGACGGCCACGGCGGCAGATACCCAGCCGTGGATCCAGCAGCAGCATGCAGACCTCCAGCACCGCGACGGGCAACAGCGGAGCTCCAGAGGACACGTATCACGCAGACGGGCTACTTTCAGCGTGTTATATCGTTTCCCCATCGTCAAAAACACACCTGAAGTTGTCTTTTTGCTTCACTCACACGCCTTTCTTCTCCGAGCCTCACAAATCACTCAGTTTTAGTTCCCCCCCCCCGGATTGTTGCGTCACAGGTAAACCATCCAGACTTCTCCTGCACCGTTTTTCAAGTCCAAAAACCGCCCCGGCCTTGTTCTGCGGTCACTCGCAACGTACCGCGCAGCTCTGTTAGCATCAGTGTTGGGTAGCGTTGCTTTTAAAACTAACGTGTTGAGTTACTGCGCTACTGTGTCATAAAAGTACCGCGATAGAGTACTCTTGCATTACCAATGATCAACATTATTGTGTAACTTGTATCGTTTGCCGTCAGTCCCTTTGCGTTGCTAAACATGTAACACAATCATTAAAATATCAAATAAACAAGTAAATGCGTTTGAGTGAGCTTTATTTCTCTTTTATGATGACAGTTTACCATAATACAATGCCGTACAATAAGCATGTGTCGTCCTGTCCTCAAGCAATGAAAAACATAACCAAATAAGTGGATTAGCAATAGCACCGACGCACAACAACAGAACGCGCTAGTTTTAGCTCTGTAGTTTATCTAAATCAAACTCACCACGTCGCTGTTTCCCAACATTTACACCTCAGCTACAAAATAGTGGTTATAACGAGGGAGAAGGAGTTTTTCGAAGCGTGCATCTGAAAGTTTATGTTTCAGGGATTGCGGCGAGGAGATGAGACCAACGAGTTGCTGATTTGAAAAAGTAAATAGTTCTAGATTACACAAAACTAACGCCTTCCTCGTTCCTCTAATAAAGTAATGTGAGTACTCTTAACGCGCTACCAGCTAAAAGCTCGTTAGCCCCCCCAACTCTAGTTAGCATAACAGTCACGTTGCCTAATGGCTGTTTCATTGGTGAGATAGTGAGTTGTTATAAATACCGTTACTGTAGCTTAGTAGATTGTCTGGGTAAATCTATTTTCTTGTAGATTTGTCAAATGTACCTGTAATTGAGCCCAGAAAATATATTGCGGTTTAAATGTAACCTGTTTAATTAATCAAGTTTTGTTTAAAAGACTGATCTAAAATGCTATTATAACTGCGCAAAGAGTTACTAGTACTTCGAAGTTGTTTTTCATGCATAGTTTTTGACAACTTACATTTTTAGCTATGTTCTTGTACTTTTTCTTGAGTACCCATTGTCAGCACTCTTTCTGGTAAAAACTGTACAAATATATATATATATATTTATTTATATATATTTAGTGTTCCTCTGCAGCGCCCGAGTCGACGCCCGCTGCTTGATTTAAAGGCTGCCCACTGTCGCAACAAACCTTGCGTTTTACCACTATAGATAAAGTTTGATGAGAAAACGGCGGGCACCACAGTCGCAGATGGCGTCAGATATATATTGGCAGTACCGCGGTGTCCATCTGGGCTCCTCACTGTGGTGGTGTGCGGCGAGAGTATACAGTGTCTGATGAATGCGCCCCGTGGAGCCTCTCTTACTATGGATCTGATGTTGTAAAGCTATAAAGAGAGCAAGCTGTTCAAATACTCGGGAATCTACATGGGAAACACCTGACCATCAATAAAGCGTCATACCACGCCGTGACACTGCTCTTTATGTCATGTTTCTGAATGTTTGTTGGTGAAAGAGATTTTGAAAGCGTTAAAGTGCCTCGGACATGTCGGACGACTCGTTGAACGAAAATGGGAGTTCAGATAAATATATTTCAAATGTTACTAAAAAAAGAAATAGCTAATTTTTAAGGTTTATGATTGTACTTCCTGTTTGTAATTGATGACATCACACTAGGAAATTACCCAGCAACCACTGGGCAATTTTATTTCATTGAATTATTGTTCAGAGCGTCAAAAAAAGTAGTTTATTTTGTGTAAATTATTTGTAAATTGAGTGTCCCTGGTGTGATGTCACTTCCTGTCATTTTCTACAGATTTCTCAACTTTTTCTCCACAAATACCTGCTCGATTGGTGTAAAACTATGCTTTTTAAGAGGTACAAATACACTACATATAGTCCAAATTAGAAAATCATAAAAACCTGTCATACACCCTTAAATCCAAAAGTTTGATGATGGCAAAGAAACGAGGCGCAATATGCAACTTATCTGGTGAACCTTATTGCTTTGCCTGAATGTCCCATGGAATGGCATTGGACTGACTCATCTCCATAGAGACAATCAGTTGCCGTCACCTGACCAAGTTATAAGTCAGATCTGTGGAGCGGCGACCTCGCTCACATGCTTTTTCAAGGTATTTTTGACAAATTAAAACAAAACACCTGTAAGTGAATAAGATTCGTTTAATATGATATTGTAAAACATTCCAGGCAACAACAATGACATCTCTATGGAAACAAGCCTGAGAAGCTACAGTACGTAGTATACCTTTAACTAGGCTATAATTAGAATAATGGGGGGAAAATGACCTCTATCAATAAAGGACCTTGCCGAATGTTTCTATGCTTGGTGAAAGAGACGACAATGTTTAAGTCATTCATTGGTCTTTTCTACTCGTTTCCCTTTTTAATGACCACAAACTCAGGGAGATGTTCAGCAACAAGTTCACTTCAGATTTGCTTTGGTTGTGACGTCCTTGACACGAGCTTTTCAAATGCATTTTGGCTCAGGGCTCGAACAAAGATTTATTTTATCCCACATTTTCCACGGATATGCTAATGTGCATTTTATTTCAATAAAATGTCCTTTGTAACCTTTGTGGTGGTCCGCTACCTGGTCGTTACCATGGAGATGTTACTTATTTGCTGCAACCACACTGTGTTCATGGTGTTTTAATAGCTTTCTCAACTGTTCCAAGTCAATTTTCACCATTTTAGTGCAAACTAGGTTAATTTGCAATTTTCTGGACTTGAACAGACAAAAAGTTTGAAGTGGATGTCATAGGTTTGGTCAAAGTTTGTGGCATCAAGAGTGAATGCGCGCATCTCAAACCTTGACATACAGACTATAAGTAGACGAATTCTGAATTAACCTTCGAAATGTGTCGTAACATTTGCCAGATTTTCGCATTCAATATTGCCTCTTTGTTTATTTCCACGCTGCAGCCGCCTCTAATCTGAAACCAAAGGGAAATATTAGCTCATTTTGTGCAGTAGAAATGTGCGCTCGTGGCCACGGAAGAGCCAAAACGCCTAAGCGAGGCGAACCGAGTCTCCTGGCGTCCCGCGAGGCAGAGGATCATACGGAGAAGCCCCTCTGAGCCTAGAGCATCAACACATTGCATAATAGGCAGTTTCTTCAAAAATGCTAACAGCCTCAGAAAAGGTCTTAGCATTTCTCCGATTTGATGCGTACGGGCGAGCGCCAGAAACAGGAGGGGAGGTGGGGGGGGGGAAACAACACTCGGGCTGCAGCTGCCAGTGTAGACAAATACAGAGTTAGCAGGCGCCATTTTCCTCGGGCGCGTTTTAAATGAGACGGAAAAATGTGAAAAGGGCAGTTCTGTGGAAGCCGTAGTTCTGCAGTTTGCGCGACGTTTGGGGCGGTGAAAGAGTGGATCTCGACGCAACGGCGCGTAAACTATGACTGCAGATGGAGGTGCGCTTCCCATCGCCGCGCTGGAATACTCTATTGCGACAACGTGTACACAAGAGCGTGCCACAACCTTAGAGCCTTTGTAGGGTTTACACACCACTCTTTTCGATTTCCGTCAGTTGAATCGCAGGTGTGACGTTTGCGGACAATAACATGGGGTGATGTTTGACGTGACATTTTTCGAAAAACCCCGGAAGTGTCTTAAATGTGCCACGGTAAAAAAGGAAACACGTCTCGGCAACACCAATTTTCTGTCTGAGAAGTATCTTTTAACGTGTCGCTGGGATTTCTCTGAAGCTATGTTTACATCGCAGGAAGGGAGGAAGGAAGGAAGGAAGGAAGGAAGGAAGGCGTGAGGGGCGAGTTTGTGGACACAGAAATGACATGGCTTGGTCAAAATAGTGTTTGTGAAAGTGCGACAAAACAGAGGGTGATATCTACAGTTTGCAGCAGCGACAAAACACCAGTAGTTCTTGGATGGATTAGGAGGTGCCTGAAGTGCATCCTCCTGTGAGACAGACACACTCCGCCTCAGTACGTTTGGGGGGGGGTGGGGGTCAGCAGCTTGGAAACAAAACAAAAAAGACGTCTTGACCCCTTTTTGGAGGAATTGCAATATTCATCCGCGAAGTATCGTTTGGATCAGAATGCAGTAGAAGTATCAAAACTATTCCAAAATAAATTGAACTATACCTATTTCACACTTCTGGTGGATGGTCTTACTTGAAAGTCTCCATGGCGACGAGCAGATGTCAGATTGTCGGAGCTGCGCAGAGGTCCCGAAGATCTCACCTGACTTCTAAATGATCAGATTATTGAAATGTCATGCGCGCTGTTAAATCTGATGTGAGTAATCTGATTTCTTTCCGATTCGTTCACACCTGTGCAGGGAGGGAAAACGGTACAGATTGAATTATTTAACAAGTCGTTGTACTTTTTTCTTCTTCTCCTTAATTTAAAAACTGGCGGATGTCACCACACACCAAAAATAAGATCTAATTATTGGGTTATTATCTGGGTTATAGTTATGTATCCAGTTATTGGATCAATGACTGAGAACTCTAAGAAACAAAACATTTCCAAACTGTATCGTTGCAACCACAATCTAAGATCCTCCGGTCTCTGATGATGATGATGATGGATGATGGATGATGGCCCATAATGAAATCAATGCTGGCTAGATAATGCCATACTGTGGAATATCCGAGCAAAGCAACACCACCTCCACGGAGTCAATCGAGCCGGGCGCACTATCCAACGCAAAAAAAAACAAAAACGAATCCAGTTTGAATTTTCCAACCGCCAAAATATCCGCGTTTTCCTGCAGTTCGGATCAACGCCTTGTTTTCTTTCAAATAAATAAATAAAGCGAACCAAGCTTTTCCTGCATTCAGCGGCTTTGACTCGGCTCGGTGTGGGTGGCCATGACTGATGAGCAAAAACACATAAAATCCTATATGCATACAACAAACCGACAGCTTTAGTCCCGCCCACGCGCGCCAGCGGAAAAAAAAAACGCTTAGGGATTTGTTCCTTTCCCCAGCGCCAGCTCTTTGACTCCGGGGCTGTCACTGTGCCTTCAGAGCAGCGGCGTATTAATTAAGTCACCTTTAGCCCGTATTTACTTGAGCTTTTCATGCAGCGATGGTGAAAAGGCAGTTTTCCGTTGGCTTATCAAGAGCCGGTGTCAAAAGGAATAGTGCATTCATCAGTTGCTGTGTGGGTGGGAAACAGGTTTGTACAAAGTCTCCGGGGACCTTGGGAAAGAGTCAACAGTTTGCCAAGAGATTAGGGCCTCGCGATTGTGAATAAAACATCAAGTGCATCTCAAGTGGCTTTTTCAGTCATAGTTCATGCACACACTCCTAATACAATTACTATCGCGATTACTCCTGCTCAAAGTACTTTCACTGATACGGCGTCTACTGTCGCTACGAACGCATACAATGAGCGCCACAATGAGCGCCACAATGAGCGCCACAATGAGCGCTAAACTGAAAACTGAAAAATCAGTGAATAAAATGCAAATAGAATAATAAATAGAATCAACAGAATCAATAATGACAATAATAATAAAATATAATAAATAATAGTAATAATAATAATAATAATAATAAAAATGATAATAATAATAATGATAATAAAAATAATATGAAAGGTAATATATAGAAATAAAAAATACATAAAATAATAAAAGATAATAAAATAATAACAATAACAATAATAATAAAAAAGGTAATATATAGAAATAAAATAAATACATAAAATAATAAAAGATAATAAATTAAATAATAATATTAAAAGATGATAAATATAAATTAAATAATTTAAAATAAATAAATAACCTAAGTAAACCCAAATGGGTACACTTGGGTACATTACATTATTTACGGTTGCTAGAACTTTAGACAATGGCCCTGTCCCAAACCTCGCGCTTGTGCACCTCAATGCATGATCACAACGAGGGGCTGAGTGCGCTTCTCAGTTCTGTGGAACGTTTTGCTCCGTACTTGACCACGCCGCACTTCCAGGCGGTGTGGGAGCGACGCGATCTTCAGTCAAGCATGTTCCCCATAATCCAATCCACTTTATGTATGTAGCACATTTTAACAAACTGAAACGTTTCCAAAGTGCTGCTCACAAAACATGAAGTATGCTTGCTCTACCAGTGCCCCTAACCATAATGATAGACATAAATACATACAATACAATCAAAAAGAAAAAAGAAAATAAAATAAATAAATAGTCTAAAACAATAATTAATGGCAAAATAAATTAAAAATAAATAAAACTGTAAAAGATTTTAGTGTAGTAGTAGAATAAATAAAAAAATAAAAAAATAAAAATAACAATACAAAAATTAAAAAAATTAAATAAATAAAATTCGAGGCAACTGCTGTTGTGATTTTGGGCGTTACAAAAATGTATTGAATTGTATTGAAAATAAATGTAATAAAATGTATTTAAAAACAAAAAACACAGAGGACAATGCATGTCACTGGGATGTTTTGGAGCAGCACAGCGCTTGTACCCATGGATCTATATGATATGACCTGGATAGAGTATGTCCCCTCTGTCCCGAAGTGAGTTTGACTAATGGCCAAACCGTGGTACTGCAGCTTTGCCTAGTAATAATTCTTCGGTAGAGCACAATGTATTTTTTGTGAAATCAAACTCATTGTGTTCATTCGGGGTTCATTCATGCTGTAGCTAAGGTGAAAGGGTTTCTTCTCTGTGATCATTTTATTGGCGTCATGTACCAGTGCGCCTGGGCCACTGAAACCAATACAACACCGTCTTTGCCCCATTTTCCATTTCTCATTATACTTCCATGCCTTAGCAACTTAGCATCGAGCGCTAACGGGATAAAACTGAAAGAGATGCCAAAAAGTTAAACTAATGTAGCCAGTTCAGCAAATAATCAAGACTAGACAGTGGCTTTTTGATTTATTTAACTGTGTTACGACACCGCTGCTGGATGTTTTACTTTATCACGTTCACTTCAGCATGTTTGTTGACGTACATCTCCTGAAAAAAACACTCTTTCCTGATTTGGAATACACCTCGTCCAACTCAAACCAATCTCCTCTCGCAGAAGACACGAGTATTCTCCCGCCGCGGTGAGTGCCGTGGTTCCGGAGCACTGTAGTGGAACTGTGCAGTGTAATCTCCGCAGGCCCGTGGAGCTTATAGAGCACATGAAACACTCGGCCTGCACAAAGAGGCTTTCATTGTGTAATTCGACATCAAGGATCCCTCACTTCTGTCCTGTAAAACTGTGTTACACGAAAAGCCCGTGCAACATCGTCAGCTTCGACCGGCGTCACGAGGAAATGTCGGATACCGCTAAAAACAAATCCATCTCGCAACAGAAATACTTTGGTGTTTGATGTATTACTGTCTGTAACAATTGATTTTAACTCCTTGTCCTTGTTGTGTTGACGTAAAAGGGCTTCTTTGCGTCGCGTACTGTACGGGGCTGAGCGATACGACAGAACGTGAAATAAAACAGGATATACACAGAGACTTGTGTTTGAACGGGTCAATTAGAGTCACGTATTTGGAAGAACTTGTGAGAAAATGGGGTAAAACTGCAGGAAATGTAGACTTCACTGAACCAACCAATGGCTAAGAAGTTGCAGCTACTGTGTAATCAGTATAGTGATGCGAGAAATATAGATAATAATAATAATAATTAAAAAAATATGGAAACTGTATATAGACACTTGCCAATAACACTTTTAAACAAGGTGATTAAGTAACATATATATTATATTTCAACATATATATATATATATTTTCTATTAAATCACTCTTTCCATGACGAGAACATTTCTGATTTACTTAACAGCGGCTGACAGGGAACAATAGGGTAAAACGACAGGGTAAAACAAAACCGAGCAAGTAAACGTACTTCAGTTTCAGGTTATAACTCCTCCCTTAGGGCAGAACTAATCTGGCTCAGGTCAGGATATCTTCGACCTCCTCAGACCACCTTCAGATTGAAAATGACTCGCGGATGGCAGTCAAAACGGACGATTACCTTCGAAACCTTTGACACCTTTTCTACCGTTTCTCTAATAGATTTCCACAACACTGTCTAAATATGGTCATTGTGATAAGGGATGTCACGATATCAAATGTTAGCGTTACGTTTATTGTGATAAACGTAACGTTTATCATTCTTGTTGTGTGACGTGTGACTGTTCCTCAAGTTTGTGACACAACTGAACTTTCTGAAAGACAAAATAAAAACAAGCAATTTTTTTTTTACATTTGGGTCTATTTTTGTGATATATACTGAACAAAAAGTACTTCATTTTGCTTCTAAAATTACCATGATTATTATTTCTTGCTTCTTACGAGTATATTGTGGCTTGAATCATCACCATTATTGATTAACCTAATAATCTTGACATCGCTAATTGTGATAAGGCAAAAAATATCTCTAATACTACTCATTTCTAATTCCCTCATTTGCATAGTTAAACCAATTAAAATGATATCAGCTATTATTAGTTGCCAAATCGTTACTATTACATGGGTTTGTCAGACTTTTGCAAACATCTTTTGTCAAATCTCAACTAAAATCATGTTCACTACATTTCAGTCAAATGTCATGTGCACTTTCACCTCAGCCACCAACAGTGAAGCGTGTACTTTCCGACATACTTCAGTTACCTCTTAAATACTTCAGAAAATACATAGAAAACATGAAATCGCGATCTGGCTCTCAGAAAACCCTTTTAGAGTCCATGCCGCCTCTACAGTTCCCCACACATTTAGGCGCCGTTCGTTCCCATTCGTCACTGTCCCGGCGTGGCACATGTAAAGTGACCCCATTTCGTTGCTCCGGAGTCCACCTGCCGCCCCCATCCCCCCATCCCCCCACCTGCTCCGCCATGGTCAGAGTCAGCGTGGTTTCGCCCCGGCCAGTCTTTAAGTGACAGAATCCAACTCCGCGCTCATCATTCAAGTGGGTCACAGGAGGAGCCCACTGTGAGGTCGCCGCCGGAGAACCGGGCGCAATTAGACCAGGAACGGTCATATAACACATGGAGAGGGGTCAGGGGTCGTCGCTGTAGAGACGGCGCCGCTGTACTGTACATGTCATCGTAGTTCTGCTTCTGGGGTTTAAATTGTATGCCAAATCAAGTAGCTAAGATGGCTTCAAGAAACAGTTTGTGGTCCTTGTTTTGCAGTATATTTTTGGACATTTGGACCACCACAACAATGCGGCCTGTTCTGCCCATTACTTTCTGCCAAGTGGTACCAAGGGGTCCCGCTTATGCGACGCTACATTTCGTGGTAGCGAGCGGTTTCGTTTGTGCGACGATGCTGAAATTACGTAAACCCAAAAAGAATAACAAATCAGAGTAAGTAAAGAGCAGTGGGCGTGTATCGAGGGGCGGTGAAAACGGGGAGGGGGCGGAGTAATGACTCAATGACTCAAACGTGCATGAACCACTCAAAGTACAACTTCGAGGTGGTAAATGACAAGGCTATATGTATATTATAACATGGGCAAAAGCGGCTTTATGTTATAAATCATGAAATACTTCTAAGGTATTTGAATGTAGTTTAAATAATGTGTAAACGGCGACTGAGCCAAAGAAAAATGGTCAAGAAGACAGCCAGAGTGTGCCACGTCTGGGGATGTCGAGATGAACCGGTTAATCGATTATCGTGATTATTCAGATCTAAAACTAATAATAATCGTGACTAGTTTAGAACGCAAATGTGTTGTATGTATAATCGCGATTCAATCTGGAGCGCCAAAAAGTCCACGCAAATGTATAGTGAGTGTTATTTTACTTGACTTTACTTTTGCATTCAGAGGGTTTGAAAAGATGGAGCAGTGACGATGTATTTTGTTCCAATAATCGTTAAATTGTGATGCTGCTTCTCACAATAATCGTAACAGTAAAATGTGATATCGTGACTTCAAACGTGCTTGGACTTTATTTACTGTCAGCTACTTTTGGTGCCTTAACGCTCCAGCAAAGGCCGATATTTAGTTTGAGCCAACAAAAGGGTTTTGCACGGTGCTTTGTTTGGTAGTGCTGGACAAAATGTGACAATGTGTGTTTTTTGGTTTGCAGTGAGGCTGTGGACAATAAATACATTGCTGTAGAAACTTTATTGTGTAGCGCAGTGTCCTCACTGAGTGTATAGTTATTACATATTTGCCCTGTATACATCAGCCTAGAAAAAACATCAGCATCTGCCATCACATTTTAAATAATAAAGTTACGTTACTATTGGTTATTATACAGGGTCACACGGTCAACATGGAAATATTACATTAAATTATTTCATGCATTTTAATGAATTGAAAGCACTGGTTAGAGATGCTCCACATGTAAAACATCCTGTTTGTTTTTTTCATTCACATTTTGCATTTGTGTGTTTTTTAAGGCATTTGTTAATTTTATTGATCGTTTTATTGGAAGTTTTATTGGCATTTTATCAGGATATCATGTGTTCTTTATTTTGTATTTGAAAGGGTACCAATGAAAAGGATTTGTTCCCCTATTTTTCCTGTCTAAATAAATGATTAAAAATAAATACATATAATAATAATAATAATTTTAAAAAAATAATAATAATAATAATAATAATAATAATAATAATAAATAATAATAATAATAATAATAATAATAATAATAATATAATATATAATAATAAAATAATAAAAATAATAATTAATGATAATAATAATAATTACACAAAAAATAAATAAAAATAATGATAATAATGATAATAATACAACCTGCTATTACATTTGTATTATTATATCGGCAGAATTATCAATTGCTCTAGATTCAAAAACAGTTGATGAATCTCTAGAAAAACGTTACGTAATTCAATCTATACATCCTGCCATTACATTCCTGCGCGTTTGTCTGAAAACATTCAAATTGGATCCTGGACAAAGAAACTAGTTCTGCGTTTTATTTGGAAAGACCCGGGAGGTTAGAAGTGTTGGCTTTGTGCAGAGGAGGTCTAGACAGAATGGGCAAATGTGTCTTTGTGAACAGATGGATGTTTTTGTCTATGTTTGGAAAGAGCCGCCGGTATCAACAAGGTAATAAGCTGTGAGCTGCGGCGTTGTCACATAAATAATGCTGTGCTCACAGGCAGACTGAGGAAACTCTCATTCTACAGCGGTGGAAGAATTACTCCAAATCACAAATACAATAGTACGGCTACATAGTCATCTGCTGCTTCAACTGGGTTTTGTCACGTAATACTACTATAACTGCTGCTGCCACTCTGCTTCAACGTCGTACAAATGCAGTAAAACCATAACTGCAACAACTTCTACCTTCCGGAACTGTGGTTTTCAAGGTAAGGTCATTTTAAAATCATGAAATGTATTTAATCTATGATAGGAAAGCTTTCAAAAGGCGGTCGTTTGGGCACTTTAAGAAATCAAGATGTTTCGACTTCCGTCCCATTTTCATTCTGATGGAAATGGTTTGACAGGCATCATTTACTCCTGCACTCAAAAGGGGAGGAGTTAGAACGGAGACTGGCCTGACAGTTTCACTCTCACGGCTTCGGGGTGGTCAAAGCCTTCTGCACTGAGCTGTCAAGTACCTCATTAGCCTCTGACCTGTTTGACTTCTGCCAAGGTCTTATGAGGCTATTGTGGACTGAAGGAAGATTGTGATCCTTTTTCCCTTTCACATCATTCCTTCACCCTGCTTACATTTCTCACCTCACTGCCTTCTAACGTCTGATTTATGGCGTTTGGATGAAGCTGCACCGCTGATTGTACGCCTGAATTCAAGTGTCGTTTGTGTTGGTAGTGTTTTGTGCAACGGTGGATGGGTTTTTTCCAATGTAATTCTCGTTGCTGCCTTCCTCACTGCCATGAAAAGAACACACTCTATTCATTCATATGAAATTACCAACATTAAACCTTAAGTTAAAACATGTTTGGGTTGAAATTAATACCAACACCAATTTAATTTCGCATTGGTTATTTTGAAATATTTGGGAACCACTATTTTTATGATTAAAACAACTTCTACTGCTAATACTTCATCTACAACTACTGCTACCATTGTATTATGTGTTTTCTTCTTCTCCTGTACAGTTCCATCATTCAATAAAAGCTTGAAGTTGGAAACTGCTCTCAGAAACTTTTCATGTAATTTAAAATGCGTCCATTTTCTTCCGCTGTCTTCAAACTCAGACATGTACAGGGCGCTAATAAGGCCCTGTAATGGCTCTGATTCTGCTCGTTATCATTTAATCTGCAGGTGCCACGGACAAAACACTTAGATTTGAGTCGAAAATTGCTACTTTCTTCTGGAGCATAAACAGCCGTCTTTGTACTTGACAGCCTCCTCTGTTTCCAAAGATGTGGGAAAAGCCCGAGATGGTTTTATAACAATGATAAATGTTCATCTCGCTCGCAATGAGATGCAGTGGGTGATTCTTCAAATGTGTCTGGGTGCTATCAGGACACACAAATGAATACGGATCTGCAGCAGGAGCGGGGCTGACAGCCGGCTGAAGACGCAGCTGCCGCCGCATGCAGGGATGTAACATGGACGCCCCCTTTCTGATATGACATTTGTGTGATGTGATTGTGATAAAAGACAGGAATGGCGAGTAACATATCATCCCGTGCAGGGCTGTGGCATCATGACTCCCCAAACAAACACATTTTGCATCATGGACTATTCATGTATGTTAGCGTAATCTTTATTGTCTTTTACTGTTTTCGCCAACCTCTGATGCGAGACCCCTGCCCTGTACTTACTCCGCGCTTATATTTTACAAGCAAAATAGCGATGAGGGGGGGGGAAAAAATTGCACTTGAACCTGAATTTAACTCCTTGTGGTGAATAATTAGTATTCTTGGAACTGGTTAGGAAAGTGAGGATTATGTTTGGACCGCTGCAAACCAAATGAAATAGTTCCGTTTTTTATTTGGGACGTTTCTACTCTAGCGGTGGCGTGCGGCGACTTTGATGGATGGGCAAGCAGACTTGGAGTGTCAATATTTAGTGGATAGCATTTGCAGGAGTAAAAAATAAATAAAAAAGCACACACAAAAAGGTCAGTCTCGAACTCATACGCCTATCTTATTGGGCTAAACTACCACGCCCTTTGTACTTGCTGAATGGACTAAATGGTCTCACTTCAACGATCAATTCAGTACGCAAACTAGCTCCCTGTGTTGTGAAACGACTGCCTGTATTTCTAACTAAACATCAATATATCCAAGAAAAGAACAACCGAGATTCCCGCAGTTCTGCTCAGTGGCCTGTAGAGGTCACTAAAAGACATCGTGACACACTTCAGCCGCAGAAGTGAGGGGAAAACTGGCTAATTTGTATATATTTGAGAACAATTTGAATATCGTTGTGACACACTGTCGATTGTTTTGGTCAATCACTGCTTGCCCTGAAACTGTAAGAGTCAAATTCAGGTAGAGCGTACTTTAAGCCATTTTATATCAATATTGCATAGTTTTAGATCATAAAACACAGATGCTACTTTGTAAGTTGTGAATCGCGCTTATACACCCATCGCTGTGACTAATTAGGATAATAGGAATGCGTTTGGAATGTGAGGAATGTGTTTGGACTGCTGCAACTAACAAAATTAACTATTTCTGTTTTTCTCATTTTTAACACTGCTATAGCTCCTTTAAATCATTTTAGATCAAAATAAAAATGTAAAAATGTATTGAACTGAATGTAAAATCTACGTAAAATTATACATTCCTTGCGAAAGCCTAATGTGTTTTTTTCTATGAGTTTGGTTTTGTGGGATTGATTTACTTTAGAACTACTAATGAAGAATCCTAATGCAAAAGTACAAGAACCATCAGGACCACCTCAAGTTGCAATAGAATTCAGTTATTTCGTGCGCTGAGATGACTGACTTCACCCCTTCACACGGTTCATAACGCTTTGGTCGTGAACACAACCTTTGCAATGACGCTGTACAGTATAAATGTGCTCATTCGTTTTCATGATTTATTTAAAACGTTTTAATTTCACTCAGTTTCCAGGGTCAAAAGCTAAGAGTGGCAATTTACTACTAGACCATGGCTATTTGTGTGTGTAACCGCACAGGTAGTTCCGGCAACAGTCAATCACATTCTCTTTCACTACGCTGTGGACGTCACCATAGCAACGGTTAAAACAAATGTCCCGCTGTTAGGACGAAACAAACTAGCTTCAACTAAAGCCGGGCGACCACTGTACGATGTTACGCGTCTGCGACAAACAATGAATGAACCTGTAACTGTCGTAAGACCGAAGCCCGGGAAAGGCCTTAAACACCTTTTTCAACCTACTTTGATCAAATATGAGCAATCTTCTGGGTTTTTTGTAACATGCACGCCCCCTGGTGGCAGAAAATGAGTGCAGCAGTCGAGCGAGAGGTCTGTTTTGGATGTTTTTTGCTGTTTTATGACGACATTTCCTTTTGATTATGTTCTACATAATTTGATTATGTTCTACACTTTCTGGAACTGTGGCAAAAAAAATAAAAAAAAGTTAAAAGTGAGCAGATAAACGGGCCACTTATGACTCTATGACAATGTTAAAATGCAGCTCCACATCACCCCTGATCTATGCCAGAGGGGCCTGTCGGAAAGCCGTCAGACTCAGACATAACCTGCTAGTTTTATGTGAAGTGGAGCCTGCTGCCGCCGCCGCCACTATAAAAGTATACAAACAACACAATGAAACAAAACAAGACCAGGAAGATAATGGCAGAAAAAAAACAAAAAAAAACAGCCGACACCCAACGAAAAACCACATATACAACCTAAACACCTAAACACACGTGGCAATGACCGATCGTGTGGACCGTCGCGAAGTGTGACGGTGTTCTCGTCTTGTAGTGTGACATATGCAAATCTGATAAGACGAAAACAAAATTGTGCAGTGGACACACGGCAAGATAACGAATCCCACAGACGAACTGCGAACAGGTCGTTATATTCACAAAACTGGCAATTGCAGTTCCAAGGAGCTTGGTGTAAGCCAGGGGTGTCCAACCTTTTTTCACCGAGGGCCGCATTTTGAAATTTACATGGAGCAGAGGGCCACATACAACCCAACAATGAAGTGAATCATTCTAAATTTTGCATTTGACATTGTTTTGATGAGCCTCCACACCTTTAATAAGACTTGGAACAGAAATATTAGGTTGGTATAACATCAAAATGCATGATTTTTTTCCCAGTTTTCCAGTCAAATGTACTCCAAGGGCCAACAAAAATTGGTCTGAGGGCCGCATTTGGCCCCCGAGCCGTAGTTTGGACATGCCTGGTGTAAGCGAATTCAATAACATGTCGTTCAACCCTTCATGAAAACGTAAATACCATTTGGAAAATCAGGTTAGTATTTGTCAGTAGAAAAACGGATGCAAATTGAGTGTTACAAAACAGACACACAGAAGATTTATATTGAACTGTAACCTTGTGCGCAATGACAAAGGGTGTGACGGCCCCTCAAAGTGAAAATAAAAGAATCTCTTGAGACACTGGGCACATGGGCTCGGTCGATACCACAGGAAATAACAAAGCCCTTAAGAGTATATTTAGCCACATGCAGCCTGACATGTGTTGTGCTAACGGCCCGACAGCGCGCATTCCCCCGTGTTCAACTTCAAATGGAACCAATTACTTGATGCTTGGCCTCTGTCGTGCCGAGAGATATGAGACGACAGGCTTTGGCATTGATCCCGCCGATTCCATACAGTGAAGCAACGCTGAAACTCCTGCCAAATTGGTGCCAAGTTCGAAAACAAAAGAAATTCACTGGCCTCATCAAGAGCGATGTTTCAGGAAAGTCTGGGCTTGGACTACGAGGAAGAGATACAGATTCTTATAGGATTCAGTGGTTCGACAGAAGGGATTCTTAACCTTAAAAAGAACATTTGCGCACAGTATTAATCAGAAATGCAAACTCAAGCTAGGATATTGTCACGGCAAAGATAAAATGTCCCTTAATTCTATTTTGTAGTTCATTCGGTTCATTTATTTGCAATGCTGGTGTTATTCTCTTTTTCTCCACTAGAGATCAGCTTTATCTTTGCAACTATCCTTTACCAAGCTCTTCTTTGGTATTCACTGTGCACTTGTCAGCGCCATCTAGCGGCCACCACCTGCACGCAGCCTGCAGATAGCGCTATTTTGAAAAACAGCCCCGGCGAGTTCACGAGCAAACACACCTCTCTATACGCTCTTCTTGGGTCACTCCTGTCCAAAACGCACACGAACGCTCCCACGACTCTTTGTTATTTCCCCGGATCAAATGGCATAAATGCAAACAGGTCGGAAGCGGAACACGAGCACCCGAGGACCGCACGATACTCACGCGACAAGCAATCATCTGTTCGCTACAGGAGAAACGTTGTGTATTTACTTTATTATCTGCTGTAAATGTATAAAATAACAACTAGCCTTCGGTAAAATGATTAGCGATTCTACGTCTTAAAGATTCTGGATCGATTCTAAATTCTCCGAAATCTATGTTAAATTACGGCAGTATTTCTTTTGCTTTCACTGTCTGTCAGGATAAAATGCCCCCCATTTTTAAACACACTTTCACATCGTCGGTTGAGTAAACGGGTAAAAGTCCAAATGGGCCTCCATAAGTTTAGTCACTGCAATATGTCAAGACTTGGTCCTTGCAAAATTGGGAATAGATTTTTACTGGAATCGAGCCCCCCAAAATCTGAATCAAATCGCCAGGAACTTAAAAGGTTCACAGCCCTAGTCTTTGGGCATAAAGACATCCTGCATGCTGCCATTTCTGGGGCCATTTTCAATCTTTATCGGGGGAAACACTCAACTGAGGGCAGAAGAAGCTTAACGTTCGTGACAATTCAACAGGTTCATAAAAACCTTGTCTTCAGAAACAAGCCATCGAAATGTACTCCAAAGACACTGTGGAATCATGTTGCATTGTGGTGCGGTTTCTAGGTCATGAGACTCAGAGCTTTACTTGGCTGCGACCTGCAAATGAACCTGAGGGCCCTCCCCCCCCGTGGTGGGAGGGCACGATACAAAACCCACGCATCGCCAGGGAGCCGAATTAACTGCGTATCCGAGGGACGGTACAAGATCTCGTGTGGTGGAAGCGCGGGCTGATGAGTTACACCTCTTGAGAAGCTGTAGAAAGAAACGAAGTGGAAAAAAAATGAAAAAAAGGGTGAGGAGAACCGGGAACTGAACCACACCGCGAAGAAAAAGACATTACACAATCTAGAAAAGTAAAAAGGCAGATAATACACAGTGTAGATTCTCTTACCTGCCTCCAGTGTTTCTTTCTTTTTAATGTCACAAAGTTGGTTTTAACGTGGTTGAACTGTGAAGAAAGTGAACCAAGTTAAGTCTAAGAACGTGTAAGAATATTCATACCCAACAGAACACATACGATGAGGCTACGTTCACGCTTGCAGGTCAAATCAGATTTTTTTTTTGCCCATATCGGACCTGTATCAGATTTTTTCATGGCCGCGTGAACAGCTCAAGTCCGAGCCAGGCCACTTTCGTATGTGGAAATAAATCCGATACGTTCCCGTACTTCAGTCTGAACGCTCAGGTCTCGTTCATCCGACCTGAACGTCATCAATCGGCCACATTTCCGGGACAAACGGCACAGTTCTGAGTCAAAGTGGAGCGAAATGGCAGACGAAGGAGCCGAAAACGGCGCTCCTGGCCGCCATGACTGCGGGAATAAAAACCCTTTTGTGCCAAATTTAAAGGAACGAAGGACATCAACGGAAGGCGCGGATACGACCGGCAAACCTGCACTTTTTTACTTCTGCGAACACAGTGCGCTTACGTGTGACTTTTGTGCTCTTGTGTGCGCATGCGGGGCACATCGAGCTGCATTCCGTTCACACCGGACGCAAACGGCAGTCGCACTTTTATCGTAATGTGCACGACCACATTAAAAAAAATCTGATTTCAACAAAGACTCGAACAACAATGTAGTTTCAGGGTAATAAATGTACTTACAAAAGTGAAGTATACGCGTGTACTAAGTGCTGGCTTGGGCTGAGAAATCCAAGCTCTACATGGCTGTACTAACGTGTGGTATTTTTAGCTCTGGTGTGGATGTTTCCGTAAATGAGCGGCTAAATGAGGCACGACCTGCCCCCCGAGGTCTCACCCTCCAGTCGAATTAAACGTGTCGAGAAACTGTCAATGTGTCGAAGGCGCGTACCTCTGATTTCAAAATAACAGAGCGGTTGTAGTTACGGAACCGTACAATGTTGTGTTGGGTGGAGAGTTTTGTTTGTTTGTTTTTTGAGTCCATTGAGCGGTCGATGGCGTCTTGGGCGACCGACATTTGAAATATTCGTCAATTTTGATGAGATTTTAAAAGGATTAAAGGACGTCTACTCACAACAGCAGAGAGGAGAGAACATGGAGTCATCTTGAGATTTGGATTTTTGTAAATATAAATGCAGTGTTTTCGAGTACCGTATTTTCCGCACTCAATAAATCATAATAAATCAATAAATTGTCTATTTTCGATATTTTTTATATACGAGGCGCTCCGGGCAATAAGGCGCAGTAAGCGAAACAAAACAGTCGGATAAGTCAGTCATTTGAACTGTATAACACGACATTCTGATACGCTAACACAACAAACGGTAGCGCATTCACAATAACTCTCAAAAGTGTTCAGTTAAAACACGTAAACAACACAATACACTCACTTTTTCAGTTCATTCCTCGTACACTGTCGAGACGCTTCTACCTGCTGCTCTCTGTTCGATAACCCTCTGTTCAATGTTGTCCTCTAACTGTGGCCATCTCGTTTTGTTGCCTCGGAAACTGTGTGGTCTTCTGTACTTGGCACAAGTCATCTTCTTGCTTCCTCCAGTTCCGTACCATTGATTCATTAATGTTGAATTCTCTCGCAGCTGCTCTATTCCCATGTTCTACTGCGTGACTTATTGCCTTAAGTTTGAAGTCCGCGTCATAGGTCTCTTGATAGGTGCCATTTTGGGGTACGTATCACTCCGCGGTGCGCCTGGCTACAGAAGCCGTAATGTCGTTCACATTTTTACAGAGCGCTCTGAGGGCCGTGTACCACCCAAAATCGCTTTGAGATCAGTAAGCACAACCAGAATCAATCCATATATATGGCGCACTGGATTATAGGGCGCACTGTCGTTTTTGGAGAAAATTAAAGACTTTTAAGTGCGCCCTATAGTCCAGAAAATACGGTAGTTTTCTGTATAATGTTTGCAATTGCCTGCTCTCCTGTAAACTCCTGGTCTTACCCACTTGGGGTGCAGATACACGGTCAAATCCTTTGCATTTGTCAGTGTCGTGCTGCTTTTAGTCGGGCATGACACTGACCCATGATGATGGAAATACAAATTGCTGCTAGTTCAAAGGCATTATTGATATTCAATGATTTGCATGTCATTCAGAGGCGACACACATTTCAGGAGTTGATTCTAGTTTGGGCTGATTTGGGTTTGATTGTTTTCAACTTGTTATCAAAGGCTTGGCCTGCTGCTCTCTGAACATCTGGCAGCTCTGGCAGAAAGCACGTTTGCAAAAAAGATACTTTTGATATTAGTTACCAACTGCCACATCTGCTCCTACTTTAATCCTAATCCCTCCCAAAATGATCAATGCACGTTTTATAATGTGTAAAGTACAAGTCTACAACCGCCAGTATACGTAGGATGAGTAAAGGTTTTATACTTCTGTCATCACTCCAGCTTCTGCCGCTACATAAATAAATATTCATAGCAATATGTTGTTTGAAAAGTGCAATTTTATGTGAAAACAGTAACTCCATTTGGCGCGGTCATGCCACAGTACGCTCAGCCGTTCCCTGCAGCAGAACGGGAAATCCACGGCACATTTACATTTCATTGTTTTTGCTAATTTGGCTGCAGGGGTCACAGCAGCTGCTCTATGGCACCTAAACACACACATTTGTCTGGCTCCCCGTGGCCCGTGGTGTCCCTTCTCAGTGATGGTAATGCAAAAGGACAAACAGCGCAGCAGCCAGCCAAGGGAGAACGGCCTTTTGTTTGTCTGATTTCGTCTGTAGGTGGAGAGAACAGTGAGCAGACTGAAGAACACAATCTCCAGGCTAAGTCCCTGTGGGTGAAATGTGCATTGTGACGAGTTTCTAACAATTGCTTTAATCTGAGTTTTGTAAATTGCAAATCAGTGACTTTGATATTTCTAGAGGATTGAGCCTAAAAAGGAACAAAGTGTTTTTTTTCAAATATAAACCTTTATGTGACTGGGAAAGCCCTCCAAGGACACACTTCGATCAAGAAGTCTTCAGCTTACAGCCGCTGCAGTTTGCTGGGTCTTATTAAAGCCTTGGGTGGGATCTACTGGCCTGAACACACACCACAACATCGTTCATTCTCAAAATGTAGCTCCCACAATTCACCACACGCATGGGCTGTTTGAATAAGCAGCTTCTACTCAGAGCATCATATTTAAGAATTGAACATAAAACCCACTCAGAGGAACAGACTGGATGCTTCTCAGTGATTGGACGGGACAGTGGCTGAATGGATAGCACCGTCGCTTCAACGCAAGAAGGTCCTGAGCTAGACACCCTTTCTGCGTGGAGTTTACGTGTTTCTTCTCGTCCCACAAAGATCCTCCATCTGCTGATCCCGACCAAGCCGAGCTCAAGATCTGGAGATGGGTTCTAAGCAACGTTTACGGTCAAATGAAGAGGCTGAATGACCCAAACATGGTTAAATAAAGACATCAAATAAAATACATCTTGATATAGCAAATTATGTCAAATAAATGTACTTTCCATGAATTTCAATTCTTGTGGTTTTAATTGTCTGTTCACCATTCACTTTTTGCACTATTTCTGACCTGTAAATTGTGTGTGTTTTATTTTATTATTTGATTTATTACGCCTACCTTATTTGATGTATTTTGCTATTATTATTATTATTATTATTATTATTTTTATTATTATTATTATTCGTTGTATGTTGCACCTTAACGTCGAAGCAAGTTCCTAGTTTGTCAATTTTGTTCACTGACAATGATAATAACAATTAAAAAAAATCTGATTCTGATGTTTACCTCCGACACAACATGACACTTGAAACGGTGTGATTTCTGAGGCTCAGAGAAGATGAATAAACAGGATTAACAAAAAAAAACGTGAATGAAGCAAAATACAATTCCCGTTTCCGACGACGGAACAATGTTACCACGTGAAGTCAATTCGGCACGTCCAGATGACTTTGGCCCTCTAGCGACGCCACAGGTACAGTAAGAGCACTGCGCCACTGTCCGCGCACCTCTCCGAAACACAAGACAAATGGCGCGCGTTGGTTAATTTGGCCCACGGTGATGTAATGCAACGAGTAATGGCTTCTCCGTGTCTGAAAATGTGGACAAATTACAGCAGAGAAATGGCCCATAACCATACGAGAGAGCAGATCAATGAGGCGTTTGGGTCAGGGCTTTTAGTATTCCACATGAGCGACGCACCATCGCCGCCCTGTACTCAGAACGTGCTGTTCACAAGGGAGACTTGGGTCTTCAGTCAGTCACGGGTTGGTGCTGAATGACGTGACGCTCTTGGGCCAAACACTGGAAGAATATATATTTATGGTAAAGTTGTATTAACCCATGGCTCTTTCGTCGTTTGGTTTTCAAACTTTCTGTTCATTTTGCGAATCCCCGTCGAGGCGAGGCGACCGCTGTTGCTCTACAAAACAAATAATTGAATTTGCCCTCTGCAACAATCCGTTATGTTCGCATTCTTTCATATTCCAGACTTGATTAAACTCAACAATCTTATTAAAATACATTAAAAAATCACACAGTTTTGGTGTGAAACCTCTTTTTGGCGAGCTCCAACTTCGCCTTTGTGCTCGTTGTGGGGGTGCACTGATTTCCACATGTCACAAAATGATACGATCACAATATTCAGTGCACAGTACAATAGTTTGGGGAGGCCAACAGAACAGATAGGCTATTTTTCCATTAAAATGATTTGAAAAGCCTTTGGTACGAATAATAACTGTCATGTTCCATAGACTTAAAGGACAGAAAGTGCTAAAAAGTTATTTCTTCATGTTGTCTGCGCAAAGGATCACGGTCTGTGTAATTTACTTAGTTTTTAAATCTTTTAGCAGTTATTGTTACATCCCCAGCTCTTTGATATTCCTTTTTGCATTTCTAAACCCCTTTTGCGGTCTAAAGAAATGCTAATCAAGACTTTCTAAAAGACTACGTTTTTTGCCTTCTTTGCACTCGTAGTTCCAATTGTACCGACTCCATTCCTCTTGAAAAGTCCCGTAACTTTGAAACCCGTCTTTGTTCCCCGTCTTTCGCCCGTCAGGCCCGATCATGCGGTGATGTCTTACTTGGAGCCTTATAATGAGATGCTAATCTAGTGCTGTTTGGCCTGCGCTGGGCTAATTAAGGGGCCTTATTGACTGCTGTCTGTCTGCATGTTTTCCATCTCCAGCGTTTGTTTATCTCATCCATATTTAAACAATCATACGCATGTCAGCCGCCCCAGCCTTCCAGATCAATATTTTATGTCGAATCGCGAATTAATTTGCCACCGAGACTTTGTGCGTAGCTTAAAAGAAAATTGTGATTAATGTATTTTTATGGGACTAGGGCAACGAGATACAGTGGCTTCCTTTTCCAAGCACAGCACACGTTCTTGCACGCTCTTGACTCCATAAACAGTCAGAAGGGATTTATTATAGAAAGGTGAAGAAATGCATTTGTAAAAGGATTTGTCAAGTGGCCTATCTGCACACCAAAAGAAAGAAATCAGTCCTTTATCCCCAAGAAGGTTATGTAACAGGAAATGAAGCAGAAGTCTCTGAACAGTTTTTGAGGTCCGTGCAATCCAGTGAATTTACTTCGATCGTGTTTGTGGTCAAATTGGTTTCCCTCACGCATATCTTAGCATGCCAGTCCCCTTGCCACGCCCGCGCGACTGTGCGATTTTAATCACGAACGAGGAGAGCCCGAGCTAACGCCGACTATCGGAACGTCTGAAATCGCCGAGACCACAATCGTCCGGCGTGCGTTCGTCGTGAGCCGGTCGTAAAGCCCCTCTGCACGACACGGGAAGTTTGCCCACTTTGAAAATTGTTGTGTGACTTAATTTGGATGCCATACTGTGGCACACTCCAGGCAAAGTACAACATCTCTACGGAGACAAGCCAAGCAGGTTGGCGGACCTTTCACCAGAAAACGAGCATTTGCTTCAGGAATCCATTCACACATCCATTCTTACGCCTCTCCACAGCTCTGACCTGTAACCATGGAGACAAGCAGATGCGATACGTTTAGTGCACTTTGAAAAGCAGCATAGAACAAAACAAATCCTTCCTTGCGCTCATATGTTTTGGCGATAATCACCTCGTTGGAGCGGCGAACGGCGGCGCGACACCGGTGCAGCCGGGGCACATTTCTGCAATTAGACACTGGCCTTTTAAGTCATTGTCTCGGCAGCAGAATGTAGGTCTCCTTTCTACAGAGCAAAGTGCTGACTGAACACTATCCAGACTGTATGCTCCAGCAGTAACAGCCGCCAGGCCCCGGAGGAGAAATAAAATCCTTCTCAACCTCCAAAGTTTTCATCAAAGTTCACTGTCAGCCGCGTCCCTTCATTTAAATCCCCTCATCCTCAAATCGGGGCTATATCCTTGACTTTCTCTTTTTTTGAATGAATATGTATAGGATATTATAGAACTCGATACAGTTAAGTGTCGAGACAGACATTTAGGTCGTATTTTGACTTTGAACTTTTGAAATTGTCTAGCTCAGTAGCTGCTAATCTCAGACGGAAAGTGGATAATGCCGTGATAATGTTGCTTCGAAGAGTGAAAGTTAAGTTTCATGAGGTTGAACAGCGGCTGGATGATGAACAATGTTGGGAGGAAGTTATATTGAAGCCCTAAACACAACATTTCATTGAAGCGTTCACGGCTTTTGTTCATGGAGTTGTGAAAATAACAGTGCTTTTTGTAAATGATGGTGTTTTGTCTCCGCCCCGGGCCAACCGTTGTCGTACCTGTATAATTGGCATGTCTTGCAGAGTCATTACAGTCCAGATAACAATAAGAATCATCAAAATACAATTACATTTATTTTTAAAAGCTGACAAGTCATACAACCTACACTTCATGTCCTTAAAAGATATTCATGGCGCTTGTTGCTTTTTTTCTTTTTTAATAGGTAATATTATTCTATTAATCAAAAGAGCTCAATCTCAAATGTTATGCCGTGTCAGTTAAAGCTTCGGTACCAGATTTCAAACTTTGAAAGACGGAATTCTAGGTATTTAAATCTTTCAAACTCGATTGTAGCTCACAAATCGTTTTGTCGCCCGAATTCAAATTGTACAGTTGGAATTGAACATTTTTGGAACAACGCTTTTAGAGGGAAAAGCAAAGCTGGTGCACAATCCATGGTCCCAAAGCATATATTTTAGCACATATTTTAGCATATCTTTAAAAAATAATATGCACAGTGTAATTTATAAAGGGGGAAAGTCATTTAGAACAAGACTTTTGAACTTTTAAACCACATTATAATGTTGGTACCTCATTGAATAAATACCTGTTTGTGTTTGTTGTTTCCTGACTCCTGTAAACTAGGTCCTCTCCCTCCAGGCGCTCAGAAATCTCTCCGTTTCAATTTGCCCCAGATAGTTGCGTAACCTGTCGAAGTCAGACGTCTCCCGTACAGTTGGGGTAACTGCCTGCGTTGCGTTAGCATTGCCAGTCACGTTGCTACACGCTTTGCTTTACTGTTGCCGTTCGCGTGCGCAATGCCGGTTGCCGTCAGCAGAGGGAGCTCCACGGCAAACCTGATCGTTTCGGTGAAAGGTCTTTTCTAAAGATGATGCATTACGTTAAGTTGTACAACGTAAAATGCAAATGCCAAGGTGACAAAAACATGTTTCGACGCTAACAAAGTCGACAAAAATAAACCATATGTCTTTATAAGGAGCCCCTATACAGACTCTGGCCGTATAAGGGCTATCGGAAAAGAGAAAACCGCTCCTTCCCTTCGAAAAGAAAACAAACGAGAGCGAGCGAGAGAAAGTGTCCAATTATTCAGCCGATCCCCGTGTGGTGTGGAGGGGAAACAGTTGTGTGGTTGTCACGGGGAGAATCAGTGTTTGTGCAGTTCTCCAGTCACAGGCAGGTCTGAGGCAGCGGCTAATGAGGCTTAGCTCTTATACAAGCAAGACAGCGCCGCACTGCTCTGCTCTGCCACAACAACACAATAATTAAGACTTTATTGTGGAAATCAAGTGTCACGAACTTTGAAATATATGTAAATAGTGTCTCTATCCATTTGTGGCTGTTCTCTGTCTGACAGTGCGCAGTGTACTGGCATATAAGGTGGACTGTGTCGTTTGACAGTTAACGCGCAGTTTGTATGTACAGAATTAAAGACGGCGTGGCGGTGGACCCATGTGGTCAAAGGTCATTTCTGTTCATTCATTTTCATTTTATTTTATTTATACAGGGAAAACCCAATGAGAAAATGTCTCTTTTTCATGGGTACCCTGTCAAAACACAAATGAAACAACAAACAGGTTACTAAAACCAAATAAAACATTCAATATAATTAACCAATACATAAAAACACATTTACACATACAATATGAGATCAAATTATATAAAACAAGTGCATCAGCACTGCGGGTGGTCCTTGACCAGTGCTTTAAATTCATTAAAAGGCATAAAATGATTTACTTTAAAAAGTCTTGAGCAACCATTCTGAAAGCCTTTTTTCCTGTCTCTGTGTTAAAACGATGGGATTGTAAGATAAAAATGCCCTGAGACCTCAAACTGTGAATACCTGATCTGAGGTGCAATAAAACGTGATCAATAATCAGGCAAAATGCCAACGAGAGCTTTATACTCAAACAAAAGGCAGTGCTGTTCTTTTCACATCCAATGATCACGTTCTACTTTAGAATATAATTCACAGTCGTGAGTTTCTGTTCCTTCTCCTGTAATGAACCTTAGAGCTGAACCTCAGAGCTGAGCCTTAGAGCTGAGCCTTAGAGCTGAACCTTAGAGCTGGACCTTAGAGCTGCACCTTAGAGCTGGACCTTAGAGCTGAGCCTTAGAGCTGAACCTTAGAGCTGGACCTTAGAGCTGAGCCTTAAAGCTGAGCCTTAGAGCTGAGCCTTAGAGCTGGACCTTAGAGCTGGACCTTAGAGCTGGACCTTAGAGCTGAGCCTTAGAGCTGAGCCTTAGAGCTGAGCCTTAGAGCTGAGCCTTAGAGCTGAGCCTTAGAGCTGAGCCTTAGAGCTGGACCTTAGAGTTTAACCTTAGAGCTGAACCTTAGAGCTGAGCCTTAGAGCTGAGCCTTAGAGCTGGACCTTAGAGCTGAGCCTTAGAGCTGAGCCTGAGAACTGAGCTTAGAGCTGAGCCTTAGAGCTGGACCTTAGAGTTTAACCTTAGAGCTGAACCTTAGAGCTGAGCCTTAGAGCTGAGCCTTAGAGCTGGACCTTAGAGTTTAACCTTAGAGCTGGACCTTAGAGCTGAGCCTTAGAGTTGAACCTTAGAGTTGAACCTTAGAGCTGAACCTTAGAGCTGAGCCTTAGAGCTGCACATAGAGCTGAGCCTTAGAGCTGGACCTTAGAGCTGAACCTTAGAGCTGAACCTTAGAGTTGAGCCTTAGAGCTGAGCCTTAGAGCTGAGCCTTAGAGCTGGACCTTAGAGCTGAGCCTGAGAACTGAGCCTTAGAGCTGAACCTTAGAGCTGAGCCTTAGAGCTGGACCTTAGAGTTTAACCTTAGAGCTGAACCTTAGAGCTGAGCCTTAGAGCTGGACCTTGGAGTTTAACCTTAGAGCTGAACCTTAGAGCTGAGCCTTAGAGCTGAGCCTTAGAGCTGGACCTTAGAGTTTAACCTTAGAGCTGGACCTTAGAGCTGAGTCTTAGAGCTGAGCCTTAGAGCTGGACCTTAGAGTTGAACCTTAGAGCTGAACCTTAGAGTTGAACCTTAGAGCTGAACCTTAGAGCTGAGCCTTAGAGCTGAACCTTGGAGCTGAGCCTTAGAGTTGAACCTTAGAGTTGAACCTTAGATTGAACCTTAGAGCTGAACCTTAGAGTTGAACCTTAGAGCTGAACCTTAGAGCTGAGCCTTAGAGTTGAACCTTAGAGCTGAGTGATAAACCGAGTTCAGAGGTTTTAACACGTTGCTGTAGAATGCATATATAATGTCACCATAATCCAGAACTGAGAGAAATGCCAGCCTGGAGGAACTGTTTTCTACAATTAAGAGGAAAACATTCTTTATTTCTACAGAAGAATGACACTCTGGCTTTAAGATGATTTGTCAGCTCTTGTACGTGTTTGTTGAAGGAGAGTTTATCATCGATCCAGATGCTCAAGTATTTGTAATGGAGTACTTGTTCAATCATATTACCATCAAGCGTGAGAATAGATATATGTTTTGGGTCAATAGAGTGTCTTTTGGAGAAGAGCATACATTTTGTTTTATTTAAATTCATTAATAATGTTAAATGAACACATGTGTTGGAGGGAGTGAAAATCCTCTTGAATATTTTGAATCACTTTGGCACAAGAAGCGCATTAGCATACAGAATCTGCATACAAGTGGATGCTACTGTGTTTCAGATTATGCCCAATTGAGTTTATATAAATTGTCTCGTCGTTCACGTCCCGACGCTGGTGAGGTATTCCGAGGGTTTTAGTTCGTTATTGGCTGTAGATGCTTAACCAAATCAAAACATGATACTAATGAAAAGAAAACCAATAAGGCCAATTGAAAATGGCAATTGGTTTGACATTTATATTTGTAAGTAAGTTCGATGGCAAAAGGACCATATCACGGTTCATTCGTCTGGAGTTGGTTTCTAAAGCAGTCAAGAAGTCCCAGATGTTCGGATCGGTTACGCAATTCAATTCAGTTCAATTTACTTCTGTAACGGCCGAAATCACATCAAGGTTTGGCTCAAATTGAATCGAGAACACCGGGTTTTTTTGTGTCCTTGGGCAAGACCCTTCGTCCACCGTGCTTCGTGTGAATGCAGTGTGCGGTTGGCGTCGGTTGGAGGGGCAGATGGCGCAGATGGGTAGCCTCGCTGTACGTGGCGGCAATAGAAGCTTTCCACCATGGACAAAACAAAGCAAAGGCGCCGTGAGAGATGCGGTACGGAGCCACGACGCCACAAGTTGCTCTTGCATCGTCGTCTCTCTGGCAAAATGTGTCTGGTTTGATGTCTTCCGCCCACACAACACGGAAGGGCAAGGCCTGGCAACGCAAGGCAAGGCATGGCAAGGCGGCGACAGTGCACCCAGTCCGACTCCGCGGTGCAGATCTACAAAATAACAAAAGTATTCACCCCTCAAATGTACGGTTGGACGACAGTTAGAGGGGCCATGGTGACGCCACACACCCGTACTTGTAGCTGGACGACTGCCGCGGACGATATTACCGCTAACCGATACCTCCGCTAACCGATATCTCCGCTAACCGATATCTCCGCTAACCGATAGAAAGACTGCCCCTAGTGACAAAGCCCGCACCACCAGCCTTCCGCACGAGCAATGAGTCTAATAGGAGTTGTCCTTTTTTTTGTTGAAGTATTTCCATTTTAATCACGACAATCTGAATCATTCACGTTGCTTGTTAGGAAAACGTTTGCGTGATCCCTGAACCGCGGCGGAAACTTGAAACCTTTTCGCTTCGTTGCATCCAAAACAAGATGCTCACAGGATGTACAGTAGGATTGGCCCAATGTGCGTATTTTAGGTGTTATGTTACAGTGGGAAGTTGCAAAGACAATTAGAAACCACGAAATAGTAGAACTGTCCAATTGATTAGCGTGAATACATTGGGAGAAGGTAGAAAACAGCACACAGCGGGCAGCGTACGGAGCTCCTGAGTGGTGCCGTGTGATAGATACTCTCTATTAGTCAGACTTCAGCGGGTGTTGTAATGTTCAGGGCTAATTGCAGGTAGTGAGAAGAGGAAGAGCATTAGTTATGAGCTGGACGCCTGAAGGGAGAAGCCCACCTCGCAGCAGACTAATGGGCCGTGAGTAAACAATGTTCCAGCCGCTCCACCGTGCGGCACTTCTTCAGAGTCGCCATTTGGATTATTTCACCGCGAATAAAACGATAGCCCGCGTAGAGCAGGAAGAAGTGCGCACGAGACAGATGGCGGTTTAATGACAGCGACACTGGAGAAGGCAGACGTGGCAGAAGTGGCAGACGTGGCAGAAGTGGCAGAAGTGGAAGTTCTATTTCAAGGTGACGGTGGATATGTTGTTGGTGTGATATGTTTTTCACACGGTTATTGTCACACCACCACAAACCATCCACTTAAACATTATTATAGAAACTGTTATCAAATTACTCCAAATAGAAAAAAAAGGTGTAAATAATGTTTATTTTAACTTATTGTGGATCCTTTGAGAAGTGTGTTGCTTTTGTTTGTACGAGCGCTTTGTTCTTGCTCAATTTTGGAAACCCAACTCCTGCTTCTTCTGTCTCGGAGCACAGAAGTCGGTTTACAGTTTACAGTCGGTTATATCGCACAAAATAATCCTTCCTCCACATCGAAGGCCTGGACATATTTAAAACCATTATGTGTGTACGCAATACTTTTTATTAAATGAAGGGCGGCGGATATTTGTAAAATTGCCCATGTGTGTCCATGGCCTAAGAAAAAGAAGGAACCTTTACCAAAAAAACCTGTGTCCAAAAAGAAACAAATAAGCGACTGAAAGCTCCATTTAAAAGCTCCAAGAACGCAAACCAGGAGCCAACCTGAAAGAACTGCAAACAATATACTGCAAAAAATATACAAATACCAAAGCACTGTACATGAGAAAAGATGAATAACTAGAAAAACCTAATCAAATAAAAATAACGGGAACAAATGTGATCACAGAAATAGGGGAGAAGTGCACAAACCTAACGCTAACATAGCGGGCGCTCCGGATTCTGCAAGAACGGTTGTTTTTTCTGCCTTTTCTGGTTCAGAAGTTTATTCAGGGAACTCCAAAGTGGGCAATTTATTGAAACTGATTTTTCCAGTGCACACCTGACACCCGGGTTCACACAGGGGGAAAAAACAAGGTGTTAAGGGAAGAGCACATCCGAGATGTTAGATCGAGACGGTTTAGTTTGGTCGTTATTTGAAGGGACATTGTAGACACTTTTGGTTAGATGTTAGAGATACCACACCGTATTATTAAGTATATAGCACGTTTCCATCTGCAGATCCCTGATTCACACACACGCACACACACACACACACACACACACACAACACATACATCTAGGACCACACATCCCAGTATGCTGTTGAACGTGCCTTTATTTTATTTATTCATTTGATGTCATAATTCCTCAGACGATGTGACTTTACGGCTGTTTTGGAACAAAATATCCAAAACACACAAACGTTTAGCGCTTTGAGTCCTTTTAAATGGACAATAACCCTGTATTTTGGAGTTGAATAATGACGCGATTTTCTGAGGCTACTGGGATTTTTAAAAAATGTTTTTAATCTCACGTTTTGTTGATGTACACCGACAGAGAAGATGCTGAAATGTGTGTCATGTGTTTTTGTTTCATGTGATAAACACAGTATTTAGAGATATGACCCATAAACGAGGTCAACAAATATGACAGAAAACATTGCAAATTCCACCTGTCTCCAGCTTTATCAGATCGAACTAGGGCTGAGAATCAACAGGGTCGATACGTGCCATAATCGATATATTGCTCATGATATTCTTCGATAAAACACTAGTTTTTTAAAGAACCCAATACATTTTAACAACGACCTGCACAAACTCAAAATGAAACGCGCCGCATTTTAATCATCAAAGCAGTCAAAATGTCAACTGTTTTGCGTAAACAGGTTCTTTCTTTAAACAGGAAACAAAAGTGTACAAAATAATTCGGGGAATTATACCAAAAAAATACTCATGGCGATGTCACAATACAGCGATAGTTTGATATTTTGGTACACCCCTACTACATTTTTGTTTTTTATTTTTATGAAGAGAAGAAGAAAAGCTGAAAACCCAACATGGCAACAGCCTCGTGCACGGAACAGGTTTATGGAATAAGAGTGTTATTTGTCACATGGACAGACACTGCAAAAAAAAAAAAAAAAAAAAATCAATTCCGCGTTGACGCGCTTTCTAAAACGCCAATAGTTTATCCTTTGACAAGTTTCTCTCCAAGCGCTCTCCGATCCAAAATATTGGCGCACATTTAATACTGACATGAAAGCCAAACTCAACTTACTGCAACAGACATTTCAAGTTATCCAACCAAACCCTCTTGAATTTATGGCACTTGATGGTGCTCGATACTAGAGGCGATAAATCCATCAAACGGTTGCACAAAACAGATTAAATGACATAAAAAAGCTATTGACTTTTACTTGTTATCCCAGTCTCCATGGACGTCTAAATCCTGTAGCACATATACATTTTTCATGGCAAGATTTAGTCAAAAGTAATTGTGTCGGTGCGAGAAATAAGCCTCCTGATGAATTGGACCTTTTAAAAGCCGAACATTTGCTGCAGACAAGCCAATCGCTTCCTCCATAAGTAAATAATGGCACAGGGCCCGAATGGAAACGCCAGCCTGTCGTACAATTAGAAACAAAAGCCCTCCATTAGGCCTAAGGAAAAGTGCCTGCATCCGAGAATTACTTTACAATCAGGAGGTGCCATACTGAGAAAAAAACATGTTAGCTTGCCATCGTGTTATAGACATTTATTTTGGTCTTACAACTTTCTTTTCTCTAAAGCAAGTGGAGAAAATATCACTGCTTTACGCCTTCATGCACGGTTCTGTAGCTGTGTGACAAACTGTAAGTTCTGCACAAAATGGTATCTTTGGTTTTGGTGTTTTTTTCCGATCACAGGCGAATGTTTGTCGCTTGAAGGAGGATGACATTTTCCTCTCTATTATTATTCAGAACCAAATTTGTAAAAAGGTTTCGAAAGTCATCTGGACACCCTTTCAACTCGACATCCAGAAATTATTTTAAATTTGATGGTACTGGCCTGAGATTAAGCTCGAAAAATGACTTCCAGATGGGATCGAAAGGTCTTGAAAAGAGGACTTCGAAACCTTTTCTACCTCGAGTATAATAGTACTTTCTTTATGCTTTTACATGGTCTTGTACTTTTTCAACGCTAACAGAAAATGCTATAAGTGGAGGATCCGTCTTAGCTTTTATTTCAATCGGAACTGGCAAGTTTACATCAACGGAGGCAGTAGGTCTGAAGTTCACATGTATTTATACAATAGTCTGCGGACTTAATCATGTTAGTATCAAGTACAAAGTTCATATTCTTGAATATGAGTGGTATTTCTGTGAAAGTCAGACGTTCTTGACAAGATTATAGCCATTAATATCTATTTGTGAATTTACCAATGGTTGACAGGTGTACATTAAGTGAAACAGTATGTGATGATGGAGCAGTTTTCACAGGTCCTTGGCTAACAGAAATATAAGTACAAATTGATTAAACATGTTCGCACTAGCTCGAGATAAACGTTGAGAAATTGTTCTAAAACTGTTCAGGAAAGATCACAATTTGTCCAGTTTGTCTTTATTTTCAGTCGCAAAACTTGCTCAAATGAGTATTTAGTTTTGATACTAGTACAGTATTATATCTGATTTTCGATACTTTTGACGACCGTACTTGGACTACTCCTGGATGAATGAAGGGGTTACACCGATTCGCTTCTCTCACCTCGGATTTACAACGTTTAGCGCTCCGCCCACTGATTTGGCTGAGGTTTGCAACGTTCCTCTGTTCAGTGTCTGGTTAATTTGTCTGTCAATCACGGCTGTCGGCGCTAAAGAGCTAAAGACAGGGGCCCGGACTCTTTGTACTGGATGGGAAAACCTGTAATCTGGCTGACAAAGCTAGTAAATTAGTAGCTAATAAAGTATTCTATGTCGAACAGGAATGAAACTGCAACCATAGCGCTGCCCGGTGGTCGAGCGGTGAAGGCGGCAGCACGCATGCCAGTCCGCAGCGCCGTGAGTTCGAATGACTGCAGATGCAACAAAAGTAAAAATAAAAAAGGAGAGCATCTGAGTACATGATGACGATGGATATAGTCACCGGGTAGTATAAATACCCTAGTTGTGCTATATACATATATCTCCGTATACACAAGAAAAAACCACAGTAAAAATGTCTGTACACAAATATTTTTAAAATCGAGTCATAACATAGGAAAATACTCATCAAAATACTACATTGGGGTGAGTTTTTTCCCATAATATTGTCTCTAGTTGATCGCTTCTTCATGACTCAACTGATGATTTGTAAATATTATGGCGCACTGTTCATTCACGACTTAAAGTACAATTTGCAAGTGAGTCTCCGTCAATTCAAATGGTTACAAAAAGCCGAGTATATTTACACAGTTTAATCCTCGTACATAATACATGCTGTCGGACTTCATGGTCTTCATGGTTTTGTTTCCATACCTAGTTTTTTTTTGTCCGCTGATTTACACAGGTTTTCGGTGCTGCGTTTCTACGAGAAGAGGCGGGATGACAGCGCCATCTGCAGTCCAGACTTCTTCAGGACAGTGTGGGAGAGTAGCAATGCCCCCCTCGTGCGGTTTATAGTCCCGTGGGAACTGTTCTGTTGCCTTCTTAATCCAGGCAATGTTTTTTGCGTCCCAGTCCATAAAGTGGTTCTCTCTTTTGCGATAGAAACCGCGAAACGCCGGATTTGATTTTGTTCGGTTCTGCTTCTGCATTGTGCTTTTTCATGTGCTTTTCCATGCGCATTCCCCTCGCTGGTGCGACAAACAGCATCTCTTAGAATGCGCAAACCCTGTCATTTGGGCCAGCGAAATCAGGTTCTGAAATGCATGTTATTTTCCCATGAGTTTAGCGGTTCATGTGTGCGTCTCTCTCAAACGGAAATGTTCCCGAAACTGTGACCCAAATGATTGTTTCGTAGGTAAAAAGAAGAAGAAAAAAGCGTATTAAAAGATGAAGCTTGTAAATTCCTAGCTGAATAGATTGTACTATTGTATATATATTTAATCTGTCTGAAAGATGCTGATAAAACCAGAGATTTGCTGCATTCTCACTGGCTTCCTTTTAGCTACTGAACGTATATCCACAAAAATGGCCAAAGATTAATTAATGCGTAATTCCATAGCAACAGTTATCGCTTATTGTAGATAACAAAGCAACCGCGCTGGAGGAACCTATAACCTTAATGCATCCTTTCTGGGGAAATCCGATGGCTTTTTAAACAGTTTGCTTAAATTATTAGACAATTAAAAGGTTACAACAGCAAGACACAAGGGACTTCCGCTTTAATGTCCACGTCTTTGTCTACGTTACGTTTTTAGAACTAAGATCAGCGTGGACATGACATATTATTTTAACTGCAGAGGTGAAGTTAATTAACCAACCTTGAGATGGCGACTCCCCGATCATATAAAGAAAAAGGCAGAATAAATCAGAGCAAACGACCTGCGGCGCGACAGCCAATGGTCATTCTGCCAACGGGCCGGGCCGGGCCGAGCACAGAACCGAGACAGGGAGCGAAGATGCATGCACAAGATCAACCAAGCACCTAAACACATTTTTAACTTCTACTTGAATGTAGATTTTACATTTTACAGGGGTTTTGTTGCCTCTCTTTTCTGTATTATTGTATCATTTTTATTTCTTTACATCACTATGCCCGTATCAGTAATTTGGTTCTATGTACTCCTACTTTAAAAAGGTCCACTGGTTACTGTTTTGGTGACTGTTATTACCCACTTTAGTCTCCATGGCAATGCTTGCTTTGCCTGGACGGTTACACAGTGTAGCAATAAACATGTCTCATATATAACTAGCATTTATTAATCCAACTTGAGCAAAAATACCTTTAAAAAACATACATTCTTACTCTGAACTGACTTGTTTCTCCAGAGATGTTGGACTTATTTTCTCTATGGTAATCGCTATGTTTAATGCCATACTGTGGAATGTTCTTATCAAGTACTATGGTACCTAAGAAAATGTAGGCTTTTGCAAGTACCACCAGATCTAAACCTGGGTTTTATCAGAGCGAGATTAGGAATACTGAAGACCTGCAGGAAAATGAATATTGTAACACATCAGAAGACTGTATTCTGAATAAATAAAATACTTAAGGTTTCATTATTTATTTATAACTAATTAGAGAAGGAAAAACACCTGCACTCACTAATACTGTGCAGTTTGAAGTCTTAATACATGATCAAGTACTACAGTGTATTCCTTTGATTACTGCACCGGAATACAGTTATTCAGAATTAGTATTTTGAACACATATTTTCGGTGTGTTTACTTCTCGGCACTGGCTAAACAAGCTCGTAACGAATAACCCAAAGGAGGGGAAAAAAAACAAAACATCAATAGAATTCCCTGCCCAAAAAACATCAGAGACTCATCCACACTCTCCGTCTTCAAAAACTCCCCTTCAAATAACTGCATCTTCTTTTTTACCTACTGCTTCTTGTTGTCTCATTTGTGTTTGTTGTCCGCCCTGAATTGGGAAGCGTCTTTGTGGTTCCTGAAAAGCACTATGTATTCTTATTATTAATAGATTTCTCTCTAAATATAACAAATACTCACACTGGAAAAGGTCGTACCGTAAACAAAGTACTCGTATTCCACAGGAGCTAACTTCTTATGGAATCGCTTAGCGGCTAACACTACGGCTTTACCTGTGGCAGAGGGACATCCCTGACTTGGAGTGATCTTATCTGCGCGTTATCTGCCTCCTGTGTGCGTGTGTGCCTGAAGGACGCCGCTAAAGCCCGGAGATAGCCATTGATCCAACGCCTTCGACTCCGAAATGCAATTAGCGGAGCGGCCGCGACTTTGTGGGCGGTTATCACAAAGCAGACGAGCGCTAGGACGTGCGGATCCGGACACACGAGAACGATTATTTCCTAATTACTAGAGTTTTGGGATTCCCGGGACTTAATGTCTGTGCTGGATCAATTACAAATAAGTGGTGTTTCTTTTGTAGATGTGGTGTGTGAAGGGGTGTACGTCGGTTTAATATTAAAAAGTACTTTCTCAGCCTTGATTGGATTCTGTAGGAGTGGACCGGAGCGATGATGGATTAACTGTTCACCGCGACTTCAACTTGCGGCTAATTTCCTCCCACAGTGCCAAGCGGGCAATCTCAAATACAAATGTTATGCAGTCTGTGCTTCTATAGACTGTTTTTTTCACTCAGTTAAGTAAATGGCGATGTGCTTTTCCATGCTAAGGGCGCATCATCTGCTATGTAAGCAAATGGCATCACCCTAATATAGCAAAAGTTTACTTAAATCTAAATAATATCTGAATTATACAACACAATCAGTAATACCAGTTTGCGGCAGCATGAGACGTGGCTAAAGCTAGCGTAAACGGACAACTACATCCGGTTTGTCGTCAGCTTTTTCTACAATATTGCAAAGCCTCTACATCACATTTACTGTTTTATTTATGTTAATATATTGGGCTTGGCTGATGTTCGATGTAGGTTATTGTCCTGGAAGTATAATCGGTCTAGACCTCAGCGCCGTGCATCCTTAAATAGGAAACGGCCGATGCTAACGTGCTAGCTTTGTTTTGCTAAACAAAATATAAGGCAGTTTAGCACAAAACAAGTCAAACTTTAGTGAGGAATTATTATTTTCCGTCTCTTTTTTTTTTTTACGCCAGAGTTAAGTTCTATGTTATTTGATAAAAAACTCTGTTACAACTATAGACTGGTTAAAAAAAACCACACAATTTATGGGTTATTTTTTGTTTATTTATTTAATTCGTTGTTAAGTCTTTCCTGTGCAATCAACACATCCGGTCAAAAAACCTTAAGGAAACATTACATAATAATAATAATAATAAAAGAAAATAATAGAGTTAATGAACTACATTCCCAAAATGGAGTTGGTGATTTGTTAGTGAACATCTTTGCTAAATGGGGCAGTAAACTACGACACTTAAATGAGTTCTAGCTTGTTTACAGTGAAATACGGTTGACATAATTGTCTAAGTCAATGCTCTAGTTACATTAACCCCCATTTGTTTTGCTCTTAGCTTTATTAAAAATGTATGTGGGTAGAGGCGTCTCCACAACAGTCTTCTCCCTGATCACAGTCCCTCAAGTGAGTGATGCAAAACTAATTGGCTGAACAACACACGTCTTTAAATCACTGTAACATGTCGAGTGAGACCTTATATTATCTCCAGCTCATCACACAGTGGAAAAAAGCAAAGACTGACACACATAAAACAGCTGGTGCGCACTGGCAACATTAAGGAAAAATATCACCAGTAATATCATCGTTAATGTTACTATAGATGTCTTCAGCGTACATTCCCCGCCCACTTTTGGGTGAAAACATTCCGTTTCAAATCAGTGGCGACATTGAACAGATTTACTCTCCTTCTTGTCTTAAATAAATTGAGAACCAGCATCGGAACCACAGGGAAACAGCAGCACATTGTCATTGTTGTATGAAATCACCACCAACGGACGATAAAATGTGTTTTTACAATAGGAAACAGCGTTAACGGCCGATTATAGCTTTCCTCTGCTTCAAGTGAACGAGCGGCGCCACACAGCGGTAGTGCAAACTCACTCATCCATTTAAGTACGTCATGGCAATAAATATGTTTGATTATAGGGATTCAAACTGTATTCAGTTATTCTTCTTTTTTATTTTGATGTTATATAATATAAACAAAACAAAAAGGAACAAACAAAACGAGAGCAGAAAGTGTAGGCATGTAGGCTACAGTTAGCAGGCTAACTTTAGCGTGTGAGAAATGAACTATTCCTGCAGTTATAGTTTCATACTTTGTTTCAGAACAGAAAAACTGCACAAAGTAGACTGCAAACTATTCATTTAACCAAAAATGCATTCAACTATATGAAATCCAACACAATAAATACTGGACTTAAATCACCCAGAAAAATAATAATATACACAAAGTAAATGTTACTGGCAGAAAACAGCTCATGTACAAAAACACAACCCATACAGTGGGTTCATATTTATTTTGATTTCCAGCTCCTTTATCATAAAACGTGAGCATTAACACGTGTTGGGTATGAAAACATCTGTGACACTAATACATGAGTATTTATGTTATATATTAGCATTTATGCTCTAATGCTAAGCTACTAAACTGCGCAAACAATGCTCTCTGACAAGGCTCTGACTCGCGTGCGGTCGAGTGCTTCAGAGTTTGTTTGCAGCAAACTCTTCCATTGAAAATGCATGGAACGGTACCAGCCAATAGAACGCAAACGCCAGAAGGTTCTATGATTGCGCTGCTTCCACAAGTTTACCTGTTTGTTTGTTTTTTTTGTTTTTTTTTACTCCAACACAATTTACTGCTCTTCCAATAATCCCTCCTGTCCATCAGCCACGAGACGATTACTTTAAGTCTGTGTTGGCATCGTTCTGTGCTCCGGTAACATGGCAGCGCGGTGATTGAGAAACGAGCACTCACACATGTGTTGGGTTTGCCCGTTCTGCCCGGCTCTGGGTGGGCTTGCTCCGGGTGCTCTGGTTTCCCCCCCAAAAAAACATGCACAATAGGCAAATTACTCCCATCTTAATTAGTCCTGATCAAACCTAGCTCAAAGGAGTTCTGGAGGAGCTCTTTCTCGTCGTTGCCGCCTTTTCGCTCAGCTGTAGTGTGTGTGTGTGTGTGTTTGTGTGTGTGTCTGTGTGTGTCTGTGTGTTGGTGTCGCTCCTGTGTGTGCGCAGAAACATGCAGCGTCTCATCCGCGCGAGGTGTTGACCACAGCTCTTTCTCTGCCTGCGGTCACTGTGCATCGGACTCCGTTATTCCTCATGTGAGCGCCTCCTGCCTGCTCAGCTGTTTACTGCGTTCTGTGGCAAACAACACGCCGTCATCAGCAGAAATCCGCGTCACAACTTTCACTCACGGCACTGTTTTAGTCATGTGTTTTAGATGTTTTCTCCAAAAAGATGGAGCTTTTGGCTTTCGGGCAACATCATTTCGTAGTCGTGTGGTGTTTGGTATTAGATGTGGGTTTCCGTGTTTGCAAGTTGTTTTAGTTGTTGACTATTTCTATTTCTATCGTACATTCAACTAAATAGAGGTAGAAATATTATGTCTGAAGGTTACTAGATAGAGAATGATTGTGAATAAAATGTATTATTTATGAAAATCAGAATTAGTGTGTTCTTTTTTGACATTTTGCTGAATATTTTGCCGTTTTTGGGATATAGAACGTGTTTTAAAGTCTGTACAGTCCAGATAATGGTTTTTAATGTTATGTTTTATAGTAGACTAGCCACAGTTACTCATTCATTTTGCAGGGACAGAACCCAAGCTTCACCATAGTCACTACCTGCCAAAACAAGGGAGAGCACAGAATAATTTGCGAGACAGAAGATTGCGAGACAGAAGAGATAGAAATGCTAATTAATTGAAGTAATTGAAGATTAACGAAGTCTATTCACCGTCACACACTTTCATTTAATACGGGGCTATTCAACACAAGGCTCGGGGGCCAAATCAGGCCCTCCAAGTGGTTTAATCCGGCCCACGATCGATCTTCCAAATGTAGACCAAAAAAAAAAAAATGGTTTACAGGTTTAATTTTTGGTTTGCACTATTTCAGAGCTGGTTTGGTCTTGGTTCAGTCCTAGTTTCAATCCTGCTTTGGACCTGTTTTGATTCAGGGTTAGTCCTGGGTCAGTCCTGGTTGGTTCTAGTCTAGTCTTAGTTTAATTCCGGTTCAGAACTGGAACTGGAAGGGCAATTTGGAAATGTTGAATGTAGGTAAAAGCATGTGGTTATTTCACACAGTAAATATTGTATTGTATTAACCCACTTCATTGAAACAGAGTTGGAGAGATTTTGTGCAACCCAAAATGAGGCCTCGGCCCTCGGGAGAATGAACGCGAGTAGTCCTGATATACTAGAAGAAAGTTTACCTCAGTTTTGTCTGTAACTTTCACATGTACTATATATATTTTTTTTCTTTTCTTGTCAGCATGCGTTTCTTTTTTCTTGTTATTTACTCTTTCTTACTCCGACTCCACAGGTGAGAAGTGTTAATGAAGCCGCCGTCTCCTCCGCCGCGCCATAACAAACGCCGATCCTCCCGCACCTACCAACGCGCTGCAACCGAAGCAGCCGTGTGTGTGCGCGCGCATTTGCCCGGTAATTATGCCCTCTGGATGTTCCGCTATCCGGCACTGCCCACCCACTTTCACCTACCGCCGCCACCCGCCCTTCCCCCGGACGGACCGCCGAAGTCAGAGTCTGCGCGAGAAGAAGACGAGGACCAATTAGAAGTGCAGGGGTGCGTCGCAAGAGACCTCTTTTCAGATCGGTGTCAGTGAGATGGCTGCGAAAGGACGACTCCATCTCGCCCAAAAAGCAGAGGCGAGAATCGTCCTTTTCTGGTCCAAAACCTGGATAACAAGGAGTCCGTAATGAGGAAGTCTTTTCAAGTTTAACTCTGCGGCCGTTCGCGTCGGATGAATTGAATAAAACGTATTGACCCGGAAAGGCTTTGAATCACGGCGCAAAATTAGCGGGTACGTGTCTGAGGAATCGCCGTCCACGCAGGTGAAATCTTTGAATCCATACGTTTGATCTAAGGCCATTCATATTGCATTTTCTGTGAGATATCGCGGAATTTGGGTTGCAGTTGGAGCTGGCGTTCATAGCTAGACAAACAGCAAATACAGACCGAAAATTGTGGGTCCTAGAAAAGGAGAGAGAGAGAACACAGTGCCGCTTATAACAATAAAACAATAAAAAACAAATCACACAGATTAACGATTAAGGCGCAAACAAACAGCTGCCTGGGATGAAGCTGTTTCTGAAGCTGTTTCTGAAGCTGTTTCTGAAGCTGTTTCTGAAGCTGTTTCTGAAGCTGTTTCTGAAGCTGTTTCTGAAGCCGTTCGTTTGGGCATCTTGGGACCAGGAACCTTTGACCGGACGAAAGGAGAAGAAAGAACCGGAGAGCATTTGAGCAAAGGGTGCGATGTTATCAGGTATACAGACCCTTTTACGATTTGAGGTTTTTTCGTTTCCTGATACAGAGACTGCCGTACCAGGAGATCGAAACAAAATGAATCCAATAAAAAGCCAGCGTGGTCGTATCAATGTAAAAAATGAGTTTCCATCAGCAGTACAATCTCTGGTGAGCCAACCAAGCACATTTTCTTTGCTTTCTATTAATGTTTTATTGCTTTCACTAAACAATTACTATGTAGATACGATGTAAAATATTCTGGAACGTCGTCTTGTCTTCTCCCCCCCGTGTGTCTGTGTGTGCCCTCCTACCTGGGCGTGGCATTTGCAGTCCTCACACCTGGCTGTAATAATCACCAGCAGTTTAAGGTCTGAAAACGGAACTTTTTGAAACCAGGTCCCAGAGTGCGCAGATTTCAAAACCTCGTTTAGGCGTCGCCGCAGTTACGGGGAATCCGCAGCGTTTTTTGAAAATGTTGATGCCATCACAGCCCCAGTGTTGGTCTGTTCTGTTAATGTTTGTATATTCCAGTGACACCTGACGCACACGTCTCTGTAAGTTTGTGTTCACGTCGCACAACTTCTCTGCACACGCTCCATGTCATCTCTTCTTCTGTTTTGGTGTCATTCTGTGGCAGTGTCACAGCACCACACTCAGGTCTGGCGGATGTATTACAGGAGTTTGAGGCGTTTTGAGTGCCCTGTGTGGATGCACACTTTTACTGAACCAGTGCCAATGTCGTCTTGTCTCCGTGTGTCCAGATCCGGTCCACCTGCCTGCCTGACTCAGCTCCCCCAGTATCATTAATTCCATTGTTGAAATAAACCGTCATCCAATACCTTTTGCCTTCTGCTCTCGGGCCCAATTTAGATTCAACAGTGACAAATATAGTGATTGAATGCAAAGTGTAAGTACAGAAAGAGGTAGACAAACACAATATGCTTCAAGGGTATATTTTTGCTGCTCCTTTTTTTTGGTCACTAATGATCGAGTTTAGAAAAAAAAAAAGGCAAGGGTTGAGGAGAGTAGAAGTGTGTCTGGGGCAGAATAGAGCGTTATGACATTAATGGCTGTGGGAGGAGCTGAGGGCCCTGTCTGCCAAACACTGGGTCATTACAGAGAGCTCTGAGGGCAGGAGAGCGAGGCTGAGAGACCAGCTCAGAATGAAGAAAACACACCGCATCTCATTCAGCACAAATGTAGAGTCTGAATGATGCGCCTTTTATTAAGAATGGGGATTTCTGAAGGAGACGAGTCCAGCTGTAACCTGGCTCTGATTGGTCTGTGCATCACTCCGAATTCAACAGGAACAAGCTGAATCATCAAGGTAAGTCCAAACGCTCATATCTGGGAATTTGGGTGGCGTTTCCTGCCCAATGGCACAGAAATGTCTCACACTTGTCAGGAAAAGAGCGTTAACCAACCATTAAGTCAAATCTGTCCTTTCAACAAAACAAATCTGGTTCAAATCAAGTTTGACAAATTGTAATATGGGCCTTTTTTAAGTAAATTTTACAATCAATCGACAGGTAGATCATGTTGTAAACAGTCTCCCAGAAACCTTATTTTCCTCATTTTTGAGAAATAATAGATGAAAAAAATATATATATTCTTTACAACCGGTGTGTGTGCCATAACCGTTTTGTTTTATCTTTGGATGCCTTATTTATTTATTTTTATATTCTTATTTTCAACTTGACCCAACTAACATTGTTTGTATGTTTCATGGTTTGTGTGTGTGTGTTTTTTTAAAATAAAAAAAATAAAGAAAAAGTAAATAAATAATAAAACAATTGTATTACACAAATCTTTTTTGACCAAACGTTTTAGACAAGTAAGAAAACTGTCAATATATTTTTCAAAGAGGAGTAAAAGTGGTGCCTGGAAACTCCTCCAGAAAAGTAAAAACATTGTATTAAGCAGCTATTGCCTCAAAGCAACAATAACATTAGTGATTTGACCTCGTTAGATCAGTTTTAAATGAACAATATGTCAATAACAGCGTGTGCACATTATTAAGAACCCTTTTATTCAGGCTAAAACACAAGCTAATTTGTTTTAAACGTTGTATTTTGCAGTCCTGCTTACACAAAAAGCAGTCCTGATCCATTCCTGTATCATCTTTCCACATGGCAGATTGGGATTACATAAGGCCTCACTCTCCTCCCACTGTTGTGCTGCTCTGATCCGATGACAAACCCAGGAGCGGCGCCTGCGTCATCCGAGACGTGTCCACCTGCAGAAAACCCCCGGGACCGCCGCGTCACGTCAGAATTTAAACTCCAAACAAAAACTGGGGCCGAGCACAGACCCACCCACATACCCATCATCTGTGGCGATTGATATTGAAAAAAAAGTGCCAAGGTCAATAAAAAGTTGCTTGAGGGAACGGGACAAAATGGCCGCCTGGTGACTCGTCTAACTGTGCGGCGCCGAGCGTCAGGGAAATCCGGACGAATCACCTCCCACCGACCCGTTAAAGTGGGTTCTGTGGGGACAATTTGAGGTGCAAAAAGAGGTGTGTGGTTTTTTTTTCTTTTTTTTTTTTTCTCTTCCTCCTCTCGCTCGCTCACTTTCTCATCGGTCGCACAGGTGGCGAACTGGCAGAGCAGTAGTCATGGAAACCTCACGAAATATTCAACTCGAGTCCAGAAGGTTGTCACAGACTCGTTTTAAGCCTGTGGACAATAGAGATGAGAGGATTGTCCACTGCTTCCTGTTTTGAAGACTCTGTGGGTGATTTAGAACAACACGGACACGTTGAATACACAGCATTCATCATATTGAAAGGAAAGTATCTTTGTTTTGTCAGCAATAGGTGCGTGTCATATGGGAGTGGTAGAAATAACCCATATCACATTCTATTGACCACAATTCACATATAGAAGTGTATTTTCAAAGTAAACATTACAGTCGGCTGAACAGTAGTTGGAGGTATAACTCATATCACATAATGTATGAACAGAATGTGAAATAAAACCGCACAGTGCTGTGACGAGTGCACGTTTGTGATATCACATCTGCAGAGGCTCATTTGTACATTGCTGCTTCAAGATGTCTGTTCTATAAGTTTTCCGTGACCCACCAATAACTGGCACCCCTCGGGCAGCAGAGATGGGATGGGGGAGGGCATCTGATTGTCATTGGGTTTGGTTCGTTAGAAGGTATCGAAACCCAGTAATATATGAACTTTTCTAATTTACTATTATACTATAAAATATAGCACAAAATGATAAGTCCAGAGTGGTTTCCTCCAGGCGCTCTGGTTTCCCCCAGCAACCCGAACTCATGAAACTGCACTCTGGTGCTACTTTACACTTCATTGTGTTGTTGCTCGTGATTTAGATAAACAATGCAGCATCAGCTGGCAGCAAGGATCTGTTTAGCTGATGCACTGTTTTTTTTATTTTATTTTTTACAGTGAGAAACAGGACAATTTCAAAGCCACTGGGACCATCTCTACTCACAGGAAATGTTTTATTAAAACATTCTGAAAAGGACAACACAAAGGGCCTCTGATCTAATCCCACAGGGACTTCTGCCTCTGCTGTGTGTTTGGGACAACAGCATTTGTGCATGGATCAGATTATTGATGTGCTTCCTAGATTCTGCAGAGCGTCACAAATGTGATTTAATCATAATAAAACATTTTAATTTGAAGAAGATATGTGTCTGGTGGCAACAGCTCAACTTCCCCGGCTAATCTGTACAATCAAGCCAACCTGATAACAAGCTGCTATATTTCTCTGCTGTTTTTAGAAGCCTCGTTAGCAGCGTTAGCTTTTGTTGTGGTTGAAAAGCACTCAGCTCACACCTCTGCTCTCGCTCTTGGTCGATTATCGTCACTTAGACCGGAGGGACCGGCGCATTCTGAAGCGCTGACTGTGCAGGAGGCGGCCGCACTAACACAGATCACACGCAGTAGACAAAAAAAAAAACAGCTCTAAACAAAAAAATATCACTTTCAATTACAAGCTTACTTCTTCACTTTTACAAGATTAAAAAAAATAAAATAAAAAAAATCCGCAAATACTAGCGTGTATTATTTTAAATTCAGACTTTATATGAAATAAACAAAAGAAACAAATACTATACATCAAGTTGAAATGAATACATTGTCAAAAGGTGCAGTACTGTATACCTCCCATCGTGTTTGAGTAGAGATCGTTCTCTCTTGGTCTCATGCTCCGTCCATGTTTCTCGCTCATTGCCACCCCCCGGTGACGTGTTCGCCCCCTTTCATGTAACGCCAGGGGAGATGACTGTGTCTCTGTGCACAGGCCTTCTGTTTGCATGACGACATCTACACCACGCATATGAAACACACGCTCTGGTCGCTCCTGCCCCTGTGCTGCGTTTCCCTGGGAGACCCCGCTTCTCCCCCGAGTGCAGGACCCCAGCCAAGCCGAGTACAGGACCCGAGACGAGTACTGGACCCAAGACAAGTACTGGCCTCAATCCAGGTCGAGTACAGGACCCAAGACAAGCCGAGTACAGGACCTAAGACAAGTACAGGACCCAAGCCAAGCAGAGTACAGGACCCAATCCAAGAAAAGTACAGGACCCAAGACAAGTACTGGCCCCAATCCAGGCCGAGTACAGGACCCAATCCAGGCCGAGTACAGGACCAATCCAGGCCAAGGTACCCCAATCCAAACGGTACAGGACCCAAGACAAGCCGAGGACAGGACCCAATCCAGGCAGAGTACAGGACCCAATCCAGGCCGAGTACAGGACCCAATCCAGGCCGAGTACAGGACCCAATCCAGGCCGAGTACAGGACCCAATCCAGGCCGAGTACAGGACCCAATCCAGGCCGAGTAACAGGACCCAATCCAGGCAGAGTACAGGACCCAATCCAGGCAGAGTACAGGACCCAATCCAGGCCGAGTACAGGACCCAATCCAGGCCCGAGTACAGGACCCAATCCAGGCCGAGTACAGGACCCAATCCAGGCCGAGTACAGGACCCAATCCAGGCAGAGTACAGGACAGGACCCAATCCAGGCAGAGTACAGGACCCAATCCAGGCACGAGTACAGGACCCAATCCAGGCCGAGTACAGGACCCAATCCAAAACCGAGTACAGGACCCAAGACAAGCCGAGGACAGGACCCAATCCAAGCAGAGTTCAGGACCCAATCCAAGGCCGAGTACAGGACCCAATCCAAGCCGAGTACAGGACCCAATCCAGGCCGAGTTACAGGACCCAATCCAAACCGAGTACAGGACCCAATCCAAGCCGAGTACAGGACCAATCCAGGCCGAGTACAGGACCCAATCCAAACCGAGACAGGACCCAATTCCAAGCCGAGTACAGACCCAATCCAGGCCGAGTACAGGACCCAATCCAACGATTACGATCATTTACTCATATAGTGCTGAATGCTTTATACTCCAATCCCAAGTTTTATTTTCAAAAACAGAATTAAAAAAAATGGCTTTCAGTATTAATTTCCTGAACACAAACAATACTTTTAAGCGTTGCTAGTCAAATTTCTTCCTCCAAAGTCCTCCAAAGTCAATGGTGACTCAATTAAAACCTTCCCGTCATTGACAATTAGACACGACTGAATCCTTAAACCGCCCAGCCCTACTTCAAATATTACTGAAATTAGCACTACTATCATCTAATATTGATAATGCAACTAGTGCTACAGGTATTTTCTACTACTATTAGATTATAGAGCTGATAACAGTAGAACTTGGACACAAAACATGCCTGGAAATGTACTTCATTCAAGTGTCTTTCATGAGTCATATCTTGTTTATGACGTCTTTTTCACTCTGAGCCTCACAAAAATACAGACTGATAAATAATATCATTAAGTCTAAAGTCTGGAGCCGCCCCTTTAGCGCTTGTAGGACATTTATTTCTACAAATACTACAAACCATACAATACTAGTACTGCCACTACAAATCCCGTGCTAGCAATACCATACATTCAGAATTTCAACAATAAACGTGGGAGGAAAATGTAACTGAAGATTTCCTTCTGAACTTGACACTTACAGCTAAACATTTGTGACGGTTTCTCTTTGGTTCTAACGGTGAAATCCCATTGCACGGCGTTGTCATGGCACCTTTCCATAAATAATAGAGGAGGAAGCTGCAGACTCAAACTCACTTCACCTGATGCAACTGTCATTAAATATACATGACAAAGGAGTAAAAACAGTGAGACGTAAAAGGGCTTTATTGGAGACTGTCCACGGCAGCGGCGGCGGCGGCTGACCCTACGGTTAATGTCGACTTGTCACTAATTTTCTAACATCAACGATCATAAATAGACTGCGATGCAAAGTAGGGAAAATTATGGTGTTGCTGAAAAAATGCCTCCGGACTTATTTAACCATTTGAAATTAAATTTAAACTGTGTTAAATGTTTTCATGAGTAGCAATTTTAAATGAAGCTAAATTATTATAGAGTTTCTGTTGGTCCGTTAATAGAGAATCAGTACTGTTGTAAATTCAAGCAGTCCTGTTACAAGGTGCACGCTATATTTCCATATGAAGATGTGTATTTTCCATGAAGACGTTATTGCCTGGAATGTTCCACAGTATGTCATTAAACCTCGGTGGTGTCCTCGGGTTGTCTCCCTGATAAAGTATAAGTTTAATGCCATCTTCATTGAGACGAGGATCGAGAAAACGTCCCACATCGTGGAAATTCAGGATGGAGTGTTTCTGACGCTCGGAGGGGAGAGGATTCTTCAAATTAGCGTGAATGAAGCCAAAAAGCAACTCCAGTTATGTTTTTGATAAGGGAATGTGGTTAAAAGCTAAACCAAAAAAAAGTACCTTTAAATGAGTCCAAATGAGAGCGTTTGTATTTGAAGTGCCTCTGACAGGTTTCAAGACTCGAACTAAAATGCAGTTAAGATTTATATATGTTTAAATTTTGCCAAAAAAATCACACAAATGTTATTCCAGAATAGCAAATTCTTTAGGTTTATAATTCAAATTCCTGTTTATGATTGATGACATCACACTAGGAAATGACCAAATGATCTTTTTTTTTTTTTTTTTTTTAAACTAAATGTTTTTTTTTTTTTTAAAACTAAATGTTATTTAATTAATGTTTAAAATGTCAAAAAGTTGTTTTAACTGGAAACTGAACTACTGAATTTTGTCAATATGCTTACATACCATTAAGACCATCTGTATGGACTAATTACAAATACATAAATTCACTCATATAACACAGAAATTAGGTTTTAAAAAAGGATTTCCAAGAGCAAAGAAGTTTACGTCAGTCCGTCGCTCTAAGGCAAAGTGTAAACACAAACCTTGCATTTGTCTACGGCGTTCTGTTTACACATTTAATCATGAACATGCCATATCAGGAGGTAGGATAAAATCAAACAAAACAAAACAAACTGTGTACTGTAATTACCATATCTTGCTCAGCGCACACACACACACACACACACACACACTTAAAGATAGAATCAAGCCCCTAATCCATTCCCACCATGCACGGTTCCACACGTACAGTACAATGTGTAAATTTCAGATGGTGTCGTGAGTTATACGAGGCGGTCGACAGCGGGAGAGAAACGGCCTCCCGCTCCACAGAAGGTCATGAGCATCTTCATCACGAGAACGACGCCACTGAAATATGAAATCTCAGGCTTTAAATATTATGGAGTTGTGCTGATGAGAGAAGCAAAACAACAAGTGGCTTTACGCACACTTATTGGCCTGTTGGAGAGAGATTCAGTTTAAAGTTATTGGGATTTAGAGTTTACAGAGGTTAGATTCTAATTACTGTAAAATAAAAATCCCAAATAAACTGAATATACACAAAGTTTTCAGACAAGCAACGTTTTAATTGTTAGATTTCTTAGAGTCTGTTTGAACTGTGATGGACTTAGCATTTTTGCATAATTCGTCAAAGTAGTTTTAATGTTTTAAATTGTCCTTGCTCTTTTGTGCAATGTAATCGGGACTGTTCTATTACTTGAGCAGTTTATGAATATTTCCTTTGGACTTTCATCTTTCTTTACATCAGCGATCAGACACAATATGGCGGTCGGTGGTGCATTTGTCACGTACGTCGAGCCTCTGCCGCTCGCTGTTCTCTCGCGCGCCGAGGGCCGGTTCACTGTCCCAAAAACAGACTCACTGGCCGCTCTGTGGGGCAGTGTTGACAGAAGAGCCATCTTAATCTTGGCCCCGGACCAACGCGGCAGAGTCTGGGCCAAGTGTGTTCAGCCTGGGTCGGTCCTCACTGTGGTAAATGGTGCCAGACATGAACCCAAACACAGTGTCCACAGACAGAGACATATGCGGCACGGTGGGAGAGCACAAGACACTCAGAGAACGAGTCTGGAACATTATATTTGTGAATGACAGATAAACAGGTTAAATTATAGCACACTTTGTATTGTATTGAGTTTGAAAATCTGGGCTAATATCTATGTCGATGTGGGTTAGGGTTAGGGTGTACCGCTGTATTACAAAACACACAATTGCTTTGTTGCAGCGAGTTTAGCTTAACATGCTAATCAATCAAAGCGCTCTTGAGTTAACACTTGAGACTTTATTTTTCTAAATGGCACAGCAGAACACAAATACCCAGAATTCAAGCACGACATCCAAGTGGTCCTTTAGCCACTTTGTCTTAATTGGATTTCTGTTGAACATAAATCACACTTGACAAAAGACTGACACATGGGAGATCGTTTGTACATGACTGATAATCTTTCTATTATATTTAAGGCCATTTTTTCCAGGTCTAGAGTGCGCAGATATCAAGGCATTTACATTTACATTTACATTGTAGCTTAGGTAAAAGGTTATGCAGAGGTATGTAGGTAAATGGACGATTTTTCACTCTTTTTTTTTGCATTTGCATCAGGATAAATTGGAGTTGTTACTATCGGCTTGTTCACTTGGTCCATTGGTCAGTTTAAAGTAATGCTGTATTCAAAGTAATGCTGTATCTTCCATCACTTTGACAGCCTTTTATGTAGTTGTGCTGAAAACTAACTTTGATTAATGTGTTACTTAATTTAACTGTTCTTTCCACAGATGCTCATCTTAATTGACTGTTCCACTCCATAATGCAGGACAGTTTCTCACTCCAGGACTAAAAATGTCTAAGTTGTTACAAGTTCATCTGAGTTTTATGGGCAAACAAAATCATTCTATTTTAAATTCTTTTTCAGTTTAATAATTTTAAAAGGTGCACAATGTCACTTTTTTGGTGGCGGTTCCGTCATCTTCTGGTTCTGTATATAGTATTGCACCGCATTATAAGTGAACACCACAACCATCTGTAAGAACGTCATGTATACAATCTGGTAGTTTAATTAGATTAGATTAAGTAGATTAATTACTCATGTCGGCCAATAAATACATTTACCACTGCGTTTGAAAGGTGTCAAGCCACTTCCAAATCCCTCCTGGCTAGCTCGCCACTTATGTAACATGTACAAATTATAGTTTGTAATTTGTAGGAGTTGGACTAATAACAGAAGATTTGGTTCGGCTCATAGAGGGAGGTGGAGAGTTTAAAACACGGAACCAGGAGACAATAACATGGTGCAGGATGTGTTGTATTGGAAAGACATACAAGGGATATTTAACAGTATATACAATATGTACGGTTCAAGATAGAAAGTCTGTAGATGTTAATTAGCTAATAGCCGTTATATTCCAGAGTTAGTATTTGTCATAGTTTGTCCCAGAGTTCTTTGGTGGCTACAGTGGAGTGGAGCAGGCAACGGCGCCTCCTACCGCACTGTAGAAGGTGGTGAGCTTACGTTTGGTAAGAGATATTGGGCCATCGCCATCTAAAGTTCAGAGCCACCAGATGGATAGATGAATAGATGATAAGACAGATAGATGGATGGAACCTGGCCTGCATGGGACAGTACCCATACTAAAGTAGCCTTTCAACATTAAATATTCATAATATTGCATATCAGTACATGTACAAATTACATCAACAAAGTATTAAATCCCAATAAATTCTACACCATAAGTCATATCATGCATAATGAGTGCACATACAATTCAGCAGCTAATTGGCAAAGGAACTTCAATGATTTGGCAATGAGCCTTTAGCCAAAAATTACAAATCAAGTGCTTTACAATTATATCCATAGGCTCTAAATACACGGGATAAAAAAACCCACAACCATATAAATACATTCACGCGCAACCACATTAGCACTCATTTCACCAGAGGCTAGCGCTAGCAACTAGCTCCAGTAACCAAACAAAAAGAATGAACCCACCGTGTCCCTCTTATTTTACAAGCTCACAGTTGACAATGCGATGTCACATCAAATGGTAGAAGGCCTAGGAGTTGAGACGAAGCACACACTCACACACACACACACACAAGTGAAGAGTGAGCCCTAGTACGAACGAAGTCCAGCCCCGGGAGTCCAGCGGGAAAACTCCTCGCGCTACGAGCGCAAACCGCTGTGTATTTCGCAGTATGTATTTGGGAGTAACAGGAAGAAAATAACTACAAAAATGACCCGGGCTATATAAGACTCATAAATGTTTCCCTCAAATCATCTGGGAAACCCCTCGAAATCATTTTGCGACCCCCAAGTTGAGAACCACTATGCTAAACATTAAAATCGTTTATTGATCCATCCCTAATCTGTAGATGGTGTAGCAGGGGTTGAGCCGTTAGTGCCCACCAACCCGAAAGTGTGCGGTTTGATCCTCGCTCAGATGAGTACATGCTGTTGTGCCACTGAGCAAAAACATTTCACCCGTCCTGTGTGTGAATGGAATGAGTGGGTGTGATTGGTGGAACAGAAAACGCTACGTTCATGAGGCACTGTAAACCACAGGGTAACATTTGTCTTTTGATTGAACTGGGGCATCGGAAATGAAACGTTCTAATTGACTCCATATTTTGGTATTACGGCAGGTTGGAGGGCAAGGGAAGCTTTAAACATCAATAATGTGTCCACGGGGTTTTGGTTGCATGTCTCTCATTTCCACAGCGTTGCAGCATCATTTGGGGTGGCACGTTTTGCTCTCGCGTTCGGAGACGCCCAGCTGTGCTAAGCTCCCGCTCTTGGCTTGCGCCTAAATTCCTCTTTTGGCAGCGTCACCTCATCCCAACAGTTATTTATTTGGCTTCGAAATGATTGCCTCACGTTGGGAAAAAGCTAGCCTCGTTTCCCCTCTCGTGAACCAGGCATCCATGTGACAAGTGCATTCTCCCAAAGGCGCGCACGTGGCCATGATGAATTAGCTTAATGCCGTGCAAATATTAATCACATTGTCACTACAGCTGAGCAGGGAGGCAGTTTGGTGCTGCAGCCTTCACACCGCCCCATTTATCAAACGCCGCTCCCCTCCTCGCGCCCGCTCCCCTGCTTGCCGTCTCCCAAACGCAAGCCGTTCCCACCCAGTTACCTAACGCTGTTACCAATGGCAACCAAATCCTGAGTAGTATGATTAGCTTAGGTGCAGAAACAGATGAGGAAAACAACAGATGTGGTAGCCACTCAGGTACGTTTACTTTCAGCTTTTCAATAAGATGTAACTTTTTTTTTGTTTTCAGACACACTTTTAATGTACTTTTAATGGAGTAAACGTTAAAGTTACTCCACAAGTGTCAAGAGTTTTATGTTGACAATATCAGGTGGCACGGTGGCCAAATGGTTCCTACAAAAAGGTTCCAGGTTTGACTCAGTTTTTTATATCATTACTATTTTGCTAAAATAATAATAATAATCAAATATACTGCAAAAAATTAATTTTTTTAGGTTTATAATTTCACTTCCTGTTTGTAATTGATGACCTCACACTAGGACATTACCCAGCAAACACTGGGCAAAAACTCATCTAATGGCACTTTTTTTTTTTATGTGACGAAAGAAAATATATTAGAGCGACTTTATGTTGTTGAATTATGTTTAGAACTTGAAAAAAGTAGATTCTGTTGTGTCAATTATGTATAAACTTTTGGTAAGAATTAAATGTACCTAGTGTGATGTCACTTCCTGTCATTTTCTACAGCTTTTTCAACTTTTTCTCCACAAATACCTGCTCGATCGGTAACACTATCATTTATATGTACAACAGATATAAATACACCAAATAAAGTCAAAATTAGAAAATCATAAAAACCTGTCATACGTCACTTTAAGTCCTCACACTTGGTGGTCCTGACTCGAGTCGCTGCGGCACTGGTTGAAGAATGGGTCAAATGCAGAGAAAGAAGTATTTCTTAAGCTTATATCAGAAGATTTGAACATTTGTGTTTCTTGCACTGCTGCTTCAGTTGTTTTTTTGTTGATTTGGATCCCACATCACCTAAAACCACACTTTATTCTGTGTTTTAACTGTTTTTGTGAAACATTTTGTGACGTTTCTCTTTGAAAAGTGCTCTACAAATACAATTTACTTACTTAAAAAGAACTAAACAATACAAACATATCCTAATCCTTGCACTTCCATTCTGCCAACACCGAGAGCTTACATCAAATAGACAAAGCCCCCTTTGTTGATGGAATTATATACTTTACAGTGCGTTCATGAAGTACATGTGCGGTTGATTTCTTCTCTTGATAGTGTATAAAGTTATGTACAAAGTGTGATTACTAAATGCCATATAATTGCGTGTGCTAATCAGGACTGATTACCATACTGCCGACAATGACCTTACGAAGCATCCAGATTGATTGCATAATTCAAGTGTCTGTTGTTGGCGTTGTATTTATTCAGGTTTCGTATATGGCCCTGTTCCTTCAGCAAACGGTTAATAAATAAACTCTTCCTCCTTTTTAAAATAATTACTTTTGTCTTACCTTTGTGTATTAGTGTCAACTGTGCCAGATTTGTGGACACATTGTTTTTGGCAGTGTGCGCGCCTTCTGCCCTGGGCTGTTGTTTTTTTTCCTCTGGCATTTTATTCTGTAGTCAGTGGCTGCGGCGCGATCTGGATTAAATCTTTTTGTTTTGTGCCGAGGCTCTAACCGGATTCGACATCGAGGTCATCGTAATCGCCGTGGACACCTTTCGCCCTCCGCCTTCGGGGGTTTTCGCGACAACAATTCGAGAACCTGGGCCAGACAAAAAGTGTGTGCCGCCATAATAATATGGCTCCCGCAGCGCTGACTTGTGTTTCTGATGGCGTCGCTCGCTTGTCTCCATGGCGATAGCTTATTTGACACTCAGAGCAAAGCAGGAGCATGTCCGTGGAGGGAAGCAGCGGGTTTTTTCGCCTTCACGCGTCACATTTATTAGGTGTGGAGTGATTAAAGAAACTCTTGGTTGGCCGTGACATGAAACTTGCATGGAAATATGGCTGCTTAGGGGGCAAAAAGAAGAAGAGGAAGGCGTAAAATACCAAAGGGACTGTGAGGGGGAACTGTCATGTCTTAGTTTGATGCCATAAATGTAAGGCCAACATGTGTGTAATATTCAGGGCACACTTGTTGTGGCTCGGCATGTAGACATCGTCGGGACAGCAGCCTGATAGCCGGGGACTCAGGGATGTCTCACATGCGGTAAAACATTAAGCGTGTTTTTGCAGTATGTTGAGACTGGTCTTGTGCACACGCCTGTTGTGCCTTGATAAGTTGGACTCATCTTTGTTCTGGAGTCAGATCAGGGAGGGGGAGACAACTCTGTCGGGGAGAGCACTTCGGCTTGTGCGCGGCTGAAATAAAGATTCACTTTTGAACATGACAACTTTGTTCTTTTTGGCCTTATTTCTGTGTCTCTGTTTACAGTATTTTTTCCACAACAGGACTGAAAAACATGGCGGATTTCCGTATCCTCCTGGCAGCTTCAAAAAAGGCTCTCACAAGAAAATGGATGACACAAAATGGAAACGTCTCGGCATCTCCACGACCTGACCCGAACTGCACTCGCGAGACCCCAGACTGCGCAGGTGTCAATGCAAAACCAACTATTTGATCAGAGAAGTGGAAACAGTGAAGCTAGATGTAAAAACGCAGACGATTCGCTCCTAAATCTTCCGCTAACTCAATCTATGCCTTCTAATTTCTGCTGTTGCCCCGTTCAAATCCTCACAAACCTCATAAAAAATAAGAAATGTCGGTAGAGTCAAACATGCATCATCGACGGCCGCACTCTAGAGGACTTTTACTCCGATATTAAGCCTGATTTGTCTCGCCGCGAGCTCGGGGAGTTGCCAATATAAGACAATATTTATGGCCATTCTGTTTGTCGGGTCGTAGCTCCAAAACCTGCAGTCGTAAGGTGGAATTTGTTGCTTGCCGTGAACTTTGACCACAGCCAATCAGAGTTTTTGCTTTTTTAAAAATTTAGTATCACAGCAACAATGACTATTCCTTCATGCATTTTCTACCGCTTGTTCCCGTTAGGGGTCGCGGGTGACTGGAGCCTTTGGGCCTTAGGCGGGGTACACCCTGGACAGCGGCCAACTCGTCGCAGGGTTAACGCGGAGGCATAGACAAACACAGACAACCATTCACTCACTCGGGCCAATTTACAGTTGCCAATTTACCCAACACATAATCTGTAGTCGGTGGCTGCGGCGGCTAATCCACATGCGTTTCTTATTTTTGTTTTATTTTTGCTGTGAGTAGAAGTGCTTCGTTTAGCTCGGTTTAGTCTTTATTTCAGACATGAAGCTCATAAAAACAGGTATGTTCTGCATGTTATAGATATATAGTTTCCATCTGCAGGCCGCAGTTATACAGGAATATGTTATACAATGCAATTAAAGCCAATCAATCAAGAACAATATTTAGCAAATATTGAGGCAAACATGGCACATAGTGAAAAGCAGAACATGGCAGGTCATTTATGTTCTGTGAGACAAATAAGTTACGTATCACAATTGGACACAAACTGTTTACAATGACACATTTACACATTATAAAGCTGCACGTTCTGTGTCCTGGAGCATTTGTTGTACTCTAACCATTGCATCACATTTCATAGTCTGTTGCTGTTGTTATTTTGTTTATTTGGTCGGGACAGAGCGTGTTCATGAACATACGTGACCTCGCTCCGACTTGTTGTAGCCATGTTGTAGCCATGAACTCATTTCCATTTGTTGTACACATTCTTTTTTTTTGTTTCTATTTTATTTGAACATCGATAAAAGGGAAAAAAAACAACAACAACAGAAAGGAAAAATACAAGAAAAAAAACACGCTAAAAAAAGTTTAAAAATCCACCAAAAAAACACAAAGAACGAGCTGGAACAGGTAGAACATAAGGCAAGTAAAGGAGTAAAAGTAGAAAATAAGGGCGTGGCATCAGAAAAAAATAAATATAATAATAATACAAAATATGAATTAGAGTATATTAAGTTCTGAATAATCGTTGCATTTTGTCCATTGTTTTTTAAATGTGTCTATTGGTGACACTGGAGACGAGGTGGGCGAAGTGTCTTGCTCAAGGACACAACGTCAGTGCGTACTACCGCCCCCCTGTGGCGCCTGGCATTTGACTTTTGGACAATCCTTCCCGAAAAGCGCGAGTGTGCAGTTTTGTAATCCTTCATGTGCGCGTGAGATAAATATGTGAAATGTCCTTATGTCTGTGGTCGGCTCACTTTGTGTCACGTCTTAAAAATGTGGAAGATTTAAAAAGTCACCTTATTTAACTAAGCAGCTAAAGCTTGTCCTCGTCCATGGTCAGTGTATTTATGGGCATTTGGATTCCCTCCCTCAGAATATTCAATAAGAATTAACACATTTAAAGTCGTAATTTAAATTAAATTGCAAAATACCATAAATCTGAACTGAAAAACCAGACATTTTGGTTTTAATTTTCAAGTAGTTATATCATTATTTCAAAAACAACTTGAATTTACTCAACATACAAGATAAGCAAAAAACACACCGAGTGAGAAACAAAACGAGTTATTTGATTTTGTGTTTTTTTTAAATCTGTTTTGGTCCGGGGAAAGAAAGCGCCCTCATGTTAATGCCAAACTATAAACTATTGGAAAGCCCCAGTGCGGTTCTGAACTCCACTGTAATAAGTCTTTCTGCCCTGGAGCCAGGCCTCTGCAGGGGCCTCTGAGAGATGGAGGAGAGGTCGTAGTTGCAAGAACATTAGCTGAAGGAATAATAGTTGTGTGAGAAATTGTAGAATGAAGAGAAATGTTTCTAAAAGTAGTAACAGGAGCAGTGAGGCGGAGCTGCAGTGGAGCGTCAGTCCAGACGGGGGGCGCGGGATAGGGGTCACTCAAGAGTGGTCCGGCACAGTTAAAGTCCGCGCAGATTTCAGTGGGTGGACAATGTTCCGCAACGTTGATACATGAAGGACCGATTTGTCGAGTGTCAATCCACAAGACGGACACGTAGAAAGGGCAAAGGTTTTGTATTTTAGTTTTAAATTGTGCAAAAAAGTTTAAAAAGAGCAAAGTTGTTAAACCACAACTTAGATGAACGTGCACAAGCGCTCTGACGACTTTAAACTCTAAAATAAAATAAAAAACAGTTGCAATTTTAACTTCCTGTGGTGCTTTTATTTTGCTACAAAAATCTAATAAAAACTCATTGTTGGTTTTTCGATATTGAATTCTGCAGAGAAAATCCAAATACTCATAGATGTACGGTCGGTGTATTAAGAGTGCCAAGCAGGTTGACTTTAGAGTACAGATAGAAAGTAAAGTTAGACGTGTGTTAATTGTTACATCTTAGTAATTTAAGGTAATGTATTGACTAAATTTGACCCATTTCTCTCGCCGTGGCTCTAGATGCTTCTATACTATACGTCATACTTGCTTGGCCTGGCAAACTTTAACACAATCAAGCTTTCTATTCACAATCCGAGCACAGTTGGCACTTCATATTTGTTCTACCGTGTGATCTTTACTATGTTGCAGGTCAGCCACACCACCTACAGCCCCGTTTTCAATGGGGCTCCACTCGGACCACCTTCTAATTTAGTTTTATTGGAGAAAATCAGGGTTCTAGAAGAGAGTTCAGTGACACCACAGGGAGCACTTTACCCATTAGTGGCCAGCGCATGACCTTCAGACAGCCCATCCATTAGCCCTCTCCTGGACCCTTTCGCTGGGCACGGCACAACGCTGCCAAGAGCCCCGAGCCGGACCATTTGGAGCGCTACTCTTGGCGTACAGTAGAATTCCCATACAGCGCAAGGTCATTTATGTTACATCCAAGAGCAAGACCGTGTTATTATTATGTCGGCTGGTGATATATAAAAAGGTTGCATTTGAGACAAGCGCAAACGTCATTTCGTAGAGAGATGGCCGACTGTTGATGCAATTAATCAATCAAAGCAGATTGTTTTAGCAGAAAGAATTGCGCCATACAATTCTCATGACCGTGGGTTTTAGCGTCGAGACCTTTGTCCGATTAATCAACAATGCAAAACCAAATATTCTCCTCTGCATAGCTTAGTCAAAGGTTGTCAAAAAATGGTGCCTTTGCTGGTTCAAAAGGAAAATATTGCTAGATTGGTCTCAAGCCTTTTTTTAAATATAAAAAGCAAACAACAAGAGACAGGAAGGGAAATGACAAATCACTTCCACTTGGGTCCGAATGTCCACACTCGTCCCCTGACCCTTGATTCACCACATAGTCCTGCACTATTTAGCAGACTTCATAGTGCACTCAATCACAGAGCGATTCGGACACTTGGCTCACTGCTTTCTCCTCGCGGCGGATCACGTGACTCTGGCGTCCGGGTGACAAAAAGTACGCAAAATAAGATAAAAATAGATAATATGTAATAAATAGTGGTAAAATCCGTCTGGCACGCACATATAGATGGACAAATACTCACCATACAAATCAACAGATCTCACATTCAACAGCTAAACTAAGCGGCTAATGCTAGCAACTTTACGGCGGTTTATAAGCGTGTTTATATTCTCGAGTCAACAGTGCGTTTAAACAGTTCCTTCTGCTTCAGTCGCTGGACAACAACTTCTCAAGGTGCATTGTGGGAAATTGAGTGTACCTGTTTTTCACCCGCGGGACATTCGGACACTACTACAAAATGGCGTGAGTTGCGCGCGCTAGGCCTAGCTGTGATGCTAACTCACTCTCTTAAATGGTGAGGTCAGAGGTGAAGGAGTTGGACAAACTTCCCGCGGATTTATCAAAGGAAACCTGTGTCATTTAGAGCCGAGTCCAAACAGAGGAAGGATTTACACAGCGAGCGCCATCGTTTTATGTTTGATGCACTTCACAGCTTCGGCTGTAAACGTAGAAGTAGTTTTTCTGTATTTTAGCATTATACACGTGGTGTTTAGGCAGAAATATCACTATCTGCCTCGCTGTTTCCATTTTTTGTGCATCTCTCTCGTCTAAAAAGCTGAAATAGAAAGTTTTAGCGCAGATGCTGTTTCCAGTGTGTCCTTTTCTTCACTGGCCGCTGTGCTCCGTGTTTCCAGAAGTGTCAGTAAACAGCCTGCTACACCAAAGCACGGGCAAAATCGTCTTTATTACATGTCTGCTCCTGGAGTCTAGTCATGTCTTTCTGTGGTCCAGTCGTAACGGCTGCGAACAACGAGACTGAAGCAGCTGCGACAGGAGAAGCTGGGACTGACGAGGCACGACTGAAAATCAGAGGAAAATCGGGCTTAAATTGAGTCCTCTAATGTGAGAAACAGCAGTTTAATTGATATTTTTACCTCTCAGTACAAAAAGAATGTGATGAGAATGGTCTATGGCTCTGTGATGCCTGTGGAGAACTGACTGTCACAGCATCAACGTTTTACAGAACACACAATTTTAATTTCAGGGGTTCCAAATACTCCATCTCACCCCATCCACGCCAGTATTTTCCAAAGGCTTTATTTCATCATTTCCAAAACATGTTCAGCTATTTTGGGCTGGCTTTATGTTTAGTGGGGGAAGTCAGTAGATAGTAAACTAGACTTCTTCAATTTACTTTTTGCTGAAGTAAATCAATATTTTGAAGAAACATGAAAAAAATAAAAATCATCAATGGCTGATATGTTTCCTTGGCACACACAGAGCAGTCATTTGCAGTGACCTTTCCGTACTGCTCTCGACTCAGAACATTTCTCTGCAGATAATTGTGTCGAGATTACCTGTTCTTATGCTGTAGCAAGCCTTTACATTTTGATAAAGTCGACTTAACACGACATAAACGGCCAATGTTATTATTATTTTTTTGCTCAGGAACCAGCACAAAGGAATAAGAGAAAAATGAGAATGGCTGACTTTAATTTAATTTCTGGAACTATAAACGTAGATAAATATACTCTGGATGCAATATGAGGTTATGCACTCATTAGTGATGAAACTATGAGCAAAGGAAATTATAAATCCCTTTTTTTATGTTGTTTTTGCCCAATTTTTGCCTGTGGAGCTCCTGCTTTTCCTCGCACAATTAACTTTCAATTTCTATTTGCTCCATAAAGTTGTCACTTCCAATCATCAAGAGCTAGCATTCCCAGCGGGTAAATAAAGGACGCTTTTCTCTCAGCCCATGACAATTAAGTTCTACTAATAACTTTTACCTGTACTGCAGTGTCCTGATGGGTTATACACTGCCTGTCCAAAAAAGGTCACACGCTTTAATTTTGTTGGACCGCCTTCAGCTTTGATCGCTGCACACATTCGCGTGGCATAGTTTCAAACACGCTTCTGCATTATTAACAGATTTGTTTCCATCCAGTGTGTCATTATTCCACACACAGATCTTCAATGTGTCATTGTTTCCTCACACAGCTCTACGGTGTGTCATTGGTTTCTCCACGCAGATCTTCGGTGTGTCATTATCTCTCACGCAGAGCTTCGATGTGTCATTGTTCCTCACACAGCTCTAACGGTGTGTCATTATTCCTCATCACAGGATCTACGGCTTGTCATTATTCCTCACACAGATCTTCGGTTGTGTCATTGTTCCTCACACTCGATCTTCGGTGTGTCATTGTTCCTCTCACAGATCTTCGGTGTGTCATTATTCCTCACACAGATTTCGGCTTTTCATTATTCCTCACAAGATCTTCATTGTGTCATTGTTCCTCACACAGATTTTCGGTGTGTCATTATTCCTCACACAGATCTTCAGTGTATCATTGTTCCTCACACAGATCTTCAGTGTGTCATTGTTCCTCACACAGATCTTCAGTGTGTCATTTGTCTCACACAGATCTTCAGTGTGTCATTATTCCTCACACAGATCTCATTGTGTCTTTGTTCCTCAAGCAGATCTTCAGTGTGTCATTGTTCTCACACAGATTGTTTGTCTTGTTTGATGATGAGTGAGAGTGCACAAAGCCTTCTCCAGCTCGTCCCAAACGCTCTCACTGGGGTTCAGATCTGTAGATGATTAGTTTCTGCTTCTCCTTTAGATGTTTTCTCTGCTTGATGCCAGTGAATTTGACCCTTCTCATAATACACCGGACATCTCATCCCATGACCACGGGATTCGTCTTTCCACATGGTTGTTTCAGAAATGAGAAGCCGCTCAACTGCATCAGTTGCGTTTAAATACTGAAAGATCATCACTTGCAGCAGTTCTCCAGTAGGAGGCTCGTACCTACTGGATTTGCGTTGGTTTGAATCCAAGTGGCAACTTTCATTTTTGGACAGGCAGTGTATATTTTTCTACTTTTCTGTTCTTGCTTTAATTGTAAGCAGTCATTTAATTCAGACACACTTAGTTGTAGTTGTTTATGTTCATTATTAGATGTAGCTAGCCAGCTGCCACATTTAAGCTTGTGTGGAGCTCTTGTAAGAGAATATTTCTTTACTTATGTGACAGCTTCTGCTTCTCGCTGCTGCAACTCAGAATCTCGTGACATAATGTTCAAAAACTCGACTAACTTTACAACTACTGGTCTCAGGTCTTTGGGTGCACTCACACTTGCGCATCAAGCACCACATTACTCTCTGTTAAGTCTAAAGCAGGTCTAAACATGAGTCAAATTGAGGGGGGGGAAAAATGCTTTTTGTTGGAGCAATGTCAACAAAATGATGGCTTATTGAACTATTTGGACCAACAGAATGTAATCAATGGCCACATTACCTTGTCTCTCTTCATCACTGCAAACCCAATGCTGTTTTTGCCCTGACAAGCTTGACATTAAAAATCAATAACCCACCATAATTTGAGCGTCACGTGAATAAAGGGCTATTTTTCTCTGCTTGGAAGCCAAATATAACCTGGTCAGTGTAGCCTGAAGAGTAATTATTTATCGATCTCACCTCTGGAATCGACACGCCCACGGAGCACATGCAGATCCAGCTGAAGCGAAATGTATGATTGAGACAAAGTGACTTGCGGACAGCCAATTAACAACACATTGATTTATATTTACAGGTCAGCCCCCCGCATTGGCACGCCGGCCATTTATTTCACTTCAGACCACGCTGTCGATACTCTGAACCCAGGACAATTTGTAACCGTGGTATTCGACATGTTCTGCAATGTGACTCAGGATTAGGTTTTGTTACAGTTACTAGTACAAAAGTGCCTGTGGTTTAGCTTCAGGCAAACATCATTCATAAAATACATACATACTATAAAAAGGTTATAAAGGTGCACTATGGGTCACATTTGACGTCATAAAATATGTATCTTGCATTTACTCAATTACAGGTATTTTTTTATATATTTAAAAATATGCGGGAAAAACATGCTACTACCCAGAATATGGAAAAATTGAGTGTAATGTTGTGCCGAGGATTCCTGTGCAGGCCTTACTGGCAGATATCAAACTTTTGAGTCATTTGAAGGGCGTGGAGAATCGTTGGGTAAAATCTGTGCTTTCAACATGGAAGGAGCTAATCAAAACATACAGACTAAACAAAGATGTTGAAATCTTAAACTGCTTGGCTTATGACCAACATTTGCACCTAACAGCACATATTTGCGATTTCAAGTCTGGACGACAAAAGGTTTTAAGGTTTTCTTCCAGATTCTAAAAGGATAATCACATGAAAAGCTTTGAGATATTAGAACCGGGAAATTAAACAGAGACGTACAAATTTATTAAAGCTTAGAAATCAGAATTTATACAGAAATTATACAAATGCATCAACAATTTGGGAAGCCACTCTAGAAATACATTAAAAATAAATGTGAGAGAAAGGGTCTTTTTTTTTTTGACAGACGAAGAATGGGAAAGTGTGTGCACATTTCAATGGTGAACCACAAAATCACATGTTTGCAAGAAATTCTGTTGGAAAAGTGTGACACGACTTTTCATAAGGCCATGTCAAAGTGCTCATTATTCACATGGAAATGCGAACTGTTGGAGAATCTGCGGTTGCCAGGAGACAAACCATGTCCATGTGGTTTGGGTCTGTCCTGTTGCTCGGAGATATTGGACTGAAATCAACAAAGAGCTACAGACTGTTTTTGGCATTGCCATTCCATTTGATTTCTTAAGTATGTATCTGGGGCTAAAAACACCTGTCATGGACACAATCAGTGGATGCCCTTTTGAAGAATACTCCTGGCTGCAGGAAGGAAGGCCATCACAAAAAAATGTATGACTCAAACTGTTCCAACAATCAGGGACTGGACCGACATAATTAATTATAAGGAATATGGAGAGGATTCTAGAAGGACTCTGGACCAATTGGGACATTTATGTCTCTCTCTCTCTCTTAATTGTTCTAAAATTTTAAAAGTTTAAACAAAGAAAATATATTAAAAAAAAGAAAAACATGCTACTGTGAGCAGGCGCACCTATTTTAGATTTACATTTTATATCATCTTGAAATCTAAATATTTGCTTTGGAATACTATAACATAATTAAATGGAAAAGGGTGACATGATATATTTATACAAGTAAGTAAATAAGTTAAATAATAATCCCTGTGTCTGGGTGGGTTTCCTCCGGTTTCAGAATGTCACCGGCAGATGCGTGTCGACGAGCATGCTGGGATGGATGAGCGTTCAGGACGACGGGTCGAAGGTGGGCCGTGTCAAACTGGATAACCGATGAGCAGCCGGGTGACAGGGTTAACGTGTGGGAGCATGGGCTTTGATTGGCTGTGAAGGAGGTGAGCCGCTCGAGGAGGAGGCGACGAGGGCATTAAGCAACAGGTAGAGATTTCAAATTTGAGGGTAACGATTATTGTGAGAACAAACATCGCAATTTACCGGTTATCGACTTAAATGACAATAAAATCCTTCATTTTCTTAACTCGTCACCGCTCCCCAATACTTGACCTTCTTCATGAAATCAAACTTTCTGAATAATTGATTTGACATAAACGGTAAGATTAAAAAAAAAGAACTTCACAATTAGGTTTATTTTTTTGAGGTAAGGAGCAGAACGGACTGCATTTTCTATTAAATGAACAAAAAAAGACCTAATTTTGTTTAAAAATAAATGAATAAATAAATCCCTTTCCCATAAATTTAATAAAAAACACATGATTCTTATAATTTTTTAGTCTTTACGATTATACTGTAAACTAAATAAAATAAGGTAAATCTTCTGTGTTTCGATTTTTCGCCTGCGTTTTTCATAATTCCTTTACATAATTCAATTTTCTTTCAGGAATGTAACCAACCTGACTCTTTTACACGTGTCCAAACGCTTATTCTGCATCGTGTTTTACAGAAGCTGCCATCAAATTCTCCCTTGGCACTTCATCCGTCCTTAAATTAACAACATCCGCAGATTTAGTCAACTCAGCACTGCACATTCACGAACAGGATCCCAATGCATCATGGAAGAAACGTTTCAAAAGGCGAGCCATACATTGTGATTACCTTGATGCGCATAAATAAGTGAAAAGGGTCTTCCCCAAACTGCATATAGAAGCCATTACAGGCATTAAATCAAATTAAGCCCAAGATAAATGACTTAATCTCTTCACGTTTGCTTTGTCAGGGCATTTTGTTGGTGCACACGGGGGGAAATTGCTTACGCATATCGTCCTACTTTCTTTTTTTTTTTTTTTTTCTTTCTTTCTTTTGATTAGACGACTGCTTTCATCGCGCCGGCGTAAATCTCCGCAGGGGTTTTGTCGTTGGCAGTAGGGGGCAGCGTGTGGCGCGAGCCATTCGCGGGTAACAAACATGATTTATTTATTATATTTATTATTTATTATTCCCCCCCTCGCGCGCGTTTGTCCTTTTGCTCGTCTGGTGGCGGCTTTCGTTTTAATTGGTATTTGCGATTGGGCGATACGCGGCTTAGATCACGCCGCCACCGCGCGCCTTCCCCTGTGTTTAGCGAGCCCCATTACTGAACTTCCACGCGCAAATTGAGTGGGCCATCTTAATTAGACTGTTTCTCACTGCAATTCTAATATGTGACTAATTAGCGGGAGAACAAAAAAGGCTGAAGAGGAGATTGCGCGAGCGTTGTACCGGGGCTGAATTTGGGGGGATTTATTTCGTAGATACTCACTAGTAGGTCACTCAGCAGTTATGGGAGGCAGATTAAGCCCAACGCTGCCCAACTGGTTTTGGCTTATCTCCCGTTGACAAGACTCTTTCGGAAAAGAAGCCCCCAAATCCACAAAGGCATTAGCGCGTGAGAAGGTCAGAGAGGAGTAATTAAAGCACGTTAAAGACGGCAATTATGCAAGCCACTGTGTTGGAGCAGTAAACCAAAGGCGAGCAGTTCAATGGGCCTTTTAAAGTCCGGTCCGCGCTGTAATAGAATAATTATCTGCCTTCACGTTGAGGCCGAGCAAAGCGTCCGAGGTTGAGGTTGAAGAAGACTGCGCTGTCGATGTAGATGATTGTGAGACAAATGTGTTAACGCGACGGTATAGACTAAGGAATTTTTTAATGTGATATCTTCAGAGTCGAGAAATCTATTGTTACATGTCAATGGGCAGATGGTTTGATGGTTTCCACCCTGGTTTATGGTTAATAATTGCTACTATAAACCCTTAAAATGCTATGCCCTCATCATGATTCCGCACTGTGGGCTAAGTAGATCAGAGCACATTTTAATGATGAACTGACGTCAGATCAAAGCGCTAGAAGACTGCGCGTCTTTACAAGCAGAAAGATTAGTTAATTTTAGCCTCAAATTGTACTCAAAGTGTAATTTTATTGGTACAGTATGTACTATCTAAAGATAAAATTAATAACTTTTTAAATATTATTTTGTTCAGTAAAACATAAAACTGCAAATATTTACAATCTCCCAAAAAGTTTCCTTCTTCCTCATTACTTCCTGAATGCGGGCGAGCGCCTCCCCATTTGTGACCAGTGCGGTACAGCGCTCACCGTGAAGTCAAAAAATGTGATTCTTAAGGATTTTAGAAACGTAAAAGAGTGAAATTCTATTTTTAGACTAAAAAGGAATTTAGCACTGTCGGTAATTTTCGAGGCCGAGCTCTTGAAATGGTCGGGCCTGGAGGCTGCAGTCCCGCGGAGCGGCCACTACTCAAATTGGATCGCGGGCAGAGAGGGAGCCTTATCCAGTTATTATAATAGATCCATGCCCTGGACCGCACCAAAACTAAAGTCACCAGCAGACGTGAGCCGAGGCGACCAGCGCACATGCGCAGTGGAGTTGTGTGTCCCGGTGTTGCTGTCCTCAGGTTGAGGAAGTGGATTTGGTGTATTTACTTTACAAAGTCCAAAAACAGAGGGGATCGGCTCGGCGGCTTGTCTGGGTCCCGCAGATACTTCCGAGGTGAGTAGAGTTTAGTGAATATCATTATTTGTTCCAAGAGCTGCGTTTGTTTCATCGGTCCGGGTTTGCTTTCGGTCCTTCTTGCGGGTAGTGCGTAATCTCTGATTGGTTGCTGCGCCGCGTCTGCCGCAAAAAGTTCAGTTTTGTCCAACTTCTCTGCGTCGGACACTTTGGCCGCTCTGGACGTCAACGTGGCCAAAGCGCCGCAGTAAGTGGTTTTCATTTGCCAAAACCACCTTTGATTTGTCATATTTTGTGTTATTCTGTGGCTAAACCCCAATTTCTCTAATGACTTGTTTTTTATTTTTACATTTATTTCCACTTCACTTTTGCCTGTATTCCAAAATATATAAACTTTTAAAGGGTCTATAGTGGATTTCCAAATTGAGTCTTGCGTTACAAACACCAGAAGGTTTCAAAACGCACGGATAATTTCAGTCTCAAACTGAAAATGAAACGTCCTCTGCAGAAATGGTATTGCATCTAAATACAGACACATAATTATGCTGGCAATATTTAGGACCACGGTTACATTATTTATACGTAAGTTTCAAAACCACTTTATGACAGTGAACGCCACAGATCGACAACCGAGTGTTTTTATGTTAAAAAGCCATTTTTAACAGTTTTTTTTAACATTTTAACAGTTTAACTAATACGGGCCATTAGTGATGGAAAGTGCAACCATTAGTGAAGTTAGTCCCGTCTGAACATTTCACATTTCCTTTAAGTTCCATTAAGATGTGATTGTATGAAAACTCTGTTGTATTAAATTGATTGATAAATTCATCATGTTTGTAATTGCCTTTTATCATTGCCATTTGTTTGTTCATTTCGTATTTTTTGCATTTCACGGGACGCTTTTGTAGAGACTCTAAACCGGTCTCGGCGTTTGAATAAATGAATCTCTCCGTTTAAACTGGGCCTATCCATACAAAACCAAAAGTGACATGAAGCTTAATGTTGTCTCCGTAGATTTAAATTAAAAATAGCTTCGTTTTAAGTAGCGCACCCCGAGTCCACGCAATAATTTGTTCCACTTTCCAAAACAAATGTGCCTGGAGGGAAACAATAAAGAATGATCCAGTTTCAAATAGATCCCGACGGACGTGCCTCTTTATTAGATCATGTAAGAAAGATAAATTTGACAAAACACATTTTATTTTCAGACGCAATTAGCCCTCTCCTGGAGTCTGCAAATGAACTCCTTGATAAATATTTACAATCGGCGAGCGCGGAATCAGGGCCGCGCGCCATGCAGTATTTAGACCAAATGATTTAAAATGGTGAGTGTCATCCCCAGTGCTTAAACATGAAGTCAAAGAGATCCCTAACCAACCAATTAGTATCCAACTCAATGCTCGTCAAGGCCTATTAATTAAAAAGAGGAGAAAACAAGGCTATGCGGAGGGCTCGGCAGAATATCACGCAATGCAGTTAGCCGCTAATGCCAAATCTCACGGCGGCGGGGTGGGGGAGGGGTCAGGCAAGGTGAAGGCTTGTTAAGTTTAGATTGAACGACGACGACCCGCTGATTCGGAGGCTTCTCGAAGATAATCAGCGCCGCGGAGCTCCGTGCGGACGGTGCAAGAGAAACAGGAAGAGGGAAATCGATGCGCGCTCGGCACACACGCACTTTGTCTAATTGTGTCCACGGCGACTGCATATGGGCCGCTACCAACTCACTCGGCTGTCTGTGAGCGGGAGGAAGGTTCAGAAATGGCACTACTGGGAACGCTTGTCAAAAACACAATTAAATAAAATAACAAACATAACAAATAACATAACATAAAATACAATACAAGACATAAAATAAGAATAAATAACATAAAATACAATAAAAGACATAAAAAAATAATTAAAAAAATAACAAAATACTAGACATACAAAAATCATCAAATAGATTAAATAAATAACATAAAATATCATACAAGACATAAAAAAATAAAACAAAAAATAACATAAAATATAATACAAGACATAAATAAAATCAACTAAATCATTACAATGAAAACAATGAATACATTTAATCTGAATAAATAAACTCATAAATAAAATATATTGAAAAAATGAAAACATAAAATACAGTTAATAATTGTTACTGGATCACAATACTAATAAAGTATTGATATTGGAAAACAAAACCTGAATAGTCAGAATGTGTACTTCCTGTATAGAATATTTAATCTTAAATAGCGACCAGCCTGGTTTTTGACCCGGGCATGGAACTATCACAGCTGCTTCCAAAGTTATGAACGATATTGCTCTTATGTTGAATAATCCTGAAGAATGTGCGTTTTTGTTGAACCAGAAAAGTTGTGCATCTTTAAATATGGGAAAATACAATGAAATCAACATTACATACTTTATGACTGGTGCTAACGACAAAAACAAAATTTGCTTTTCAATTTGTGTATATATATATATATATATATATATATATATATATATATATATTTTAAAAATTTTCAATAATATTATAATATACATATATATATATATATATATATATATATATATATATATATATTTTAAAAATTTTCAGACATTTGACCACGTATTTGACCCCAGATTTAGCAGCACCCATGGGCGTCACGCGGCTCAGAACAGGGCGCTCTCTGGAAGTTATTTATCGCGCGCGGGTCTCAATTTGTTGCTTTGGGAACGGCAAACGCGGAGATAAAATGCGCTGCCTTGTGCTGGGGGAGAGCGGTTCCATCTTGCTGGAGTTTTTGAGGTTGGCACACAGCATCTCGGTTTGTCTAATGGGACGCGCTTTCACAGTAATAAAGTTTTTGTTTACGGCTCGCCAACATTGTGAATTTCTCAAAAACAAGTGGAACGAGATGCACTCCGTTTTTGTGTTTTCCGACGTGGATTTGCTGTTTGCAATTTCGAGACGGCCGAGGTTTAACATTTTTATTTTTGAGGTTCTCTTTTTGCTCACATCTGCATCTCGAATAAGCCTTTCTTTTTCTTAAATTGAAAGTAGCCAGTCATGTCAGTATAAGCGTTCTTTCTTGCACATACCACATCAAAATGGGACAAAACTGGAACCAAACCAGGACAAGGACGGGACAAAACCAAGTGCACATTAGGACTAAACTGTTTTAAAAATATATATATATGTTTATGCTGTTTGTTGTTAAAATCCACCCAAAGAAGCTCCTTCAGTTGTGCGCAATTAAGTTTTTGCTTGTATTTTGGTCAAATTATTAGCGATTCGAATCAGGCCTGCTTTTCATGTCCTGCTCAAAGGGAAAAAAATACATAAGAAAATAAGAATAATAAAAACATTTAAAAAAAATAATTAAAAAAACATGATAATAATAATAATAATAATTTACAAAATATATTAAATTCAATTAAAATTAAAATATATACAATTCTGTTATTATATTATCTAGGTGGAACTTCATAATTTCACACTGTAAATCAATGACGCGCTTGCTTCATCACAATATACGGACTCTGTATCTGCTCGTCACGTTCACTGAAGTCAACAACATCTTTTACTTAGTGTCAAGATTATTTCTGGCTCTTCCAGAATAGAATGGGCAGGACGCTTCACCCAACTGGCCTGGTAGGAATGTGATGTTATTATTATTATTATTATTATTATCATTATTATTATTTAAAACAAAAATTAAAGCTCCCCCAACTGCAGCATGCATTATCAGAGTATATATATGTAGTATACACAGCATATCTAAGTACACAGATGGCTATTGCTGTCATATGAATGGTCACAGTTTGATTAGCATTGTCAGTATATAAAGTATAAGTATAATATTTACACAAAAAAGGTAAATTATTACAACGACTGCATATGGGCCGCTACCAACTCACTCGTCTGTCTGCGAGGGGGGGAAAAGGATTAAAAATGACACTACTCGGAATGTGTGTCAAATAAATAAAATATATAAAATAAATAAGATAAATAAAATGCAACGCAATAAATAATACAAAATACAATACAATACAATCAAGTAATAAGTCATGATATGGTGTTTTTGCCTATTTCTTATTTTTTTCCTTGCATGTTTTATTATTGTAAAAACAAATTCACCTTTTCATGATTAACCCGTCCTTTATGTGAAATACAAAAAAATGCACATCTTTTAATTTCATATTTCTTCTTCTTGTGGCACTGCAAAAGGTGATAGTGATTTAGTGTATTTCATATTTGGGGACAGGTTGGGGTCACATAAGGGGTCAGCTGAAGTACCACAGACTTGCAGAAGCACAAAACTCGCGCCTCTTCACATCACCGCTGAACGCGCGTCTTTTGTGAGAGTCTTTCAGTGTGTGCTAAAGAGTCCAAACTGTACTCTGCACCCGGCTGAACGGCTCTGTCTGTGGCCTTTCCAACGAGTCTGACTGAACAACATGACATCCGAATTCTGGATACAAATACAAAATAAACGTTCTGTCTTTGGTTTATTATAGCCTCACACTGAGGTTCGTGGTTGGCATTCGCACCTCACAAAATGGGCTTTTCTGAGAGGAGTTTAGACGGATAGTTGTTTGTCTCCATGGAGATGTCGTGACTTAGATAGACACTATTCGTATTCTTTAGTTAATATGCTCACGACCATGTCTACGTATGGCATGTTTACGATACAGAACAAAGCAATACAAAACTCTTTTTCAAGCTTATAAATGAGATTAGATTCATATGAACGTATACACTGATGCATGTTTGACACAATATCAGACCATTACCTCTCTACATAAAACAACGTCACTATTTAAGCACTCAAAACAATAAGTCGAACTCATCACAAACACAGTTACAAGTACAAACGTTACAAAAATGTAAAAATATCACTCTCTGCCTTTATAACGGCCCACAATAGTCTTTCTTTTTTAATTATTGGGAAATTACGGTGTTTTGTAGCAAGCACATATTGCCAAGACTCACATTTGAATAAAAAAAACCTGATAAAAGTTACTAGCAATAATAATAATAATAATAATAATAATAATAATAACAACAATAAAGTTTTGGGAGGATTTTTTTTTAGCTCATTTATCTAATATTTATTCAATGACACATTCACAAGTTAAAAAAAAAAAAAAAAGGTAAAAAAGGATTAGAAAGAAAAATGCCTGCAAAAGTTGAGTGGGGATTTTTCCACAGATCTGACCTGTAACTTGGCCGGCTGGCTGGGGACACCCGGAGACACACAAGTAAACAAACGTGGAATATTCCGAGAAGGTGTCATTCCCTGACCAGTAGGAATGTGCGCGGTAGGACTGAGCAATACAACAGCAAAACTCCAAACTGAGTGTTAGGAACAGGCTCTGAAGCACAAACAGAAGACCACCAGTATCTGCTGCTGGTGAAGAAACGCGCTCCAACATGTGCACTATTAAAGCGTACTCATAAAATGTACATATGTTAGTATCGGTGCCTACGTTTTCACCGTCAGTATCAATATGTCGATACTGATACTCCCACGTGTACTGTGCAGTCCAGTGCCGCCGCTCGCAGTATTTCTTCACAATTAAACGGGGGACATGCAGTAGGCCTCGTCTGTCTTTTAGTTCTTCATCATTTCCAAACTAACTCCAGCGACGTCGCCGTTCTCTCTCCAAAGCGAGTCGCAGATGCGCAAAGCCGGATCGAGGGCACAGCTGGGAGCGGGTTAGACGCCGCGGCTTATTCGGCCATCCACAAGGAGCAAAGCGATTGGCCTCGTATTCAACTGGGAACGGTGAAGAAGAGCAAATGAAACAAGACGTGCGGTGCGTCCAACCGGCGCTGCGAACTGTCTGAAAAGCATGTTTTTTTAAATAAATGCAACAGAAAGCATCAATAGTTTGCAGCCTGTAGTGTTTTCTTGAGCCTCGATCTGTTCTGCAGAAGAGACGGAGAAGGGCTTCAGGGCGCTGAGGGCGGAGCAGGAACATGTAGGGACTGTGGGGGGTCCTTGTAATAAACTATGAGTCTGAGTTGCTAATAGAATTACCTCTAAAATGCACCGGAACAGGACATTCTATGATCCCAGACCCCGTTAAAATTGTGATTTAAGCTGTATATACAATTAAATAGCATATATATTAACAAAACATTTTAAATACTCTTTTTTTTTTATCGAGTTCGAAGGGGGCTCGGGGGCACCACTGACCATTTCTGCTTAGGGCACCCAACTGGCTAGCAGCGGCCCTGAGCCTGTCCATCCATGGAAGTGGGATTCACTGCGGTTCTCCTAAAGTGTTCTCTTATTCCCACTGTTTGTTGGTGGAATTCGTCCATTTGCCCCTTTCCCATGAATGTTGGTTCATTATTTGCTGTTGTGATTTTGGGCCCTACAATAAAAAAGATAATAATAATTGAATAATTGAACTCTAATCTTATATTATAACCAGCTACACTTCTCAAAATATATAACAATGTTTGCATGAAATATATCTAGAGAGCTCAAATTTAATTTATCTTCATTTGAGTATGTTTTCCTTATGCTGAATAAATGACCATCACAAGTTTAAAGTGCATACGGCAGGTTAGGTTGTCTGTAATTCCTGGTTGGAACACAGAGCACAAATATGACATAGGTAGAGGTCATTCCACAGCTGTTACCTAGCAACCAGGCTGTAAACAAGAGCCAAACTCCACATCAATGACACAACAGTTCTGATTTGACACTAAATATGACCTGAAAACGCCCTTATTTTGTTGAACGATGGTTTAAACGGTCAGAAAAGTGTGTCAGTGAAGTGTAAACTGTCTCTGTGTCGCACACTGATGACATCACAGAGGGATTCAGCTCTACTTCCTGTCATTTGATTTGTAAGTAGTTTCATTTTTCACAATATGATAAATATATACCACAGGTTCTATATCACCAAACTAAGTCATAATTAGGAAAACAGGAGGACTTCTTTTGGACTTAAACGCTACTGGAAATTGACGTGACACTTTTATTTTTCTTAATACTTTTATAGTCTTGAAAACAGCTCGAAATGCTGAGAAACCCTAATCCAAGTGCTTTTAGTTGTAAATGAAATAACTTTCTGATCAAGTGATTGTAATTCACACGTACATTGCTATTTTTTGCTTTAACAGATATAAAAATATACAATACAAATACATTAAAACATGTAAAAACACAATATTCCAGGATTGTACAGCTGTGGACTTTGCAATAATCCCTAAATCAAACATTTTCTATCACAACTATTCTGTTTTTTTTATTCTTATTTTCCACTCTCAAACATCATAAATATAAACAAATAGAGATATAATTATGAGTCCATTAGTGGTCGTCCGTTTTAATTATTGTCACCGTGGCATCCCACCACAGTGTTTATCTGCTCATCAACTCGCTCTGTTTTTCTAATTTGGTCCTTCATTTGCTTTGTGGAAGGTTCACTAGTTTTTCATTAACACTTAATAAGCCTGAAACATAAATATCAAGCGTCGTCATCACAAAGCTGCGCTGGTTTGGCATTTGCAATTTCGGATTTGTGATAACACAGAATTAGGCCTATTTGGTTATCATAATACACACACACACACACACACACACACGCTATCTAACGCCAATCTTGCTTATCGTTATGTTCATGCTTTGGCTAGAATGTTCCACGTAATTGTATTTATCTTGTTTCTCTTGTATAGTCACAAACCTGCGCTCTTACTGTTGAGATCTGACCTGTAACTTGGCCCCGTCGGTGGCTTTGTCGCCATGGAAACGCATATGTTTAAAAGTCCACGTGACAGGTTAGACTTACATTTCACTCAATTCTAGTGAAGGATGATTATATTTGATATTTTATTAAACATTTTGTCTATTTTCTTTTTACATTTGACAGTGTTTGTTACGTTTATAATTGTACTTCCTGGTTGGACACGAGCATAAATATGACATAGCTACCGTCGAGGTAATTCCTCAACTGTTACCTAGCAACCAGACTGTAAACAATAGTCAAAATCCATATAAACGACACAACAGTTTTGATTTGACACTAAATATGACCTGAAAACACCTTTTATTTTGTTGAATGACGGTTTAAACGGTGAGGAAAGTGTGTCTGCGAAGTGTAAACTGTCTCTGTGTCGCACACTGATGACATCACAGAGGGATCCGGCTCTGCTTCTTGTCATTTAAAACGTTTCATTTTTCAAAATAACTTCACGGATGTAAAACGATGATAAATATTTACCACACGCTCTGTCCCACCAAAGTAAGTCAGAAGTAGGAAAAACATGAGACCCTGCCGTATGGTACTTTAACGCCAAACTGTACACATAATATACACGCTGTACACATACTATACATACAAGTCGGTGGCAGAAACTCCACTGGAAGTTATTTTTTCGCTGATTTTAGTTGTATAAAATGCGATTTACATATTTTTTGGGCCACACAGTTTCTGGCTCGTTTATTTCCTCGGTTTGTGCAGCTCGTCTGCGTCTGACCGTTGAAAGCCCTCATATTTGTGATTCCTCCGCGATAAGACCCCAGTGTGCGCTCAAAACCGTAGATCATTGTGTTTTAAAAGGACGAAGGCTTTAAGGTAGAAAGAGCTTTGCGGCACGTTATGGAAGCTGTGCCTTTTTGAGACATTTGTGTTAAAACAACAACAACAACAACAACAACAACTGGTTCTTCTCACCATCCAAGGACAGACATAAGTACGTTTGAAGAATCTGAATGATCACGATGAAGACTTCAGAAAAGGCACGTCAAACGATTTCAAAGCGTCAGTTGAAAAGGCGCACTGCGGTTTGCAACCAGCCGAACTCGGAGGCCGCTCGATGGACCCTCGTCGATTCGCTCAAGTGGTTGCAGCGGTTGGAAGGCGTTAGGGCGAGGGCGGCTAACGGCTAACGGGCTAACGGGCATTTTTTTGGGCGGCGTGGTGAGCAGAAGAAGCCGCTGCGCTGTCCGGGACCTCTGCAGCTGAAGCGTGACCGTCCCTTCTCCGGCGGCGGGTCGGTGAGTCTGAGGCCCGCTGACCCTTGACCTGAGCCCCGACCCCGCACAAATCCACCGTGGTTCAGAAGCTGCAGTGCACTAAAACCGAACTGTTCTTCCCCGAAATAGATCTTGACATGAGTCTTGAAAAGTGTACGATATAGAATTGGAGTGTTTGGTTGAGTTGTTTGAGAGTGTGTGTTGGTTGAGTGTGTGTGAGTGTGTGTGTGTGTGTGTGTGTGTGTGTGTGTGTGAGTGTGTGTGAGTGTGTGTGAGTGAGTGTGTGTGAGTGTGAGTATGTGTGTTGTATGTGTGAGTGTGTGTGTGTGTGGTGGTGTATGTGAGTGTGTGTGTATGTGAGAGTGTGTGTGTGTGTGTTGTGTTGTGAGGTGTGTGTATGTGAGTGTGTGTATGTGAGAGTGTGTGTGTGTGTGTGAGTGAAGTGAGTGAGTGTGTGTGTGTGTGTGTGTGTGTAGGTGTGGTGTGAGTGTGTGTGAGTGTGTGTGATGTGTGTGTGAGTGTGAGTGTGAGTGTGAGTGAGTGTGTGAGTGTTGTGTGTGAGTGTGTGTGAGTGTGAGTGTGTGTGAGTGTGAGTGTGATGTGTGTGTGTGAGTGAGTGTGTGTGAGTGTGTGTGTGTGTGTGAAGTGTGTGTGAGAGTGAGGGAGTGTGTGTGAGTGTGAGTGTGTGTGTGATGTGTGTGTGTGGAGTGTGTGTATGTGTGTGTGAGTGTGTGTGTGTGTGTGTGTGTGTGTGTGTGTGAGTGTGTGTGAGGTGAGTGTGTGTGAGTGTGAGTTGTGTGAGTGTGTGAGTGTGTGTGTGTGTGTGTGATGTGAGTGTGTGTATGTGAGAGTGTGTGGTGTGTGTGTGTGTGTAGTGTGTGTAGTGTGTGTGTGTGGGTGGTGTGTTGTGTGTGAGTGAGGGTGGGTGTGTGTTGTGTGTGTGTGTGTGTGTGTGTATGAGTGTGTGAGTGTGGTGTGTGTGTGAGTGTTGAGTGTGAGTGTGTGTGTGGTGTGTGTGTGGTGAGTGTGTGTGAGGTGGTGTGTGTGTGTGTGAGCGGTGTGTGTTGTGAGTGTGTGAGTGTGTGTGAGTGTTGAGTTGTGTGTTTAGTGTGGTGTGGAGTGAAGTGGAGTGAGTGTTGTGTGAGTGTGTGTGGGTGGTGAGTGGTGTGTGTGTGTGTGTGAGTGTGTGTGTGTGTGTGAGTGTGTGTGAGTGTGTGTGTGAAGTGAGTGTGTGTGTGTGGTGTGTGTGTGTGTGTGTGATGTGTGTGTGTGTGAGTGTGTGTGTGGAGTGTGTGTAGTGTGTGCTGTGTGGTGTGAGTGTGTGTGGTGAGTGTGTGTGAGTAGTGAGTGGTGTGTGAGTGTGTGTTGTGTGTGTGTGTGTGAGAGTGAGTGTGTGTGAGTGTGTGTGAGAGTGAGTGTGTGTGTGAGTGTGTGTGTGTGAGTTGTGTGTGAGAGTGAGTGGTGTGTGTGAGTGGTGTGTGTGGTGTGTGGTGTGTGAGGTGAGTGTGTGGTTGAGAGTGAGTGTGTGTGAGTGTGTGAGTGTGTGGTGTAGAGTGAGTGTGTGTGTGTGGTGTGTGTGTGTGTGAGTATGTGTGTGTGAGTGTGTGATGAGTGTGTGTGTTGTGATGTGTGTGTGTGAGTGTGTGAGTGAGTATGTGTGTGTGAGTGAGTAGTGTGTGTGTGTGTGAGTGAGTGTGTGTGTGTGTGTGGTGTGTGAGTTTTGTGTGAGGAGTGTGTGAGTGTGTGTGTGTGAGTGTGTGAGTAGTGAGTGTGTGTGTGTGTGAGTGGAGTGTGTGTGTGAGTGTGTGTGTGTGTGTGTGTGAGTGTGTGTGTGTGTGTGAGTGAGTGAGTGAGTGTGTGTGAGTGTGTGTGTGTGTGTGTGTGATGATGAGTGTGTGTGGTGTGTAGTGGTGTGTGTGTGTGTGTTGTGTGAGTGAGAGTGTGTGTGTGTGAGTGTGAGTGGAGTGTGTGTGAGTGTGTGTGTGTGTGTGTGTGATGAGTGAGTGTGTGTGAGTGTGTGAGTGAGTGTGTGTGTGTGTGTGTGTGTGTGTGTGTGTGAGTGAGTGAGTGTGTGTGTGTGAGTGTGAGTGTGTGAGTGTGTGTGTGTGTGTGTGAGTGAGTGAGTTGTGTGAGTGTGTAGTGAGTGTGTGGTGTGTGTTTTGTGTGATGAGTGAGTGAGTGTGTAGTGTGTGTGTGTGTGTGGTGTGTGAGTGATGAGTGTGAGTGTGTGTGTGTGTGTGTGTGTGTTTGTGTGGAGTGAGTGAGTGTGTGTGGTGAGTGGAGTGTGAGTGAGTGGGGAGTGTGTGTGGTGGTGTGTGCGTGTGTGTGAGTGTGAGTGAGTGAGTGTGTGTGTGAGTGAGTGAGTGTGTGTGTGAGTCTGTGTGTGAGTGTGTGTGTGCGAGTGAGTGTGTGAGTGTGAGTGAGTGTGTGAGTGTGAGTGTGAGTGTGTGTGTTTGTGTGTGTGTGCGAGTGCGAGTGAGGGGGCAAAAGGACACCTCAAACTTAAAGGTGTCCTGTGTATCTGGTGGTCTTCATGGGACAAAAGAATCAAACCGTAGCGCTTTACAACGGCAACAACTGAACATGAAGTCTCGATAAGCGCTTTAAAAGATGTAAAAACAGGACAACATTCGAAATAAACAATAAATGTACGAGTTTTAAAGACAAATAAGTCTTTAGCTTGGCTTTGAACAGCGGCAACATGAACGGTCCCCCTACTGTTTGCTTTTGGTCCTACAGGGTCCGACAGCAGGTGTGGGAGCATCAGACCGCGGTGCATTGTGGGCCACATGCCGGCAACCGTAGCTTCACAAACCCAACATGTGGAAAAGTGACCAAACAACATAAAATGGAAAAGTGACCACAACATTAAAGCAGAAAAGTATCTAAAACAAGAAAACGGAAAAGTGACCACAACAATAAAGCAAAAAAGTGACCACAACAATAAAGCAAAAAAGGTGACCACAACATTAAAGCAGAAAAGTGACCACAACAAGAAAGCAAAAAAGTGACCACAACATTAAAGCAGAAAGTGACTAAAACAAGAAAATGGAAATGACCACAAAATAAAGCAAAAAAGTGACCCACAACAATAAAGCAAAAAAGTGACCACAACAATAAAGCAAAAAAAGTGGGCCATACAACAAAAACTGAAAAGGGCCATAACAACAAAACGAAAGTGACCCAAAATAAAGCAAAAAGTGACCACAACAATAAAGCAAAAAAAGTGGCATAACAATAAAACTGAAAAGTGACCAAACAATAAAGCAGAAAAGTGACCAAGCATTAAAGCAGAAAAGTGACCACAACATTAAAGCAGAAAAGTGACATAACAACAAAACAGAAAAGTGACCAAAACAACAAAGCAGAAAAGTGACCATAACAACAATAAAGCAGAAAAGTGACCGCAGCCATAAAATAGAAACATGACCACGACAACAAAGTGAAGGGATCAAAACTAAACAAAAAAGTGACCACGACAATAACAGAAAAGTGACCGTGTTGCACCCCTGAAAGTTGGGAGAAAGAATCACGAGAGTGATTTATCTTGTGTTTCTCTCATGCAGAGGTTTAATACAATGAAATCAAGTATTTTCACAAATACAAATGTCCAATGTTGGAACAGTGACTTATGAACAACGTGTTTGTATCAAAACAAGATGGTGGAGCGCAAGTTCACATATACAGAAAAACGTGTTGCCTAAGTTCTCAAAACACAAATAAAAAGTCACTTCAGCCTCATTCATCATGCTAAGTTAACTGCAAAACGTTTTAACAATGTACAGATTAGAACGAAATAAAATTGGTAACCTTTACCTGAAAGTAGGGAGAAAGAATCACGAGAGTGATTTATTCTGTGTTTCTCTCATGCAGAGGTTTAATGCAATGAGCAGAAACAACGCGGAGCCCCTAGTGGTGGGTGGACGGCATTACCAATCGATCGACAAAAAGGATTCAGGCTTTCTGGCTGATTACTGGATGAAATGATCAGAATTATATCAAACAAAATTATTATCAGTGCTTGACAAATAACATTTTTAACAGACATTTAACCATATTTATATTGTTTTTAGGATTTTGTAAATTAATATTTATTGTAAACCTTTTAACTGTCTTTTTAAGCATGAGCTCACTTTATGAATTACATCGCTGTACAAAGGCAAATAGAGATATTTTTAGGAACATTTAGTACCTATCACAACCGCAGCAATGAAGCGGAAAGGGTCCCGAACATTAACATAGAAAAGTGAACAAGACGACGTGCGATGGAAAAGTGACCATTATTATAAAAAGTGGAAAAGTGCCCAAACAATAAAGCATAACCAAAATAAAGCATAATATTTGCCCCTTTTAAAGCCTTCTTACGGTTTATTTACATATTCATAACGTCTGTGTTGTCTTGACTGTACGCACCAGTCCTCCGCTCAGTCGCTGGCGGTGGGTTCACTGTCACCATCTGGCCCCCCTGTTCGCACGGAGACGACACTGTTCCTATCGCCGTGCGCCGCAACCCTCAGACATACACCGGGCAACAGGCTTCTCTCCTGTCCCGGCTCTGGCCCCTGTCCTTGGGGCCCTGCGGCTCTTTGATACTCTCGCAGGCGACATATGCCGGGCAGATTAGCATATGGCTGTGCCGCGGGAACAGCGCGCCTGAGCCCGCGAGGTGGACTGTAATTGAATCTTAAAAAGTCTCTTACTTGAAGCGTAGGGGCTCAAATGTGGCCATTCAATGCAGTGAAGATGTGAGGAACCTGTAAATGCCTCAAAGTGTAAAATATAAAAACCGCACTTCGACCACCGCGAGCTGTCGGCATCGAATTGTAAAGAATTGTATCGATCGCAGACCTGGAAGAAAGGGACGCCGCTTCATAATACTTGGCCAAAAACTCATGCATAACCTGCCAAAGAGTTTGGGAGAGCAAGAGTTGGATAGATTTGAGCAATTTCACGGTTTGAAAATCGACTACCCGCGACTTTAATGTGAACATAGGCTGACAAAAGTTAAGCAGTGTGTCATTAAATGCATTTGGAGCCTATTATATTAAACATGAATATGGCTTTTAATCAAATCGCTGAAGCATCGGTTTGAAAGCCTTCGTCTTCGAGCTTTTAAAGGGCACTTACATCAGCAGAGAATGTACTTCGCACTTTGTCAACATCTCCCAAAATGCCTCTTTAGATCCTCATCAACAGCTATTTTTCGTCCCAGTTTTTATATGTGCGAGAGCTTAAACATTTCTGTCGGATGTCGTCCCCACGTCACGAGGGGGAAAGGTCGCAGAAAGGGTACTTCGCCATCCCCCGACGGCACAGTGTAGTGTTGCGTACGCGCTTGTTATCTGCACTTTGTCATCGGTTTAGAGATGAACACGTTTTAAGAATTAAGACACTGTGAAACCAAGACAAGGCTCAAACCAGGACCAAAGTGTGACCGCCGAGTCTCAACCCTTTGCTCTCTGCGACTTTCAAACGCACGCACGGCTAATTAAAGACGCACTGTGCAACTTCTCTAGGTCTACAAGAACTTTAGAAGCATACTTTAGGGAGTGCTACTGTGAAATTGTCCTTTTGGAGCTCTTTAGCGCAGAGACTAGGAATGTCAAGATTATTTTTATTATTAATTTATTTTTTTTATATATATTTATTATTATTATTATTATTATTATTATTATTATTATTATATAGTTAGTCCAGAATGTGTTCTTTGTATTAACTAAAAACAAATATTTTTTAAGTATTTTCGAAGCCAAATTGTGTCATTTCTGTTCAGTCCGGACCCCGATGTGGCTGTGTTCACACTAACTTTACTTTTGCTTTCAGAAAGTTTGATGTCATAAAGCGGCATTGGGTCAGTGATGCATCAGAATGAACGGAAATTAAGGAGCTCACTTTATGTTTCATTATGTGCCAATAATTATGCATTTTTTGTTATATCGTGATGTTTTCTTCTCACAATAATCGTAACACTAAAACTGAATTTGAAAAATAGTTTGGCGAGGATTTAAAAAGTCCTTATTACCACAGCTTAGGATCGAATGTCGCTGCTGCCAGAAGCGTAGCTCTTTTGCACAAGTGAACTTCTATCCATCTTGTGTTTATTCAATCACTGGTGCTTTTGTTGCTTGAGAATACACGTTGAAATCATTACTGGGTGGGTTTCTGTGGGTTCATTCTCGTCTTACATTCTCCATGGACAGAAACGCAACACGGAAACCCCACCAGAAAAGTGACATAATAGTGCACCTACAATATCGCCTGAAATGAATCAATTTAATTTATTATTGTAAAGCCAAAAATCACAACAGCAATTTTTAATTTTACCAGAAGAAAGTTATGAAATCAAACAATGAAAAACAGTCATTTGTATAAAACTAAAGAAGCAGATTAAAGTGATGTATGACAGGTTATTATGATGCTCTAATTTGCACTTTATTTGGTGTATTTGTACCTGTCGTACATATAAATGATAGTTTTACACAAATCGAGCATGTATTTGTGGAGAAAATTTTGGAAAAATCTGTAGAAAATGACAGGAAGTGACATCACACCAGGAACACTCATTCCAGTCAAAAGTTTATGCAGAATTCACTCAAAAGAAACAACTTTTTTGACCCTTTAAACATGAATTCAACAAAATAAAGTCGCTCTCATATATTTGTATTTGCCAAATTAAAAAAAATTGATGACTAATTCCTAATTTCCTTGTTTGATGTCATCAATTACAAACAGGAAGTGAAATTATAAACCTAAAAAAATGAGCTATTCTGTGATAACATTTGTATAATATTGAGCAAAATGTTCAATATATAAAACCTAACTGCATTTTAGTTCAATGAGTAGTCCAACCTGTAGGGGGCGCTTTAACCAATGCAGTCAAACTATCCCAAAGCATCCGTTCTCCTCCTCCTCCTTCTCGGAAAAAACCCTGTGGAGAAAAGTTAAACCCCTCGAGGAGCACCACAGACAGAGGGACAGAAGCTCGTCGACAGCAGAGGCCAGATGGGGCGTGTCCAGCGAGCTTTACGCGTCTGATCTCTGTGTTCATGGCACACCTCTTCGCCGGGCTAATCTAATGTTCTCAGAGTAAAATGCTCACCTGATAATTGGATTTCACGATGCTTTAAGCTCCTCCTCAACACCTGACACCTTTCTCTGCTTCTACCTCGCGGACGTTCATCTGCAGCACACTTTTGGGGAGCGACGTGTGGATGGTTTCCCTGGTGCTGAACAGAACAGGCCCGGTGTGTGTGCCAGTCCGTTTGAGTACTTTGAGGTCCGTTATTGAGACGCAGACATCACCGACAGCGCGGACTTTATCTCCAGGGGGGATTATCGGCACGAGGCCTTGGTGAAAATCTCTCTCTGACTTAATAGGTGCAGCTCAAGTGAAATCCAGCACACATCTAGCATAGCAAAAAAACGTCCCCTTTTGTATTAAAGGTGCACTGGGGAGCTTTTCGACTCAAATCCATGGCGATAACATTGCTTTGCCTGGAATGTTATGGCATTGACTGTATCTAGCATTTCTTTTTTTTAACATTTTTTATTACATGTGCTCAAAAATACACTAAACACATGCGTTCTACTGCCACGTGCTTGTTTTCACGACGATACGTTTCTGCCATACTGCGGAACATTCCCGGGCACAGCGTGAACATCCCCATGGAGACAGACAATCAGAATCAGAGAAGGTTTATTGCCATTGTCAGTGAATTAAAAACTCACAAACTAGGAACTTTCTTTGGTGATGAGGTGCAACGTGAAACATCAATATAATAGCAAAATATAAAAGGGGAAAAAAATAAAATAATAATCAGGCATGAATTTAAAAAAATGGATTAATTAAGCAAGATCAAAATAAACTTGGACTAAAAAGATGCACAGTGCACCTTGAACCAGTGACGTGTCTCCGCTGCGTTCATTCTAAATCGGGGGTGTCCAACGCGTCGTCATGGAGGTGCTGTTGATGCAGAAAGTTCACCAAAAGCGCGACACCTTCAGTCAGACTTGGTGCCAAAATATAAGCTCTTTCTCACACATAAATGCGAGGTTATGACATCGGAGGTTTTCAAAAATCGACCCGCTGTGCCCCCCATTGCCCACAATTGTGAAGGTGGCGTGTTTGTAATTGAGTGAGTGGTGGTGGGAGAGGTCGTCCGGAGCACTTTGGCTGTCAAATCTCTGTCACTCCGCGCCGAGGCAGCAGCGGCGCCAACATGAACTCACCAACGGAACGCTTAATGTATTCAATGTATTATATTTATTTAATGCATTTATTTTAATTGTATTTATTTAATTTATTTTTTTATGTCTTGTATTGTATTTTTAAAAATGTATTTATTTTATTATTATTTATTTTGTATCTATGTATTTTTATTAATTTCATTTACATTTTTTTTTATTGTTTTTATTGTTTTTATTATATTTTTGTTTTCATTGTATTTATTGCATTTATTTTATATATTCTATTTATTTTTGAGGATTATATTTATGTTATGTTTTATTCATTTTGATTTTATTGTTTATTTTGTTAGTATGTTATTTTCTTTATTCTAATTGTATTTATTTAATGTATTTCATTTAGTTTTTTATTACTTGAATTGTTTTTTATTACATTTTATGTTATGTTATTATATTTATGTTTTTATTGATGTGTTTGACGCGCCTTCCCAGTAGTACCATTTCGCGGCCCATGGCGGCCATGGTAGCGGCCCATGGTAGCCGCCCATGGTAGCGGCCCATGGTAGCCGCCCATGGTAGCCGCCCATGGTAGCGGCCCATGGTAGCGGCCCATGGTAGCGCCCAGTCGCCATATGCAGTCGCGAGACATAATTACCGCATTTATTTCTCTCTTCCTGCTTTTTAAAGCCGTACTATGTGCCTTTTCCGCCTGCTTTGTATTCCCGGCTCGGTGTATTTCATCGAGACTTTGAAAACCCCGGCCTCCCTTTCCACGCGCATCCTGCTGACACACGTGTGCGACTTTTCTGCCCGGCCCCTCGGAGGACACTCGGGCGCCCGCGGAGGTTCGGGTGAGGCGCGGGGGCCGGGCTGTTAATTACCGGACAGTGGAGGAAAAGCGCTGACGGTGTAGCGGGCCGTCCCCAGCAGAGAGGTCCGGGGCCTGATTACTCCATGGGCCGCGGCTCTGCCAAAGCCAATACGCTGTACAATACAACTGCGGTACCAACCCGGGGCCCGTCCGTCTGCGATTTGTGTTTTAGAGTTAATCAACAGTAGATTGAAGTCAAGCGTTGGATTTCTTTGTTCTCCCAAAGCTGAAATGGGAATAAAATGGTGTGCTTACTTCTAGAGATCACAGTACAGTACGCGTCTGAAGCAGCAGTTCTCTGACAACAACCCCGCCTCCGTGTGGAGGGGGCTCCGGCTCCTCACCAACCACAAGCCCCGAGCCCCCCTGCTGCAGACAATCGAAAACTGGCTGAGCAACTTAACACCTTCTACTCCAGGTTTGATGTGACCACCCCCTCCCCCACGGTGGCCACCTCCCGCCAACCCCAAACCTGGTCCCCCCCACCTCCCCCACCACCCTCTCAGTTCAGGAACAGGATGTTCACAGGCTATTTCGGAAATCCAACCCCCCGAAAAGCTGCTGGACCAGACGGCGTCTCTGCCGCTACATTAAGTCATTGCGCACGAGAGTTAACCCCGTCTTCACAGACATTTTTAACACCTCCCTGGGGTCATGCCACATGTCCCAGCCTGCTTCAAGTCTGCCATCATTGTCCCTGTCCCCGAGAAGCCCCGGATCACTGGACTCAATGACTACAGGCCTGTGGCGCTGACGTCTGTAGTCATGAAGTCATTTGAATGCCTGGTCCTTGCCCCACCTCAAGTCCCTCACCTCCTCCCTGCTGGACCCCCTGCAGTTCGCCTAACAGAGCCAACAGGTCTGTAGGACGACACCATCAACCTGGCACTCCACTTCATCTTGCAGCATCTGGACTCCCCGGGAACCCACGCCAGGATCCTGTTTGTGGACTTCAGCTCTGCTTTCAACACCATCCTCCCTGCTCTGCTCCAGGACAAGCTCTCCCAGCTCAACGTGCCTGACTCCACCTGCAGGTGGATCACTTGACTTCCTGACGGATCGGACACAGTGCGTGCGGCTGGGGAAGAATGTCTCAGACACTCGGACTATCAGCACAGGAGCTCCACAGGGCTGTGTACTTTCTCCCTCTGCTCTTCTCCCTGTACGCAAACTGCTGCACCTCCAGCCACAACTCCGTAAAACTGATCAAGTTTGCGGATGACAGACCACCACTCCTCATCGGGCTCATCTCGGACGGGGATGAGTCTGTCTACAGGAGGGAGGTGGACCGGCTGGGTGTCCTGGTGCAAGAGGTAACAATCCTGGAGTTCAACGCCCAGAAGACAGTGGAGATGATCGTGGACTTCAGGAGGAAAGTCACAGCCCCCAGCCCACCCTCATCATGACAAGACTCGTCCATCACCACCGTGGACTCCTTCCGCTTCCTAGGCACCACCATCACCCAGGACCTCAAGTGGGAGCCCTCCATCAGCTCCCTCATCAAGAAGGCCCAGCAGAGGATGTACTTTCCTGCGGCAGCTGAGGAAAGCCAAGCTGCCAGTCGCAGATGATGGAGCAGTTCTACACGGCCATCATTAGTATCCATCCTCACCTCCTCCATCACCGTGTGGTACGCTGGGCCACAGCCAGGGACAAACAGAGACTACAGCGCCCTCTGCTGGAGCCACAGCCAGGGACAAGCAGAGACTACAGTGCCCTCTGCTGGAGCCACAGCAGGGACAAACAGAGACTACAGCGCCCTCTGCTGGAGCCACAGCCAGGGACAAACAGAGACTACAGCGCATTGTGCGTTCTGCTGAGAAGGTGATCGGCTGCAGACTTCCATCTCTGCAGGACCTGTACGTCTCCAGGGCTCTGGGACGAGCAGGTCGGATCACAGCTGACCCTTCTCACCCTGGACATGGTCTATTAGAACAACCACTCCCCTCAGGCAGGAGGCTACGGTCCATCCGGACCAGAACCTCCCGCCACAAGAACAGTTTCTTTCCCTCTGCCGTTGGACTCATGAACACTTCTAAACACCTGTCACTTTAAATGCAACTATTCATCCCTCACTGCACTGTCACTTTCTGCACTACAACTGTAAATTTAACTTTAATCTTCTGTACTATAGTAATTTTAAATTGTTTCTTAATGCATGCCCTTTGGATTGAATATATGTTGTTTTTATTATTGATCAGTGTTTTATGTTGCACCTTAACGCCGAGACAAATTCCTATGTTTGTGAATTTTGTTCATTGACAATGGCAATAAACCCTTTCTGATTCTGAAGTCCATTCAATCAATCAATCAACCTTTATTTATAGAGCCCTATACAACACTCACCAAAGTGCTTCACAATAAAAATCAAGGCAATACAAAAGATAAAACTAAGTAAAAAACAAACATAATAAAGTGTCACTACACTACAGAGTGTTAAAAGCCAGTCTGAATAAATAAGTTTTAAGTCTGGCTCTGGGGATTTCCAGCAGAAACTGATTCGGCTACCTTAAGGCCCTGCTTGGGTTTCGGCCAGACAGAAGTTCGCCCAGATAAGGAGGTGCCAGGCCATTCAGAGAAAGAGGGCTATAGTTTGTTTGTGCTCAGTTTGTATCCAGACATTGGACCAATATCATGAAGGAATTGCATCACATTGGGTTTGGACATTTCTGGTTTGGTCAAGCATAGTAGGACATCATCTGCAGCAGGCAATTTTATGTTCTGTCCCATCAATTGAGACACCATACATATTTTCCGATTGTCTAATATATTGGGCCAATGGTTCCAGTACAAAGCGAACAACATGGGGGACCAAGCACAACCCTGCCTCACACCTTTTTCCAAAGTCAGGAGTCTGTCTTTATGTTGGACCATTGTAGAGCCTCAATATTTGTATTAAGGCTACGGTCCATCCGGACCAGAACCTCCCGCCACAAGAATAGTTTCTTTCCCTCTGCTGTTGGACTCATGAACACTTGAAAACACCTGTCACTTTAACTGCAATATTCATCACTCTGCACGTCACTTTCTCACTATAACTTTAAACATAACTGTAAACTTGTGTACATAGGAATGCCTATTTTTATTTTTATTGTATAGTAATTTTAAATTGTTTCCTAATGCATGCCCTTTTTTGATTGAATATGTGTTGTTTTATTATTGCTCAGTGTTTTGTGTTGCACCTTAAGGCCGAGACAAGTTCCTATGTTTGTGAATTTTGTTAATTGACAATGGCAATAAACTCTTTCTGATTCTGATTCTGATTCTGATTCTGATTCTAATATGAAAGCGTTTGTGGACATTCAAGATCCTTTAGTGTTATTTTCATGTCAACAAAACCGGATTTTTGTCATTACACGGACAAAAGTGTGTTGTAAAAAGTGCAAACAATCGTCTTAGTTCCAGATTAGCGACGCAACGTTCACAAACAATCCGATTCTTTTGAACGAGTCACGGTGGCGTTTGAGAAGAAAAGCACACGGGGCACGGAAAGAGCGAGGGGGCACGGAAAGAGCGAGGGGGCACGGAAAGAGCGAGGGGGCTTATATGAATCACTCCAACACGCGTACAGTGGACACGGCGCACCCACTTCTCTCGGCGTCGCCCCCAGACTCGTGCGCGCTGTAGTCTAGTGTCGGTCATCTCGGTCGCTGAAGGCGGGACGGGCCTGACCGTGCCAAATGTGACCCGCGTCATCCAAAACCGTGAGAATGAACCACAAGGCGGACACATCAAAGACGGAGCACGAGGGTCAGTAAAATCGCGATTGGTCGTAGGCGCCAAGTCCCATCACTTCTCCAAACGCGGTCTACAAAATCATCAACATTTTCAGTTCTATTTACATACGAACAAACTATTTTGAGCCCTGAGTTATTTGGGTTTGTGTCACTGAGTTTAGCGCGGGAACATTTCACTTATTCCGATGGAGCCGAACGCGGTGGAGGTGAAGTTCAAACCATTCAAGTCCAAACATCACGCCCACCCAATTCCTTTTGAGTTTCCGTCTGCGTTCGTCTGTCTTAAGGGACAGTTTTCCAAGTATATGTCCTACACAATCCTTTACGGCTTCTTCCTCGTTTATGTCACAGCATTGATAATTACCGGTATCGTTTAGTGTCTTGGCACCCTAAATGTGACAAAGCTTGCCCACGTCCTTTAGTTTCTCCTGGCAGCGGTCGCATCTCTTTTCTCTCTGTTTCATGTTGCACCTTAAGGCCGAGACAAGTTCCTATGTTTGTGAATTTTTGTTCATTGACAATGGCAATAAACTCTTCTGATTCTGATTCTGATTCTGATTCTGATCTCTTCTGTGGCGGTCTCGGGTCGTGGCGGCTGCTCTAGCTCCGCCCAGGGGCACAGCGGCTGGTCGTTAGCGCAGCAGAACGACGCACCTCCCAGACTGTCACTCAATCCACAAGCAGTGTTTTTGCTTCTTTTAATAGCCCCAGTGTTGGCTTGTGGTTTTTCCAGATATAAAAGGACTGTTTTTCTTCCTTAGAAAAATTGTGTACCTGTAGTTTTACAGCTACAAACATGTTCTGAAATTCATGGGATTCTTGTATTAGTTTATCAGTTACGATGTTAAATCTCCTGAATGTGTTTAAAATGTGTCAAATAAGGCCTTCGTGGCAAAAGATCTAAAAAAGAAAAGAAAACAATACTCTCTGAACATGTATCACAAATCTAACCGCATGCAGCCAAGGAAATATTAAAAAATGGGGTTATTATTATTATTTTATTTTATTTCTTTATTTATTTTTTTTTATTTTTTTTTTAATTTTTTTTTTAATTTTTTTTAGTATATATATATTTTTTAACTTTTTTTTTTTTTTTTTTTCCTTTTTTTTTTTTTTTTTTTCATAAAGTTTGCTTCATATTGAATCCTTTTGACTTCAGCGGTGAATTAGCATCTCCTGCAATAACCTGGTCCAATGCATCTGTATAAATGAAAACATGACTAACATACGTATCTTCACTACCTTCACGTGACAACAAGAGCTTAAAATTGGCTTTAAAAAAAAAAAGATAAAAAGGAAATGATCAAGCTGCAGGACATAATAAAAAGAAAGCAATAATCCACTTATTTTCAGTCAAATCAAACATTTTGGGAGGAATCAGGCTCATTTTGTACTCCAAATCTACATAAAAAAACAAACAAGGAATTTAAATGGACCACCAGGAATTTCTAATGTTTAACTAAAACTCATATTTAGCCAAATTAACTTTCCAAAGAGGAATCGTCAAAACCAAAGACATTTCCAAACTAGTGTCAATTATCTGTACTGCTCTGTATATTTACCAAAGATAATCTAGGTCGGAATTTAAAGTGCGACGTTCCTCTGAGCTGGATCACATTTATAATCAGAGCGAAACAGACGTCAGAGTCCCAAACTACAGCGTCTCAGCTCCACAAAGAGTCCAGACGAACAGCTTCAGTGTGAAATGGAGCTCATTTTAGTCTGGAGATACGGGAAACTTGTACATCTCCCAGTTTCAATATGGAAAATATGCAAACAATAATTGGTTGTAATATTTCCGAAAACTTAACTAACGTGGTTGGAGCGGTGCAGCTGACGTGAAGGCCGAGCTGCGGGTCCAATCTGCTGTTTACACATGAATGATTCATGGCGTTGTGACTGAGCGCTAAGGAGCAGCCATTGATTTCACATTTGTCCAAACGGGAACGACTTGATGTCCGGAACATGCAGCGGGACCCCAGGACACGCATCTGCTCCAGCTTTCCTCGGAACATTCTGGGGCTGGAGAGCTGCAGAGCTGAGACTCCGTGGACCAATGAAAGGATAACAAGAATGTTCACATTTAACGCTGAACTTGTACGTTTATTAGTGGAGGCATTACTGGATGAATATGTTTAAACACACATTTTAATTGAAGATGCAGCGATCCAGCTTTTTTTCTCCACTTTTGATATTGACACTTTAGCTTTGAGTATGTGCTAATACCAGGTTATTTTCTTTAAAACACATTATCAGAATTGTTCCTTCATTGCTAAGTGTTATTATTATCATCATCATAATAATGGGCTGATTGAATATTATTCATACGGCCATTACAGTCACTTTGCAACAGAAAAATAGCTACAAATCAAGTGGAATAAAAAGGTGTGGATTCTTAAATAAACTCGGCGACTGAATTCGGTATAATGTTCTGAGCTTTAAAAGTACGACATTTTTTACTGTGTTGAAATGTGTTTGTGTCAGATGAAACAGAGACAATTTAACGGTGAAACTTGTCTCCGCGGCTGGAGGCTTTGCTCCGTGATGTGGCATTGAACTTGGAACCAGGTCAAGTTACGGGCCAGATGTGGAGAAGGTTTTCCGAGAAATACTTTTGAGCGACGAAAACGCCTGAAAAATACATGTTAAATAAGTCAAACTCCACCCTGTGCAACACATGTATCTCCATCTCATTTCGCTCAGAACAGCTTTACACGCCGGGCTTTATGATGAACCCCCCAGTAAAGACCACTGATCACGCTCTGATGTTGATTGATGATGCTGCGTCTTCGCGAGGTCTTAGATGAAAAGCCGCAGCGAATGCACACGGCAGCGCTGCATCCCCACCGCGCTAATCCCGGCAGTAAAGCAGATTAGCAAACTGGCAGCGCTCCGTCTCGTCGCGGTCCCACTCCCAAATTGGCCGTACGCGGGTTCGGGGGGGTGGGGGGGGGGGTGGCTCGCCGATTCGTGCGGAGTCATCTTCTCTGAGAGCGTCCACCAAGGTCAAGTGACGTCGACGCGCCGCGAACGGGAGAACGGGAGGTTGCACGACGATGAGGCGGATCCATCAAAGTCAGTTTCAAACGCGCCGGTACACCCCCCCCCTCCCCCCCTCCCCCGCGGCAACAGAACGCCGCGCGACTTCAAAAGGCTCATTTGCAAGAAAGCGTTTACAGGCGATTTTCCGTGTATTATAGCTCCGTTTGGGGTTTCCTGAGCACTTCTGGCGCCGCGATGAAAGCCAGTGTTTCTATTATTGCCAAAATGTTGGATTTACTGTATATGCTAGCTTTTGTAGATTTTTTTTTTTCGTCAGCTTCAACAATCCACACCATGAACAATCGTCTTTACTTTCCCCTCGCTGCAAACCTTACTTTATATTCAAAGTAGAGGTCAATAAGCAAATGAATCGTGTTCAAATGAATCTGTTCTGGTCCATGAGCACAACAAGGTGACGCACGGATGGACAACACTCGGCAGGATACTTTAGAGATAAACAAATAATACATCAAAAATGAAGAATATTTCAGAGAATATGGTCTTTATCCAGAATGATCCATTTCTATTCATGAAATAAGAATAGAGGTGATGCAGACGACGTCACAACATTCAAAATGAGTTTTGTGCTAAAATCTCTAAATATTTACTTTGTACCTGACATCTAAAAAAGAAATAAAATACATCAAGCAAAATAAAAGAAAAGAGGACAACCTTTTAAACTTTTTATTTGTGCGATGGATCCCTTCTGGACGAATGAGGGATTACACCGACAAGTAGGAAAGAAAAAAAGGAAAAAAAAACGGATACAAATTTGGGATAACACAAGGCTGAACTGATTCCCTTTATCTCACTAAATACAATAAAATGTTGTGGGCCAAATTGAAGTATCCTTTATCCCCTCCTACCGTTAGCAAAGAAGCTAGTTTAGCTTTGCGCAGTCTGATCAACAATGGAGAAACTACTTTCAGTGTACATTTTACTGCATGGACAAAAATGTGGCCAAAAAAAGCGATTAAAGATTTTGTTAATTTGAACTCGGATTGCAGATTTGGTTACCTGGGTTAAGTGAAATAAAAACTGGCACAAAGTCCAACGTCTTCTCTGGCGGCACAAATAAACGACAGTAAAATGTTTGGTTCTCACGGCATTGCCATTATTCGACTCCCAAAAGCACCGCTGTTGTCAGTCGAAAGGATGTCATTGCTTTGAACGTTGTGGCCTTATATCGCCATGGCGACAACCAGGCTGAATTACAAGTCAGATCTGTGGATTCATAGTAAAAGTCAAGAAGGTTTTGTAGAGAAATAGATGCAAAATAGATATGTTTAGTGCCATTTTCTGAAACATTCTAGGCAAAGCTTCCATTTTATCTGGCAATTATTATCTTTATCATCTGGTGCCCCATGTTTTTATTTCGATTATTTATTATTTATGACCTTTTTATATTTTAATGCCAAAACAACAACACAAAAAGCGCGTAAATTGAACTCTTTGACAAACAAAATGTGACTCTTTTAGATGTTTTATAAGTCCTTGTGTCACTTGTGTTGGTCACGTTCTCTGTTTATTTATTTTTGTATATCTTTTTCTTTTTTTAAAGCATGCTTTGGAAAAACAAACAAACAAACAAACAAACAAATAAACACAGCATTCAGTCACACCAACCTGAGGCCCAGATTTGTCGTGTTGATTCATTTTTGACCACATCCCGAGCCCAGGCCTTTGATGGTATAATACGAAGCTAACGTCGTGGATCTGCTGTTCCGTGCCAGTCCCATCAAACCCATTCATCTCGCTCACTTACCCCGCCCTTGAAACCGGCGGCTATGGCAGGCAGTGCAACAGCCCACGTGTTTTCAAAGGCGGCGTGAGAGTGGCTTGTTGTCTAAACGCTCCCCTTCCTCCATTCGTCTCCATCGGTCTTTCGATTTGCGCTCTTGAGTCTCTTCATCCGCGGCTCCCTGGCACCGGCGCCGCGTGGATGGGCCCTGTAGGCTGCGGCGGAGGGCTCTCGTCTCCATCCCTCGCACTCTCGTTCCCTTCGCTGGAGAGGAGCCACGGCGGGACTGCTCGTTTAAAAGTAATGGATCATGTTAATGTAATAAGCCGGAGAAGGGTTTTTCGCTGAGCAGAGGTTAATACAGTTTGTCAGCTGCTCGGCGTCTTTAAGTGGCGGGCGGGGCTTGGACGGGCTTCTTTCTCTTTCTAATTACATTGATGTGCAGAAAAGTATTGTTTAGGCCTTATCCTTATATCAGGGGTTTTGGGTTTCAGAGTGATAGAAATATATATTATGGTTGCAATGGCCATTTACAGTTCAGTGCAAACTTTTGAATGGGCAAAAGTCATCCACCTTTTAAACAGGAAACTCGTGAAAAGGCATGTGGTTCTTTGCACCAGTGTCACAGCAAGTTCCCCGAAGAATGCAGTCACACGTGTCCCGTTTGCGAGGTTGTCTTCTCTGATTCTCACACATACACTGTTTCAAATCATCGCCAATGGTCAGGCTCGTTCTGACCATTTTTGCCGTCAAATCGTGTTCATCAACTGCAACTGTTTATTTCCCAATGGTAATTCCATTTACTGCCAGTAGATGGTGTGCTACAACCAATTTCCGAGGGAACGCCTGACGCCTGAGAAGTAGTACTATTTCAATATAATTTAAAGTTCTAAGATATGAGATGGCAAAGTAAAGTAAAAGGCCAATAACGATACGAACGATGCCTAATATTTGTCAATTTGTAATTTATAGATTATTTGATTTTGGGATAAGCTGCTGAGCCCAATGCTTTGCTTTTTAATCAATATTTATCTTCTATTCTGCATTATGGACAGTTAATGAACAAAAGTAAACAAATGGACAAGAGTCAAATAAATGAACATAAATCTAGTATAAAATCTAAGTTGAAAACAATTAATAAACACATCTTTATTACATTGAAGAACTTTTTTCCACAAAGCGCACCTTTTTATCCAGCGGCTGCACCACCACTCACAGAGGAAGTGTTAAAACAACATCGTGGGCTGCGAGTGGAAGGATGTAGAGGTCATTGGTTATTTCCAGTGGGAGCCGCGTGTCCTCCGCTCTTCTGCGTTTCCTAATGGGAAAATATGTGAAGGTCTCGGAAAGAAGTAAAGAAAAGATGCAATCGCTCTCACCGGAAGAGGCACAAAAGCATCTTAAGAGCTGTGGAGACTCTTGATTTACACGTGCCTTAGCGCCGAGGCTTGTTGTTCATCACCGATCGCCTGCTGCGGTCCGGGCGGCGGCCATACTTCTCCAAAAAAAATAAATCTACGCTTAAGTGCTGTTGTGGAGGGCTGCATGCACTGGCCAAGAATTAGAAGTAAATACAGGCCATATGTAACGCCGCTTTTGCAGAAGTGAGGCCAGTAGTACGCATAAAGAACCTGGATTTATCTAGTAAATGTAATTTTGTGTTTATTGCACGTTAGGAGTGTGAAAACCAGCTAAAAATATATATATAGATTTCGTTAAGAAATTGGGACTCACCTCAGAATATCATGATAAAATGTAAAAAATATTATGGTAATTATAAACCATGCAGCTACATGTGTCATTAGAGCATATTTACGTTTACGACGCTTTTATGTTTCAGTGTTTATTTAATAGCTTTTTATAATTTTTTTTTTTTTTTTTTTATGTTTCGTGTTTATTTAATAGGCAATCATTTTATAATTTTTTTTTTTTTTTTTTAGATTAAGTTAAAATCATGAATTGTAGTTTTAAAGGAAAAATATTTACTGAAACAATTACTTTTTCCCATTTTATCTACATATTTAATACACACTTTACCACAGGTGCTTTGGTCAATAAAATGTAAATTCACTAACTAACCTGAATATATATACAATTTTTTTAAAAGCTCAATTATGCTAAAAAAAACTTAAACCAATTGCAATCAATTAAAGAATCTAATGTAACACCAAAACAGACCCTATAACCGGGGATTGAAAATGATTTAAATGTCTTGTAGGATCATTTCTGGGAGGTAAATCCAGGCCTCAGTTGGATTGAAAAGTGAGTACACAAAAGCAGAAGAGACACATTTTTTAGAATGTGTTGTAGTGAATGAATGAAATGTTCGGAACAAATCGAGCAAAGATGGACCTCAAATGCCAAAACAAACCGTAAAAGAAAGTGTAATTTATCGTCGTTCGTGCCGTGCGATAACCCTGTACAGTAATAGTATGTTGAAGATGCTTTGATGATGGAATGGAAACCCGCGTGGCTCCTGTTTGACTTCTAATTTAAAATAATTGGGTTCTTTCGATGCACACCGTGTTTTTCAATTCGCCACGCCTCAATGATGATCTTTTCCCCTCCTGCAGTGAGAGACAACTGTGACACTGACGAGCTTTTGTGTTGCGATTTGTAGATACACACACCTGAGTGTATACTTTATTTAGATGTGAATGGTAAAATGCTGTGGAAAAAATCGGACTTAAAATTCCAAAAATGATCACCTGCTTGTCTCCATGGCGATAGATATGTCTAATTATGCCATACTGTGGGATATTCAAGCGAAGAGGTGTGAAGGACGCCAGTTTTTGTGAAGAAAAAAAGCCCTTCTTAAAATTGGAATGGCGGTCCGAGATACAATCAACCTTCTGTCTACAACAGCCTCATACAACAAGAAATCAGACAGTCAGAAATCAAATCAGTCAAATGCTAATGAGGCACTTGAAAGCTCTGATGGGGTGGGCTTGTCAGATTTGCGAACAAGGACAACTTTCTGTAGAGTATAAATGCTGCTGCTCAAACCATTTCCGTCGGATTGAATTTTACTTTCGTATTGAAGTCGTTTGAAACATCTTCCTTTCTTAAAAAAAACAGTACACAAATATTTCTATCTTATCCCATCGTTCAAACCGTTCTCTCATCCCGGCAAAGCAACAACATCTCCGTGGAGAAAAGCCGCTCGGAGAAGTTATATTTGTACACTTTCAAGACTAAATCCGTAAGCATTCAGTGGCATGCACAAACAGATGCTGACATGTGTATTTCTGTTTCAAAACGTCCACATATCGATGACTTTGCAGCATTCCCGTCTTTCTTCTTTCATTTGAAACTGTTTTTTTGAAAGCGACTCTGTGATGTCCCTTTTGAGCGCATCCGCCACAAAGAGAGAGCTTAGCCAGCGAAACAGTCCTGTGGCGTAACCTGCCCGCGTCGACAAGAAAAGGGCTACAAAACCACAAGCGGACAGGGCTTCATCTCCTATTGGGGTTAGCGCGGAGACGGCGGCGCGGCGATCCGACAGGTATCCGTGGTTCATCTGAGCCGCTGACGAAGGGAGCAGGGACCGCTAACGTGACAGTCCGGTCCGCTAACGTTCAAATTCAAGTCCGCCGTGTCCTTCCGTGAACGGAACAAGAGGGGACTCAAGCAAAGGTGAAGTGTAGCGTTAAATGAACTCGATCTTGGGCGATAGCGAGAGACAAGAATCGCGCTTTTGTCATATTTTTATTTTTTTGCTGAATGTATACAATCTAAACTGCGCTCGCAAGACCAGAAGCTCACAGGATTTCATGCAAAAAGAAACGTACTTGGAACTTATGTAAAACGGGGTGGAATAAGTTAAAAGGCTTGAATCAACTCTTAAATTACTTACAAATTCTTATAATCCCAGTAAAAATATTGAATGACCTGCACATTTTGGTTGACAAAAACAAACACCACCGACCATTTAAGCGATTAATGGTCAGTGGTCTTTGCTGGACCTCTAAGACCTCTTCTGATTTATAGTTTACGGCTACAAATAAACAGTAAAGCGTCCAAAGTTGTTTTAGGTCCACACATTGGGTCTGCCGCCTTTGACGGCCATCGAGCCGCTCGGGCACGATTCAAGACAGAACCGCGGCTGTATTTTATCCACAAATGACGAGACAAAAAAGGTCAATCATTTTTACAAGAAGTAGGCCTACTCGTTGATGGAACATTATTATTAAGATTTATAGCCATGGAAGTGTGGGGGGCTGGCAGTTCTCCCCCCGGGGAAATGTGGGGCTAATGATCTGTAATTCCCTGCATTTCTGGAACATGTTAATGAAAAATGTATATCACATGGATTTAGAAACCGTCAAAATAACCTATATTCTTATAAATCTTGGGCTGCGGCTGGAGGCGTTGTACCCACTTTTGGATGACTTTAAACATCGTACGTGGTTTTATTGTCGGGGGCTGCAGACTCCAAAGGGGGGGACACTTGAACGTACGTTTTATCGCGCAATTATCACAATGTGTGTCAATCACGACATGAGAAGAAGTGTCCACCGTTGTTTATGGACCTGCCGCCGTTCCTCCCAGTCCCAGGAACAAACACGAAAATCATCTGAAGGAGAGGATTTGGACTTTTGTTTTTTCTTTCAATCAAAGCCGGTGCAATAAGCTGATTCTCCGTGGACGCATAAGCCACTTTAAAGCGGTTGCCGGCCCCAGTTCTATACCATCATAGTATGACATCAATGACGCTGAGATCATAACATGTGGCTCAGCATGACTCAAATTGCTAATCATTTAAAATACTTGTTTTTCAATGCTCACATGTCTTTTCAAATGAAAGCGCTTCGATTGTCATCCCGCAGTGAGAAACCAAAGTGGTGATGAAGAGCTTTGTGTGACATGCTGCACACATAATGAATGTATACTCCATTTAAATGCGGCGCAAACACCACTTTCATTAATACGGGCCCTTGAAATGGCAGCTTTTATTATTCAGACATCCAGTAGCTATGGCAACACATTTACGCTTTCTGCTTTTTATGAAGCGATGAGCACAGATTCATAAAAAAAACGTATTTTTCCAATCTTTTCCGCGTCTAATCACTTGCACGTCGCCATAAACCACTTGAGCAAACTTGATGAAGCAAAGCCATGTTTTCGCCGTCTTATTGTGCAGCTGGTGGTATGCATAATGAATTCAGAAGTACATCGTGGCCCCAATGCAGGTGGACAGTACAAGAAGATACGCAGCTTGTTCTAATGCATGAGGCGAGCAATAACGGGATGTCAAGTGACGTTTTAAAAGGTTAAAAAGAAAAGACTGGAAATGATGCGCGTCATAAAAAGTAAGAGGGAACAGAGGGCTAACTTTTCACCAAAGCAAAAGTAAAAGAGGCTTGAGAGCACTAGTTAATCCAGCTGTGAGGGTAGGATTAATCGCTAGAGTTAATGAGTGCGAGAAGTGTTGCCGCTTTTAGCACAGATTGCTGGATTTCATCACTGTTGTGTAAGTTCTGTTTTAATTAGTTTGAATGAGTTAACAATCGAACGCAACGATTGTTAAAATGTATTTTTTTTTTACACTGTGAGGTTGAGCATTCCCATCGAAATGCCCCTCAGTTACTCAAAAGCTTGCAGTAGAGCCGCTGCTCCTTCACGCTTCGATGAACCAGTTACGTTGACTGAGCAACTTCTACTTCTACTTAAGTTATTTGATCCACTATACTATTGTAGACTCCATGATCACAGTGCTATTCTGACAATTAAAGTGCCCCCTACAGGTCGGAGCACTCATTGAACTAAAATGCAGTTAAGATAAATATATTTTGTATTTTGCAAAAAAAGTATAAAAAAAGTATCAAAGAATGGCACATTTTTTACAATTTCACTTCCTGTTTGTAATTTATGACATCACACTAGGAAATTACACACTCACACATTAAACGCTGGGCCAAAACCGTATCTAATGTCACTATTTTTTTTAAATGTGACAAATAAAAATATGAAAGCGACTTTATTTTTTTGAATTAAGGTTTAGAGAGTCAAAAAATGTGTTTCTTTGTGTAAATTATGCTTAAACTTTTGACTGGAATGTCCCTGGTGTGATGTCACTTCCTGTCATTTTCTACAGATTTTTCAATGTTTTCTCCACAAATATCTACTCTATTAGTGTAAAACTATAATCTATTCATACAACAGGTATAAATAAACCAAATATCTGAGCATTTGATGAATTGCAGGGCTGAAACGAGGCCATTGATTAATCACAACTAATCAATAATGGAGAAAATGATAGTAATCGAGTTACTTCACATACAGTTTCCATGATTCAGACAGAACATTAAGTACATCAAAACGACAAAAGAACATTGATCCGAATGTGTTTACTGGTTTTGGATGGCTTTGGGAAGACGCTTTGTCGATGACGCTTGACTTGGATAGAACTGGGGTCTCATTCATAGAACTCTACGTGGAGTTCTTAAGAGTGTACATACAGACAAAACCTCCTGCGACACGCTCATTTCACAGATATTTTTCCTCATATGTGCAAAGTTCCGAGTTTCAGGACCGGACCGCGCATTTCTGTTGTCTTTATACGGATCTCAATGGAAAACCCATGTAAGTAACATATTTGTACATGCGCACGCTTCATAAATGAGACCCTTGGTATTTCCCCATAATATGTGTCTGGGGAATTAGAAACCTGACCATCTTTGCATGCCTCAGCTCATCCCAGCTAAGCGGTTTATTCTATCTAAGAAATACACACACACACACAACATACAGCTGAAGACTCTAACCCTCTACACAAGAAACCTTTTTAGCGTTAGAGCATGGTTGCACATCTAATATCCCGGCTGCGCGCATGTACCGTTCAGCGACATCCATCACCGTTTCACTTAAAGCCCTGTCTGAATCGCACAAACTCACCAGGATGAACCACTTTGCCTTGAACATACATAACCACCATCTGACCCGTTCAATTCACTGTTGTGGGTCGCACGTATCGGAAAGGCGACGGCGCCGATTTCCTGAAGCGAACCTCTTAACAGGTCTCATCCATCACGCTCTTTAGGTGACAGGGGACGTCGCGTTGGTTGCCCACATCCAGCGACATCCAGCGGCATCCGTCCCGCGACAGGGCGAACGTGCGCGTGTCTCACCGCAGCAGGGATGGCAGTGTCTCCGATTGCAATTTTCGATTAGCCGCCGCCGCCGTTATTTGTGTGCCAGATAGATTGGAACGTGCTCTTTATTGCGGTAATTTTGCAAGCCTGGGGAACGAAGATAGCTGCACGAAGAAAAATGTATTAAAAGCCATTTATCTACAAGGAATGAAAGCAAGGTGGCAGACCACGAGGAGTAATTGTTTAGCTTAAGGTACATATTAGCTTAGGAAAATGAATTTGTTGTCAGGAAAGTGCAATAATAAGTTTGAGAGGAACTTTCGGCTGTGAAATTAGTTTGCGGAATGCACAGGCGGAAAGATTACAACGTTTGGGATTTGTCGTTGCCATCGACAATAGTAACTGGGAAAAAGTTTCAAAAAACAGGTTCCTTAAAGGTCTGTTCTGAGATGATATCCTCCATGTAACTTCTCCGTCACTTTCTTGTCTCCAAGCAGATTGTATTGCTTGGCCTCTAACATAGTATGGCATTGAATTGATCATTCGCCATGGAGACAAGCAGCTGGTCTCATTTTGTTTTAGGGTTATATATCGTTTGTTTTAGGGTTATATCGTTGATTGTATATTTTCTAATTGTTCAAACTTGTACAGGTTTCGACAAGGAAAATGCATGTAGTTTAATTGTATATGTCACCACTAGATGTCACTAGTCAGTCAATGAATCCGTGTTCGATGGATAACCCAAGAACAAGATGTACTTCCTCTTGTCCAACGCATGCCACTGTATGTTATTATTAAAAATGATATATTTTTCATTTTGCACTTCCTGAGTAAAGCGTACCAGTTCATATTCCTTATCAGTTGGTGGCGGTAATGGGCCTTTAATTTGTTGGCCAACAACCATCAAAACCATACTAGGAGAAGAAGACGACGTTATTACAAGTTCAAATGTTCACTAAAAGGATGTCTTGTTATTAAAGACACATGGTATCAGGAGAGAACAAAAAGTTTTGAGCCAGTTTTTTTGTGCAAGACGGAGAAGTTAGGGCCACCGCAGGGACTGAAACTTGTGGTAATGTGGATGGCAACTGGCGGTCTTTCAAGCAGCAGTTCGAGCTGTACTTATTTGCTTTGGGACCTGAGTCCAACACAGGAAAATTGCAGGAAAATTGCTTTACTTCTCGCCATAGCTGGTCCCCAAGCCACCCCAAGTCTTTTTAACACTTTTGAATTTGCAGAAGCTGATGACAGACAAAAGTATGATAAAGTGATTGAAAACTTCACTGCACACTGGGAAACACAGTAGATGAGAGGTAGGCGTCCAGGTCACGAGTACAGCGACCAGAAGAGATTTTTGACAACGTTATCACCGATTTGAAGCTAAATCTCAGTCATGCGATTTAAAGGACTCGATGATTTGTGATCCAATCGTATTTTTGATGAAAGGACACGCGAAAGGCTGCTAAAGAGGCTAAATAACCTCTAGCGGATGAAAACAGAATGTGCCAAGCAACGGGGTTAGGCCAGCAGCCGGCGAAGACTTTTAATGATTCAAATGTCAGCGCAGTCCATGACGGCGCCAACTTAGCTGGAGTCAAGAACAAAACGAAAAGGAATGTAATGCAAAAGAAAACGAAAGATGGTGAAACAAACGGCGTGGTAACAGACATGAGCCCAGTGTTCAAAATGTAGGGGTAAAAAAACCACTTTGCAAAGCAGTGTCTATCAAAGGGCGAGGCCAAATCAGTGTCGGAAGAAAGTAGTTTGAAGAGACTGAAATCAGTGAGACTTTCTTTGTGGGGACGGCGTCGTGTAGTGCAGTACAATCAAAAAGGAAAATGACAAATATTCCAACAGTGATGACCGCATGGGTTTGTGTCTCTCCCCACGAACGGACCACTGAGGAGCCAGGATGCAGGGGCACGAGCAAAATGCCCAAAATGATCCGCAAAAGAGTGCTCCTAAGAGACTGCAATGGGAAAGAAATAGAAAGCAAAGGTCAGTGCAGGCTGGAAAAGAATAAAGATCACAATGTACTGTTCACTGTAGTACCTGGGGGGCTGTGAGTCGCTGCTCAGTGGGGCTACCTCAAAAAGAACTTGGTAAAAAAAAGAGTCTACCACGTCAGTTTCCTATCAGGCACAAACAGTTGACACTATTGTACAACAATTTCAGGATGCGTTCAAAGGATTGGGTTGTCTAACATACACATATACAAAATCCAACTGAAAGAGAACGCGACACCAGTGATTCATGCTCCGAGGAGAGTTCCAGCGCCACTACGAGACCGTCTAAAAGAAGGAACTGCACCGAATGTGTCAGTTACAAGTCATATCAAAGGGGGAAGATCCAACAGAATGGTTCAACATTATGGTCTGCGTGCACAAAAAGAACAAAAACAAAGGACTGAGAGTACGCATGGGCCTGGTGACCTAAAACAAAACAGATTCCAAAGCTACTTCATGATGCCACAGAGTTCAGATGGCCTACCAGACTCTCTCACGCTCTTACAACCCGGCCCCCGCTCATTACGATCCAACAAAGAGACTAAAGATTTCAACAGAGACCAATGAGACCAGATATGCTCTGATTGAGAAGGAAGGTCTTGGGTTGGCTTATGGACGAGCAAGATTTCACTGTTATGGTTATGGTCTTCGTGCCTTCACAGTTGAGACAGACCACCGCCCGCTTGTGTCCATCATCAAAAAGAGTCTGAATGACATGTCACTAAGGATTCAATGATCGGGAAATGTGAGACGTGTCAGTTGGAACAGATTTGTTTCACAAGCCAATGGGAAGACCACTGACCGCCAATCAGATCCGTGTCTTTCTGTCTTCAGTTACAGAACATCTCCTCTTGAGCGTGGTTTTTCTACAGCAGAACTCTTGATGAATCACAAATTACTCACAACTCTACCCCGCCAACACCGAGATCAGAGAAGTACAGTAAGAGACCGAAATGGAAAATCTGAAAAGGAAGCAACTCAACGGAACCTCTGTGACCACTTTCGAAAAAGTGGTGTTGTGTGAACATAAGATCATGGTTGTATAAAGTGAGAACTGAGGATGGAGATGTTCTCAGGAGAAACGCAGCAACCTTCTGAAAACCAAAGAGCATTTCCAAGAGACTCTTTATGCTGAACATGACCATGCTGTGTCACTTCCAGATGCAGTACGTGGAAATCCAAACGAACAGACAAATTCTTCTTCTGCACAACCTACTTTCGGAAGGTCTGAACGTCCAAAACCTGTGAACTTTTACACCAGGTGTTTTATTTTGCATGTTAGGGGTCTCAAAAAAAAAAAAGCTTTATTTTGAAGTCTGCACAAAAGCTCGGTATTAATTGCAATCCCTTATATAATTTAATATAAAAAGTTAACATTTAATGTATTTTGTACAATGTTCCAAGCGTTAAAGAAAGGGGGATGTCTTGATATTAGCATTGATTATTAAAATAATCGTCAACTAATTCGGTCATCGATTAGTTAGCACTGAAATTGGCATCCAAAGTGTGGCGGTAGTGAGCAATTTGATGATGTAATCTATCAGTACGGTAGAAGTTGGAAGTTGCGATTAGCCATGAAGTCATTGGCCTTCATTTCAACTGCTGGATGGATTGAATAGTCTCACTTCACCGATCAATTCATGACATAAACTAGAGCTCTATGTTATTAAATGACTGCCTGTATTTTTAACTAACGTCTAATCATTGGAAACATGAAGCTACAAACAAAGACCTGTCTCTAAAAGATAGTTTCTAAGTCACTTGTTGAAACTTGGCGCTGCTGTTGCTTCGCTTCTCCTCTGCACATGCTCAGTTAGGGCACAAGATTCCCACACAGGTTTATTCACCGTGGTTTGAGCACAGATCCGTGGGTTTGAGGCTGGGTGGTCCTCAGAGCGCATGTGCAGACCTCTAAAAGAAGCTGCTCTGGTTCTAAAAGCTCACGTTGGAGAGCGGAGGAGAAGAAGAACCAAGCTTCCCGCAGTACTGCTCAGCGGCCTGTAGAGGTCACTAAAAGACACTGTGACTTCAGCCAAGCTTCAGCAGCAGAAGCGAGGGGGGAAAAAAATGGCTTATTTGGTTATATTTCGGAACAATCTAAATATAATTGTGACACATTCGTCTTTTATTTTTTTATTTGAATGGTCAATCTCTGCTTTCCCTTGCTTGCCCTGACCGCATTGCCACTGGAAAAATCCACTAATTGACACATGTCACCAGGTGTTTTTGAGGATCAGATTTTTTTATCCAAACACACACACACACACACACACACACACACCAAATGTCAGGTCTATTTTATCTGATATTTACTGGCAATGTACCCACTGATGTCCAACCAACTAAATCACAGAGTGCAGTGATGAGTAAGGGACCACTCATTAGTAATAAACAGTAGTGCTGCATGATGCGTACACAGAGTCCAATTACTGTGGAGTGGATACAAAGAATCACCATAGTCGCTGTATAAATGCACCTTTGTGTTAAGTTAATAGACCACTGAATGAAAGTACGTCACACATTGATGAAGACAGAGACGAGATATAAATAACTAAACATAGCAGACCCTCGACAGGCCTGTTTACTCTCGTGCAGCTTGTACTTGTCAGTATTTACCGTGGTCTCTTGTAAAACTTTGACAAATTGGCCTGAGTTTGGCTGCAGACCGTGCTAAGATCAGCCAATTCTTTCAGCCGCCGGAAACGATGACGCGGCAGAAGTGTAAGTGTACAATCTGTTCCTCCGCTGATTAGTCCGCCGCTGCCCACTGAGAGCGAAGAGGCGCTCGCTCCACCTCTCCTTCTGAACCGGCCCCCTCGCTTTGTCTTTGTGCTAAGAATAATATTTCACTTCTCAGCGAAAAACGGCGCACAGAGTCAGAGGGGTGTGACGACCCAAAAGGCCACCGTCGATTTAGGAGAATTCAAAATGCGTTTGCAGAGACACAGTAAGGCGTTTGTGCACATGACGTTATTTTAAGTAACTTGTACGGGCGGAGGTGTCAAGGGTGACCACCTTACCTCTCTTTTGGAGGTCTTGTGATGAAACAACTGAATCTTTTTCTACGCTGCTACAAGATACTACACATGCTATAACTGTTTTTGTTTGTTTGTTTGTTTGTCGAGGTTGTAATTTCCAAAACTGGATAAAAGGTGACAATATCTAAACCGAAGAGCCGCACACTTGTTGTGCAGCTTTGTCGTTTTGTCTCTGTGGTGCTGAGTTTGAGGGGATGTTTTTTGTGCTGCTGCTGTCAGGCGCTGCTCCAAAGCTCTGTTCTCAGCGATGTATGGCTCATATTTCTGACAGCGACACGCTCAGTGCAGCGTGTGAAGGTCAGCCGAGCCCTCTGCACAGCCTTGAACAGGAAATGAATCAGACTTGTGTAGGGAGTCTTCATATGGGCTCACGTGCAGGCCATGAATACGTAATGTGTCCAATAGTAAGAGATGCCCCCCTGCTTCATCTGTAGGGTCCGCAAAGTTTGATTGTGCTGAAGAAAGGCCTGAGAAAGGTGTGTAAAAACAGAATAACAATAAAACAAGCAATGTCTTTTTCCCCTGTAGCTATTATTACATAAACTACCATTTTAAAACGTATTCACTTGAAGATGCTCTATGTACACAAACAAAAAACTAATAATAACAGTTTCATTTGGGGACTCCAACAGCCGTTTTCAAAATGTTCACACCAAGTGGCCCCCTTAGATTAGACCACCAGACTAAATATAGAATTAATAACACGTGCCACTTTAACAGTTATATAAATCAACAACTATTCATTGTAGTTTCATCGGACTTTCTTTTGTTGTTAATCTAGATTCGCCCGAGGATGACGCTGCTAATGCTAATGCTACTGCTAGCGCCCAGAGCAGTTGAAACGCGGACCGAAACCATCCTGGAGGAAGCTCTTTGCAGCAAAAAAAAAAACAGGATTATTGACTTCTGCGTTGTCTTCACTGAGCCTTAAAAGGCAAATCTAAACTTTGGTCAAATCAACTGGTGTTTACTGGTGTTTACATGCAATTAAGTTTACATGCATATTAAGTGGTTTACATGCATTAAGCACATTAAGTATTAAGTTTACAGGCATATTAAGTACTTTACAGGCTTTTTTAAGTACTTTACATGCATATTAAGTAGTGTTTTTGCCTATTAAGTAGAGTTTTTGCATATTAAGTAGTGTTTTTTGCATATTAAGTAGCCTGTGTTCTCAAGCTTCTCACCATTTTACCATAAATAATATTGAGAAAAAACAACATTTCCTTTATGAACAGAGGGCTAAAACATCCCCTAATATCAGTCCTCGACTCTGGAGGACTGATATTGTACAAATATTATTACAAATAATTGGGCAATTTGATGTAGGTCTATTTTACACAGGCAATAATTTACACCGAATGGAGCCAAATTCAATTCCATTTACTTTTGTAACGCCCAAATTCAGCATTGCCCTCCACTGTCTATAAAGGTACAGCATCAGACTAAACTGTGCGGATTAAAAATATATATAAAAAATACGAAAATTCCTGTCGGTGTCGGAGATAACAAACTGTAAAAAGTTGGATCGGGAACCAAAAAAACACAACGTTGCGTGAACCGTGATGTGTCGTGATTCGAGGTCAGTCCAAATCCGATCGCGTCTTCGGCTGTTGAGATCACGTGACGTCGCCGGGGGCGCCGGGAATCGAACCCACGACACCGCCGCCGCCGCGCACCCCACACAGCACCTGTTTTACCGCGGCGACGCCAGAACTGAGAGACGCGCAGTATATTTTTAAACGTGGGCACTTCCTCCAGCACAAACACGACACACTCCAGACCTCACACCTCATTTTCTGTTTTCTACCGCCTCGTTTTTTGTTGTTTTGTTTTGTTTTTTTCCCCCCGTGCGTTTCAAATATAATACAATTACGCAGAACCTCTTTCCCGGCTCAGCTCCCTTTGTGCGGTTATTCTAATTCAGCTCGAACACGGAGGCCGCAATAAAGAGCTCGGCAACCCCAAAATATGAGGTAAAGCCAATTATGTTTGAGCTTTTTTTTCCTGTGTTGACAAGATGAGTTCTCCGCGGGGCTGATTCTGAGTCTGCCGTCTGATGCCGAGCGGCGGGTCGACAGCAGCGAGGCGGCAGAGGAATGCAACGTGACAGAGTTTGAACCGAGTTACCGCTCCCACCGGCCCATGCTTATTTAGCCCCTGCTTCCCCGCGCGCCTCATGTACCGGCCACGTAGTGAGCGGGTTTCCATTGACGACATGCCATCGCATTTGTAATCAACAGAGATAATTAACTCCGTAAAGTCCCGTTTTGTTTAAGGGAGATGGGAATCGTGTGGGGAATAGTGTTTGTGGTGAACTTTCAAAACTATTTCAGCGTGTTGGATTTTTTTAATTGATTTTTTTCTCAATGTTTAGCTCCTGAATTGTGACTGTGTTTGTTCGAGGTTTGAGTTTGTTGCAATATATTCTACACCAATATCACAGAAAAACTTGCGACAAATTGAACAAACAAAGAAAAAAAAAAAAAAAAAATTCTTTAGAAACAAACTGGACTCATAGTAAGATATTTGGAACCGCTTTGCACCGATAACGAAGGCCGACTCTGAACGTTTTCTACGGGAAAAGTACGAACAACTAAATGCACACGTATTATGCAAAATGGCCTTTTCGGGTGCAAAACCATGTTATATTGTGGTCCACTCATCAAAAACATACCTTTATCATATTTATATTTTACTTAATTCAAACATTAATCCGATTTACGAGGTTGTCCTTTCTGAGCCTCACAAATCGCTCAGTTTGAACTTTCCCCAGATTGTTGCGTCACCGGTTGAAATTCCCTTTTTTGGTCCATAAACCATGTTCTGACTCGTTCTGCTGTTAAATTTAAATTGTGTTCATATTTTGATTTATTTATTTATTTTCATCGTTCATTCCCACTGCAGAGGGCGCTCCAGTGACTAAGTACTTCTAATTGGAAAAAGATGGTAAAGTGTGTTTTACAAATAATTATTTTAAGCTGCATAATGTGAACAAAACATGTGTAAAAGTGTAATTATCACCTCAAGAATGCTAAATACGTCCACTGTAAGTCCTCGGCCCATCCACGCATCCACGGACAATGGAAACTATTTAATATGTCTCTTTCAATATCACCTCCAAACTCTCCAAAACACGCGAGTCACAAATGACACGCAGCACATTTCATAAACGCCGGCTTGGATTGTTCCACCTCAACTTTCATCACTTTTTAATGACCCCCCCCACTTTTTCCCCCACTTCTCCGACCGTTTTGGCATTCTCTCATTTGTCTCCCCGAAACGAAAAGTCACGTCGTCTCCATTCGAACGTTGTCCCCATTTTGAGGCGATCTTTTCAGTCCAAGTTTGCATCCGGAGATACGGACGGAGAATTACTGCCGTTCTTAAACACTGTTCGGGCACAGTGCGGTGGCGTGGGGGGGGGCGGCGGCAAGGGGGGGGTTAGTGGGGGGTTAGCGATCCATTCATTTCAGGCCAAGCTTTCACTGACACACTTGGTATTTCTCATCTCATTATTTGGGCTGATTATAATTCACGGGCTATATTGAATGTCAGGGAAAGGCCAGGGATTGTTATGCAAATGTTAAGCATAGATTGTGTTCTTTTATCTGAATGTAGTGCATTTTTTTGTCTCATTTTTTGTCCATTATTGGGTAAATAAAGCAAATACAATGACGCCGTAATGAAGTGTTAAGTATGTGTTGCTTGGTTCAGTTGCAGAGAAATGACTCCCATTTGTTGTTGCTAAACGCTGCGTTGTAATGTTTTTGTCAGTTTTCTTTTTACTGACTTTTACTGTCCCCTTTTACGTAAATGAGGGGGGGGAAGAGAAGATAAACGCCGCTGCTCTGACGCCGGACAAACACGAGGGCCCCGAGAGCGCCGCATCCGGACCAAAACAGGTCTGCATCGGGACCAAAACTGGGCTCCAACCGGGACATGGCATCAGTAAAAAATATCAAACCGTGATGTACAATGTGTTAATATTTTTTAAAAATTTTTAAAGAAGAAGTAAAATACAGTATAGATATAAAAACATAAATAAACAGTAAACAAAACAAGACCAGAGAGAGAACAACAGATAAAAATGGAAAAAAACATCCAACAAAACCATAGAAACTAAACCCAAAAAACTGTCCCACTTTGCCTACAGACTGTCAAATTGGCCCATTTTCAAATTTAGTCTAATGTGATTTTGGTTCATTATAATGTCAGTCCAGTCTTTGGTCGTCGGAGCATTTTGTGTCATCCGTTTTGTTGAGTGGGCCTTTTTTCCGCCGCCGCCAGGAGGATGCTCCAGAGGTATCCTGCCCGTTGTGTCCATGGCAGGAGTCCTGAGGCCCGAATACACCGTGCAGCAGGATGGAGATGTCATGAACTGTCTGTCAAGCTTTACTCATCTCAATCCAAAACCTCTGAGCAAACAGGACGGTCCCAAAACACGTGGTCATGGAATGGTTTGCCTCCTGGTGCCACACTTTCTCCAACAGAAGTCCAACATTTGATCAAAGTTCAAAACATCCAGTTGTAAATCTTCTGTTTTAACAATTTGACATTCAACACTTCCCCTTTAATTCCCGATTGATCCCCTCTTTTATTATTTCGTTCGTGTGCTGTGACTGGTGGAGGTGTTCAATGAGGTCCTCGTGTCTTCAATTAGGAGACACAAGGACCACTCCGGTTTGGCTCGATCCCGACTGCAGCCTCGTTATCTTAAAGGGCCTCTGACAATTCGGACGACTCATTGCACCAAAATGCAGTTTTATGTATTGAAAATGTTGCTAAAAATTATTCAAAAAATTATCCCAGAATGGCTCATTTTCTTTTAAGTTAATAATTTCACTTCCTGTTTGTGATTGATGACATCACACTAGGAAATTACCCAGCAAACACTGTAAACTCATCTAATGTCACGATTTAATGTCACGAAGTAAAAATACATGAACGCAACTTTATTTTGTTGAATTAATGTTTAGAGCGTCAAAAAAGTAGTTTATTTTGTGTAAATTCTGCATAAACTTTGACCGGAATGAACAAATGTACCTTGTGTGATGTCACTTCCTGTCATTTTCCACAGCTTTCTCCACGTTTTCTCCACAAATACAATACTCGATCGGTGTAAAACTACCGTTTATATGTGCAACCGGGATAAATACACCGAATAAAGTCAACGTCAGACAATCGTCAGAGTCTGTCATACGTCACTTTAAGACGAGGTAACGAGATCTTGCACGGTTTCGTTTAAAAACGGAGGTGAACCCAGACGCAACGCGATGAAGTGCGACATTTAACATGGCTCTGGTTTGGCTCTTTTTTCCCAAACAGACAGGGTGACTCCGTGACAGATGCAGTAATAAGCCCTAACAGTGTTTAAGATGGTGTATATGTAAACAAACGCAGCCAGAGGAAGTTCTCCGGGGAAGCTTTGTCACATAGACCATAATTACAGCGCTTTGGGACTGAGGAGAAGCGAGGTAGCGTTCATTTTTCAGGATTAAATAATGACTATGTTGTTTTTCCCTCCGATAGAATAAAGGGAAACGCAGACAACAACTAAGCAGCAGCCGACATGCATCTGATCTTTTCTTCAAATACGAACGTGTTCTTTTGTCGTCACTGTCTCAACGTAAGATTTGTGGATATAGTGGACAAGAGGAGTCTCATCCAATCACAAAATCTTGCACAATTCCACCAATGTGACATCTGGAAACGCTACTAATAAGAAGAATGACGAGATGTTGAAACGTGAATACATGATGAGGTGGATAAAGTCGCTCACAAACAAGAACAACAAAGGAAACAACTGTCCGTTTTTGTTGTAGTCAAATGAAGATGAGCCGGTGTTTTATCGGCGTTTGATGTTGTAGATTAGCGATTAGCCGAAACGCCGGTGAAGCGGCCAAGCGCTGCGTCATTATCGAACTCATTGTTGTCCAGATGTTGTTGTGTGAGAATATGTGAGATGTGCTAAAGACAGCGAGAGCCTTCTGCGTGAGCCAGGGAAAATGGACAGGGACTTGTGGGTTTCTCTATTTGGTTTACGCCGCATCTGTTTGTCCTACATGCCTTGGAATTGTATATCTATAGTATTGTATATATCTACAACTCTTCTTTTTTATGAGTTTTCACAATACTAAACGTTCAAACTCAATTGCAGTAATAAGGAATATACTTCATTCTCAATACTAAATACAAAAAATCTCTTTTTGATATATCTTTTTTATGTCAAGGTTTTGGACATTATTACTATTATTATTATTATTATTATTAGTATTATGGTTATGATTATGATTGTGATTGTGATTATTATTATTATTATTATTATTATTATTATTATTATGATGGCTATTATGATGATTATTATGATGATGATTATTATGATGATGATTATTATTATTATTATTATTATTATTATGGCTATTATGATGATTATTATGATGATGATTAGTATTATTATTATTATTATTATTATGGCTATTATGATGATTATTATGATTATGATTATGATTATTATCATTGTTATTTAATTTATTTTTTCAATTTTAAACACTTAAAACATTCAACACTGAGAGACACCGCAAAAACATCACATAAAAAAATCATGAGAAACAAAATATCAATTCAATTCAAGTGGATCATGTCCAAGTCCCATTTCTTCTAAAGTCTGTCGAAAAGATCCATCTTCAAAAACTGCGTCTGAATGTAATTTTTTGCCATTTGTCTAATGTTCTTTTATTTCAGTCCTGTCCTGGATTGTTCGGTCAGTTTGGGTCATACATTTTTTCATGATGGCCCCTTTTCCCTGTGGCCAGAAGAAGGCTGCGGAGGATCTTTTCACATTGTCCATCGCAGGAGTTTTGAGGCCCAAGTACATGGTTCTGAAGTACCTGTACTACTGATCTCAGTCCAATTTTTTTGAGCAGTCTGAGAGTCCAAAAACACACGGGAATGTAGAGCAACTTAGCAGCCACTCTTTCTCCACATGAAACTCTGATACAGCTCAAGCGCATTCTAAAACTGTTCAGGATTTTTTAATATATCAATACTTGTACAAAAGAGTTTGAATACTACCAGTTAGTATCTGATTTTCAGTACTTTTTACCACCCTTGGGACTTCACTACAAGAGCTCAACCAGATCCAAATGTGGACAGAACCGTGACGTATAAAACAAGTACAACAACATATACAGCAAATCTAACCTACAAAGAAAACAAACAAACACAAACCTACACCAGGAGTTATCTTGGACTAAAACTTTTCCGTACGCTTGTAAATACTGTTAAACACACTGTATGTCCTCCGTGGCACCGGGTGTGGGTCTGAATCTGTATGAAGCCTCTGCGCAGCCACAAAAATGACCTTAAATACCCCCAACGCGGTGCTGTGAATGACTAATGTGGTTAAGTTTGCAGAGGGAGCGCTCCAGGTTCAAATGTCAACAGTACATTTGTATTTGGTCCAAACAGATTGATGATAACCCTAATGCTGCGTAACATAAACATTAGCAGCACTCTCTTATCCACTCTGTGCAGTCTCTACCATTCACATTTGTTGTACCGTGGACTTTGGATCAACATGGGAAAAGTCATTTAAAGGTATATGACTTCTGTGGTGGAGGGTTCGCCGCCTGCTCGTCTCCACGGAGGTATTACTGCTTTTTACACAGCAGTTTGTACCGGGAAAGGGCAGGCTAGCCGTCCGATTTCTTTCATTAAATATAAAGTAATGATCCACGGGTGTCAGAGATTGTAACTACGTAGCAGAGAAAAGCGGTCTTCTTGTTACGTACATCGCTTTCCACGTTAAATGTGTGAGCTATAAAAAGGTGTGGGAAAAAAAACTTTGCAGATAAAGAAGACGATCAGCGCTTAGGGAGAGACAAGAAGTTTGGGTTCTGTCCGTACACGCTCATATTTGAGTCAGAATTCGACGTAAAGGTTTGTAAATGTGACCCCTCGTGTCGCAGCACATTTATGCCACTTTTGTATTTCTTACTTAAAGCAGAACTAAGTAACATTTTCACCTTATTGAGCATCTTTGTGATGGTTAAATATGTGTTTTCAGGGCGTTTGAAGAGTCCGTCGTCGCCCCCTGCTGTCTCTAGGCGGAAAACAAGCTTTAAAACCATTGCCGACATCGACCCGAAAATAACTCCCCTGAGAAACCCTGGCTCTTTTATTATGTTTGGCAATGAGAAATGTTTCTGTGTGTGATTATACTGTCTTATTACAATAAAGAAAGAAAAAGTGTCTTTGAAAGTCCTTGCGATGGTTAAACATGTATTTTCGGGGCATTTGAAGTGCCCTCCGTCGCCCCCTGCTGTCTCGAGGCGGAAAACAAGCTTCCAAACTATTGCCGACATCGACCCGAAAATAACTCCCCTGAGAAACCCTGGCTCTTTTATTATGTTTGGAAATGAGAAATGTTTCTGTGTGTGATTATACTGTCTTATTACGATAAAGAAAGAAAACGTGACTCAAGTTCAACATAGAAAACTTTTCATTGCTTCATTTCAAACCACATTTCATCGTTCGATTGTCGGTCCGTACTCTCTGACACGCTGAATCCCTTTAGAGGAGACATTTTAACAACATGCTTGAAAAAAAAAAGACCCTGTAAGATTGCGGTTACATTTCCACCCCCCCCCCTCACTGTAACAAAATGCTTTAAAATGAGTCTGACATGTAACCCCCGCGAGCCGGCACGCCGCACTTAACCCCCATCAGTCGCCCGCTATTGCGCTCATAATGGAGAAAGCCATTACTAATTGATAGGGGCATGAAGGATGGGCCGCCTCAGACAATACTGTCATTTGTCTCTCATTGTGGACTGGACGGTTCCCCTTTGGGAGCCGGGCCCCCGTCACGCCGCTGGACATTGGCAGTCCGCTCGCTCGCGTTTCTCACTGGCCCTCGATCTCTCGCCGGCTGCATGCAAAGTTCAGCGTTACACGGGAAAACTATTTGTAGACGTTTAAAAATCAGCCGCTCGGAACACGCTCTGTCAACACCGTTCGACGCTGAGGGGCTCGGTGTGACTTTGGAACTTTTTCTTTTCATGCAAAACAAGCCTTAAAAGCGTCATGTCTCAAAAGGCCGGCGCCAGTGCGGAGAATATCCAGTTTGCTTAATGACTTTATCACAAATAGGTCATGGAAAAACATGTAATGACTGACAATAACCATGTAAAAACGGTAAATAGTGTAAATAGTGTAAATAGTGTAATGATGTTTGACTTTTCGTCATTGAGTGAGATATTGCGTTTGATCGCTTGTGCTTCTAACTTTGTTGTGAAGTTTCTCAGTGTGAAACGATTTAAAAGTGTTATTTCTCTGTCTTATGAATACAGTTTAAGAAAGTCCCCGCTGGGCTTGAGTATCTCTGCACCTCTGGGTGAGAAATCAGAATCAGAAAAAGGTTTATTGCCATTTTCAGTGATAAAAACAAGATTCACAAACTAGCAATTTTCTTCGGTGATAAGGTGCAACATGAAGCAACAAATATAATAGCAAAATATATTTAAAAAAATACAATAAGGCATGAAGAAAACATGTACTAAATAAAAATTAAATAAAATAATCATGCTAAACACTGGCTATATTCAAATGCACATTTTATCAGATTATTGAAATGTGAAAACCTGATATGAGTAATCTGAATTATTTCCGATCGTTCACCCATGTGCATGCTTTTCACAAGGAAAATGTTCCCAAAAAAAGGCAAACTAATGTGGAAAATACATAAAAATGTTAACAATGTCATTAATTTATTTAAAAATTCACTGTATTTTCACTTGTACTTCCAGTTACTCTAAAAACTATCCACATATATTAAAAATCATCTGAATTTGACTGGGAATGTGTGTACCCTCTGCGATATGCTGAAGCTCACGACGTTTTAAAGGTGTACTCATCCTCACCTTGTCTCAATATTTGCCTGGAATATTCCTCAATATGACTTTAAACGTATTCGCCTGTCTTTTGATTTCATAATCATAAATATTACACAAATAAAATCTCTATAAAATAACCTTGAAAATCATACATTCTTCCTTTCTTTGTATGAGGTTCTTCTCTCCTCAGAGTTGATCCGTAATCTTGCCTCGTTGTTTAATGAGTTTAATGCCATCATAGTGGAACATCTCCATGGAGACAAGCGGGTGCCAGAATCTCTACGAATGTAAAATTGTGCCGAAGACATACAGTATATTCATGGGTTTCTGCTTCCTATTTATCTGCGTCATTTTGTGTACTTTTCAATATTCAGAAGACATAATATTTGTTGTGTTTTTTGGTAATTTCTGTGGCAAATCTGCTACTTTCCCATCACTCCGAAAACTCCTGTCCACGGCGGTTCTCACGAGGCGTTAAACACTGCTTTTATTTGTCCAGTGATAATAAATAAATTTCCCCCAACCGTATTCGTTGACGTTCTGGCCGCTAACATGCCCGCCGCGCGCGTAACGAGCCCTTCGCAGTGACACGACCACCGCGGCCGCGATTAGCCGCGACCTCCGACCTCTGTATGCGGGAGCTCCGTGGATCTAACCTCTCTGTTTGGACCGGTAATGAGAATTGAGATTTGAACTGCGGTTATCTGGGGCAGAAAAGGCGCAAAGGCACGGAGCGGGGCAAGGTCGGGTGGGCAACGGGTGGGCAATGGGTGGGACAGTGGGTGGGACAGTGGGTGGGCAGTGGGTGGGCAGCGGTGTGTGCGGTTGGGTGTAGCTTTGTGCGGTTGGGTGAGACTAAACTCGTGATTACGTATTTGTTAGAAATGCATTAGTACGGTTTTGACAGTCTCTGCGAATAACAGTATCAGCATGAACTGGCGGGGGTTAAGCGTTCCCTGCCAACCGCACGGTAACTAGGGTAACAACACTACGTTTACATGCATGCAAAAAGCAAATTTCCGACCTAGTCCAAGCTCCTGTTATGGACTCAGCTCCATGACCATGTTAAAGAGGTCGACGCAGTCTACACATTTAAGACCATAAACTTACAGCGTTCTTCTGTGGAAATGGCAAGGAACAAATGTTTAGCCCTTGGAAAAAACTATTATAAAACCTTGGAATTATGGAATCTTGAGCATTATCGTCTGGTTCCTCCTACTTTCCCCATCGACGAGTTCAATATTAAGTTCAGCTGTGGTCTGCAGTTCACAAGTTCTCCCTTCTGTTTGTGATGCCTGGCCACCACTGATGCCCCCCACCACCCCCAACGATCAAGGACTTGGACTTGTAGTACCGTAACTTTATTTATGTTTAATCATATTGTGCCATTATTATTATCATTATTATTTCATTATTTGTATTGTTGCTATTTTCTTTTACTCTTAGGTCATGTCCACCGTTGTGTTTTCTGTGTTCTTAAAATGAAAAACTTGAAAAAATATATATATATTTTAAAAAAAAGAAAAAGAACTTTAACTGAATTTCTAAAATGGCGCTCTATTTTACTACATTAAAATAAAGATAAATAAAAATCCGGAACACTGCACATTCCATAAATCTAACCAAGATGTATTCACTTAAATCGAGACAAAAAAATAATAATTTGATTGATCTTGTTGACAAAATAAACACTAAATAAGTAAGATTATTAAGAAGTAAAATTCATTTACTTGACTGGAAGATGATTTCCCTTAATTCAAGGACATTTTTGCCTGAAACAACTGTATTTTTCTAGTTTTAAGAGGGTGTAATTTTGCATCGTATAATCTGCAAAGCCCACAGATTCATTATAAAAGCTGCGCGGTCAAAATGAGTCCACTGTGCGCAGGCCGCGTTTACACTGACTCTAGTGTCACCAAATCGGGATAAATGCTAAGGACGGAGACTACTTTACAGGCACAACTGTAGCCCTCTATATTTCCATAATTCATATAATTGTCGCCAATAACTAGCCACCAGAAAACCATCAACGAAAGCGGAACATAAGCTCCGAGTGCAAGAGTTCATCCGCGTCACTCCATGTGGCGATGCATATGCAGCTTATCATCCAAACTTACTCCATGAAATATGCAAAAGCACAACAGGAAGAAAAAAAAACACATTACATTTACATTTACGCCGCGCCATTACTGCGCTGGGGGAAGACGCGCGGCTCAAACACGCCAGGCAGGAGCTAGCTTTGGCCGCGGCGCGCGTTTCTGTGAATGAAGCTCAAGGATAAGAGGCCCATTATGTCCACTACTTTGTACCTGAGAGTGTGCTCCGCGGCACTGCCAATGACCAGCCATTAGCGCTTGGCAGGAGAGCCGCTAGCATTTCAATGTAAAAGTGACATTTCAGGGGGAACAGATGACGCTATTGACACTCGGATAGGCAGTAATTATCTCCCCCTTTAGCATTCACTGTACGAGGCGCTTCATCGCTAAATGTCAATTATCTCGCCGGCTCGGTTCTGGTCTATTCGGCGCACGACCTCCAGTGATGTCAGCGAGCGCTTAAAAGGGAACGGCGCCTTTAAGAATAAGCTGACTTTATCCCACCCTGACAGCGCTCTTTGACTGCATCAAGTGATATGGAATAATGTAACGTTCATGTGTTCAAAGGGAATTACCTGCTCGAAGGCCTGTGCATACAGAGGCTTTTCAAACGTGACCGTACAAAGCTCCAATACCGACGACTGAAAAAAACAGACAAAAAGGACCAATATTGCGCCAAGGTTTTCTATTGAAGTGGGCATACACGAGCCGTTTTATAGCTGGTCTCATCCCACTTTATTCACACAAGAGTTAAACGACGGTAAGAATCGAGACCGGCACGGTTGGGGGTGGTGGCCCCTCTCAGCCTGCGATCAGCGTTCTGTTCCGTTTGACCGAGAATACAAGTGTAATATCGATATCAAACTCCATTTCAAGTTGGGTTTTGTAGCGTTTGATTTTGGTGTGATTTGTACAACTTGAAGTGCCCCCTACAGGTCGTACGACTCACTGAACTAAAATGCGGTTAAGATAAATATAGTTTGAATTTTGCTAAAAGTTATTAAAATGTTATCACAGAATTGCACATTTTATAGATTTATAATTCCACTTCCTGTTTATAATTGATGACATCATACAGGGAAATTACCGAGAAAACACTGGCAAAAAACTTTGATATTTTTTTACAATGAATTTTTTGGGACAAATACGTGTATATGAGAATTAATTTATTTTGTTGAATTCAATGTTTAGAGAAAGTCAAAAAAGTTGTTTCTTTGTGTAAATTCTGTATGGTGAGTTTCCCTGGTGTGATGTCACTTCCTGTCATTTTTCCACAGATTTTTCAACGTTATCACCACAAATACCTGCTCGATTGGTGTAAAACTATCATTTATAAGTACGACAGGTACAAACACACCAAATAAAGTCAAAATTAGAACATCGTAAAAACCTGTCATACGTCACTTTAATGTTAAAGGAACAGTTTGATTTAGTTTAAAGGAGACCTACGGTACTTCAAAATCACCTTTTAGGCGCTTTTAACCATATTCAAATGGTTTCCCCTTCTCAATTAAGCACTGGAAGAGTGTTTAATGCATATTTGAGCATTTGCTATTCTCCTCATTGACAGTGGTTCACCGTACCCCGCGCCACGCCCACGCTGCTTTGTTCTGCCATTTTGTTTTCTTAAACGTGTCACGCGTAGGATTCAGCAGCGTCGCGTAGACATTCTGACACACATGGGAAACAACAACAAAAAACACCTGCTGCTGGCTGTTCACAGGGCGATGTACAGCAAATGTAACATAATGATCCACAGGTGTTTTATTAGAACTATATCACGGACAAAAGCACATTAGATCAGCTTTAATACAAAAAAACATTGGACTTGAGGACCCAGTTGTTGAGCCTGTCCATGAACTGAGAAGGAGAAACATTTGGATGTCCAAATGATCAGGTTAATCAATAATCGTGATTAGTCAGGTCTCAATATAATCTTGAGAACCCTAAAAAAAAAATCGTAACATGTTTAGAAGCAAATTCAAGTATTTTTTTGTTCAATCTATCGGCCAAAAATAGACATAAGTGTTAATAACTTTTTATATCTGGCTGTTTTTGTCACATTTAACTTTATTTTGTTTTTAAATAATAAGATCATTATAATTACATTTCGTAAAGCTGGTCACAAACTTGAGGAATAGCGCGCGATAGACCACAAGAATGAAGGAAATGATAAGATTTGACTGTTGTTCGGTCACAGTCTCAATAATCGTGAATAATCGTTAAATCGTGACGTTTTTGCCCACAATAATCGTAACACTTGAGTTTGATACCGTGACATCCCTCGTCGCTACGGTTCCATCTGCGGGTTTAAGGCTCTGGACACACATGGAAACTACAGAGCGTTCCTTTAAATCCAAGAAACATTCAATTAGTTCTTAGTTTTGACAATATTCAAGCGCCGATCGACGCGCTCACTATAATCCAAACGCCGCTTTAGGTTCTGGAGTTTCTCACATGTGCTGGTCGTCAGTGCCAAACGCCTTGCACTTGTTAAACGCCACGCCCCTAACGCGTTGCACAGTGGTCGTACGTCGTCACAGCTGCCCCCGGGGTAGACAGATGGAACTGAGCCCGCCGATCTGCGCCGTTGGCCACACCCACTACCACCAACCACTCACAAACAGTCCGCATTCACACTAAACCACTCTGTCTGAGGCTGGTGGACGAGGGCTTTACCCAGAGCTCTGGTGTTCATAGTTTAGATTTATATTGTATATTTCATAGGTTATTTCTATATTTGATACATACAAGTATGTCAACGGTATTTTAGATATATTTTATTTATATACACTTATTTATATCATGGCTCAGTCTCATGAAGTGATTTAAGATACTCCAAGTTTCCTCTTTCAGATCAGTATTACTGTAGTTGCCCCGGGGCAGGCTGACAGGAACTTGGCAAACCTTCTGCGGCCGTGGGCTCTCCAAATGACGCCGTGCATTTTACAGCCACATGACTTCAAACTAGCGCCCACCCCATGTTTTGGCATCGTCCCGGCATGGCCTCCCGCCGTGCATCCGGCAGTGGACCAGAGACCTGGATTAGATGTTTTTACTGGAGAGGCAAAAGTATTCAGAGAGCGGCGTTTGAAGAGGAACGGTTTATGTGGAGCCAGAGTACATTCTGCTGCACCGCCATCAGCCAGAGGGGAGGGGAGGGGGGGGTGCGCCGTGGGGGAGTCGGCTCCACTGTGAGAGGGAGGGAGGGGGGGAGGGAGAGGAGGAGATACAGAGAGAAGGAGCGACAGAGCAGGAGGGAAAGACAACGAGAGAAGGAGAGCGAGAGAAAGATCATGAAATAAGTTGAGAGAGAGAAAGATAGGGTATAAAGAGAGGAAGAGAAGGAGAGAGGAAAACGGAGCGGGACAAGAGAGGAAGGTGAGAGAGAGAGAGAAGGAGATAAAGAGATGAGAAATTGTGAGGGAGCAAGGTAAGGAGGGAGGGAGAAAGGGAAAGAGAGGAAAGGTGATGTAAAGGGAGGAGAAACAGAAGGAGATATAGCAAAAAGGAGAGAGAAAGAGAGGGAGATAATGAGAGAAAAAGGGAGAGGAGAGAGAGGGAGGAGATAAAGAGAGGAGATAAAGAGGGTAAGAGGTAAGGAGGGAGGGGGATAGAGAGAGAAAGAGGATGTAAAGAGCATTATATATAGCAAAAGAGGAGGGAAAAAGAGGGAGGGAGAGAGAAAGAGAGGGAGATGAAGAGAGAAGAAATGGGAGAGAGAGAGAGAGGTAGGGAGGGAAGGAGAGATAGAGAGAAGGAGGGAAAGAGAACAATATAAAGATAGAAGGAAAGAGAGATAGAGAGAAGGAGCGCTCGGGGAAAAGTATAAAAATAGAAGCAGGAGAAAAAGAGGGAAGGAGACGAGAGAGAGGGAAAACAAGAAGAGAGGAGAGAGACAAATCTGTGAGGAGGAAGAAGGGGGAGAAGCGAGAGAGAGGGAGAGAGAGGGAGGCAACGATGGACAAAGACATACCAAGGGGGGGGGCAGTAGGGAGAGTATTCAATAGCCCGGGCTCAGAGCATCGAACCTGGCGGCGCTCCAGCTCCTCCCCCTCAGAGCGGCTCACGGGAGAGGAACACACCCACCCACACAAACGGATGAAGAGTTCTGACTGATCCCCGTCCAGCACCAGACGCTTCCTCTCAGATAAACGCGCGCACCTATGTGTGTGTGTGTGTGTGTGTGTGAGCGAGACGTGAACGTGAAAGCAGCGACTTTTGCATGTTCTCCGCGTTTCTCTGGCGCTAACGCTACTTCCAGCGCTCCGATGGATCGTGACGCGAGGTATCGGGACCTCCATTTCGGCCATGTTTGATCCACCGTTGAAATCTGCTATGAAGTGCGATCCGTTTATGTTTAAGTCAGTCCAAACTTGGGGCCTTTGACTTGACTTGTTTTTGGTATCGGACCCCCGCGCTGCCGGTCTCAACGTACACAAGTTTGACCTTGGAATATGATAAAAACGCATTACGCTTCAGTTCAGAGCGGGTGGGAGATGTGAAGAACTCGAATCCATTTGAACCAGGACTAAACGATGACTAAAGTCGGTACAAACGAACTTGCACGGAACATACACTGAAGATGTCGTCAAAAAGGTTGCGTCCAAGTGACATTGCAACGTTCTAGATCGTTGACACCGTTGTTGAGTTTATCGGGCAGGTCAGGATTCTAGAAATGGCCTGGATGAACTCTCTCTACACTAGATGAACCTCCCTCTCTCCTCCTGATGGTTCTGGCTCCACAGTCTCTTATCTGCAAATGGAAGCGTCAGCCCTGGACTATCTGCAGCCTGTCTGTCCTGGTTTAGTCCTGGTTCTGTCCTGGTTCTGTCCTGGTTCTGTCCTGGTTCTGTCAGCAGGAGCACTGTGGTCCTCTCGAGGTTTCTACTTTTGTGGTTTTCCCTCGAGGATCTAAGGATTGGCGATGCTCTGGGACAGTTCCACGTTTGCTTAATTCCTGTGATTATTGTTTAATCTTCTCTATTCATGAAAAATGGCTGATTGTTTGATTCTCTAACTTTCTGTTTGCTAAATCAACAACTCCGAGACGCCCCGGGGGAAACTACTGTTGAGCAAACATAAATACACAACCTTTTGGAGATAAAAATGACATGGGGTCAAAAATGTTAGGACCACTGTGTCGTTTTGGTCTGCATTTTCGCCCCCCCTCGCGCTTACTCCTTCCCCTCCGATCGCTCCGTCTATCGGCGCTGGTCATAAGTCTTTCCCACATCCCACGTGTTTAACGCCGTACATTGTCTCTTTCCAAGTGTTTTCGACACATGCGTGTGTCGGTGCAGGCAAGCGTGCGACAGGGGCCAAAGGGACTACCAAAGGCACTTCACACGGCTGTGGTATCAGCTGCTGCAGGAACCCCGTCGGGAGTCTTTGGTTTCGGCCCATTCTCCCAACACAACTCTTATCTGCAATGTCCAAAAAAATGATAGAAAAGGCTCCAGCACCAGCACACGGTTTTGTGATGGATCGAGCAATAATGAATGAGCCGGTCTGAAAGGTCAGCGCCTCCCGTGTGTTTGTTGAACTCAGAGACCGGCTTTGGGCACAGAACTGACTGAGCACCTTCTGTCACCGGAACCTTTTAAGCACCAAACCACCGCGTCTCCCGTGGAAGCCGAATGAATGGTGGAGCACACAGGAGTTCCCGGGAGTCAACCATGTGATAAAAATGTTTGGGCCATCTCCGATCCATTGAATAACGCCTCTCGGATCCGAAGCGTTGGTTTGTGTCTTTTATATTTTCTGATGTCCCAATACCCAATACAGGTTTGCTGATCAGTTTGAATAAATTGTTGACCCGCAGGTTTGAAGCACCACACGGATGAGAAGGATGAAGCCCAGCACCTGATGCAAACTGTGATTCTCCTGCTTAAATTGCAAAGTCAATCGTGTACCCATTGTCACGCTCAAGATGCATATTTTAAATACTAACTAAACAACATTAACTGTGTAACTGGGTCTAAAATAGATGGCTTTCGGCCCCCGCTCGGCCCCCGCTCGGCTCCGCTCGCCCCCGCTCGGCCCCGCTCGGCCCCGCTCGGCCCCGCTCGGCCACGCTCGGCCACGCTCGGCCCCCGCTCGGCCCCCGCTCGGCCCCGTCGGCTCTGGGGAAGAGGGGAAACAGGTAGTCCAAGCGCGAATGTCCGCTCCTGTCCAGATTAGAAAGTCCCCAGCACTCGCCACGTTTCCTTCTGTCGGCCGCAGCTGTCAATCACCGAGCTAGAGCCCGCCTCCTCACCTGCTCCTCTCACCCCCCCTCAGTCCAAGAAAACGATAAAGCCTGTTTCCTGAACTGTGGTCTGTGTGTACTTATTTTTAAACCTTTTGCTATATTCCTTGCTGCTTTTTTCTGTATGTTGCTTTTATTTTGTATGTTGCAGCGGTGGGGTGTCTGGATCATGTTGAGTTTGGGGGTCCGTGGTGTGGAGATGTGCTGCACTTACTTTCGCTAACTTTAGTCCTTGCTCTTCCTTATGGTTGTTTAAAGATTTGTGTTTGGACTTCACGGTGCATTTAAACCAGTTTTACATGATTTTATTCATCTGTTTTTTATTTCTTAGTGCTATTTTTGACACTTCTTCAGTCTGTCTTCTTGTCATTTTCAATCTAATGCTTTTCATGACTACCTAACGGCGGAGCGGCAACAACCTGCGTGACGTCTTCAAAATGGCGGCCACAACGGATAAGTCACATGACTGAAACCCATGGACAGAGCCGATGGAAAACATGCAGAACAACAGTTTGGCTGCTTCACTATTGCAACAATCTGCTGGTTTCAGGATGATTAGAAACGAGGACTGTTGTCATAGAGATTGATTTTAACAAGATATTGCAGTATATTTTTGAAAAGGAGAAGAAACTAATCACTGAATGACAGGATAATCATACTGTGAGGTCCATTCTGCAGTAATACCGTACCATGAGATTTGTATATCGTTAAGAGTACCAAAGACCTGCAGTTTGGGTAAATCAGTTGATAAAAAATCCCATTGAAACTGAAATAAGGTTGAATATTTCCTTTGTTACTTTCACCATTTCACAGAACGGTGATTCGTTGCGACACGCGGGGACCTCCGTTTGACTCTTGAGTTCGACCCGGCCCAGGACTGAGTCAGGCGAGTGAGGACCGGTCGAGGACTGAGGACGGACCTGTCACCCCCGAGACGCGGTGCTCTTCGGACACTTTGGACAGGCCCCGCCGCTCTCAGGCAGCCTTCAGTTTACTTCAATGAGCTTCAAATAATCAGATCAAACTGTAGTAGCCAGAGCAGAGATGTTACTGTATCATACGCCAATATTGGGGCAATCAAATCAAAATGGCACGGTTAAATGCCCTAAACTGGAGCATTGACCAAGCGCAACAACCCTGACCACTAGGGCTTTACATGCGTGGAAATAAAGACTGTTTGAACACACTTTATCAGTAAATTAAAATTCGCCTCTTCACCGTTCGAGCCGGACAACCTTGGTGCCGGCGACTGAAGGTTATATCTCCCGAACAGGCGTAATAAGTGCGCGGTGTCATTGAACGCACAAAGCAGCATTGTGTGCGATGCTGCCACTTCTCATTTAATCAGCGCCTCTATTGTGGAGCAGGTAATGCCCTCAAGAGCTCAGCACAAAACCGCCATATTTATGAGTAAATTAATTGAAAATTGGATCCTTACACAGAGGACTCTTGTTTGGCTCTTTCAGACACCCTCGCACTGCTTTGCAACGGCGCGATTCATGGTATTTTTACCAATATCTTTTGGAAATTTGTGAGAGTTATTAGAACAATGACTTGAAAAGAGAAACTAAAGCGCTGTTTTTTTTGTTTAAAGAAAATTGTGAAGTAAAGACAATGGGACAAAGATAGTCATATCATTTTATTTGGCTACAAAAAAACAAGTAAACGCTAACGCAATGCGGCATGAAACCCCCCTCGTGTCGCTCTGAAACGCGTTAGCATTTACTTGTAGCCAAATGAAAAAGTGATGTGACTATCTTTGTCCGAATTTTTTTTTTTAAATGAAGATGTGCAACCCCTAAATATTTTTAATAATTGTTACCTTTTTTAGGTTTAGCACTCAAGCCTTGACAAAGTTTGTAAAGACAATGGGATTTGAGATTTTTGTCTTTGACGGCACAGTGGCTGGGCGAATGGCACTCTAGTGGCTTCGATTTGGCCTTTTTTCTGTAGTTTGCATGTTTCTCTTTGTGTCTGGGTTTGTTACCTCTGGACTCAGGTTTCAAGCTAAAACATATAAATAAATAAACACAAATGCACACTATGCACAAACTTTCAGCTAAAGTCCTGACCAAGCTCAAGATCTGACTTGTTCCCCGGGCGCGTCGCTGCACCGCGTTGGTCCTGACAGGTTTCCCCAGGATGGGTCAAATGGCAAGGCAAGGCAAGTTTATTTGTAGAGCACAATTTGCACACAAGGCAATTCAAAGTGTTTCACACAACAGGAAAAAAATGCATTAAAATCACAAAGACATGACAGAAATCACCAAACCTTCATTTCTATTCATTCAACTTCTACCAAATGCAAAACATAAGATTTATAACAAAGCCTCGTGCTCTTTTGTTGCTCATAGTTTACACAGCCTCTACACAAGTTTGATATTCACTAAATTACTCCTAAAATGTATCTGTAATGCCATGGATGGTATATATTGAGGCCACATCATGTCTATAGAAAACATTTAGAGTTTATTAACTGGTTTTAGTCATAGCAGGATCTGAGGAGCACACTAATATTTGTACAAAAATGTTTGGATCATCTTAAAATGTTTATTAATTTAATTTAATTTAATTTAACTTAATTTAATTTTATTAAATTTTATTTAAATTTTATTTAATTTTATTTAATTTTATTTAATTTTATTTAATTTTATTTAATTTTATTTAATTTTATTTAATTTTATTTATTTGTTCAAAGCAAAGACAATAATAAATGTATAGATTTTTCTGAAGGGATCTGCACAACTCTTTATCCCCTGATCATTTCCACTCAAACATGTTTCCTGTTTGTGTGCGGTCACATATGCAGAGTTTATCCGCGGTGCCACCTGTGATCGCAGCCGTCCCGGAGGGTTGCCGCGCTGCCAGGCTCCGGACTGCGCCAGAGCGAGCCGTAATGGGCCCCCGGACGACGGTTAGCGTTTGAGCGATGGCATAATGAGCCAGCGTAAATATGCACAGGTCACTGGGGTGGTCGTTCTGGGTTATTAGAACTGCGGAGGAACAGGTCAAGCACACGACAGCGGGCCGCGGATATCCTCGTGCCAGATGCCGACAGTAAAGATAGTTTTTATATCGCGGGGTAAACAAATAAAATGATCCCAGCCGAGGAAATACTGTAGCTGTTCATTTAGAAGAAGAAAATAGCTTTGTGTGGACGTGTTTTTCCATGCGCAGAATATTGACAAGGCACAACTTTCACAGTATTCACAGTTATACATTCAAACTGGGATTGTCCGGAAAAATAGCCAAGAAAATGATCAGCCAATCAGATCAAATACATACGGTCCAATGAGGTTGATTTGGTCTTTGGCTCGTTCATTCTTTTCTCAGATTGCAGTGAAAAAACATGAAAACGCGCCCGGCGTGCTGTAAACCGGGACGAGGGGGGGACCGTTTTACTCTCCCACGCCTGCGCTACTGTCCTGGAGGGGTCGGACTGCAGGTGGCGCTGTTCCTTCTGCGCCTACCATCGAGAAGACAGCGCCGAAAACCAGTGTAAATGATAACGTCACACATGTTTACTCTGTTTGAATGCATAAACGCATACGCTCACGCACACATATGCACAAACAAACATCCACGCACACACACACACACACACGCATACACACATACAGTCACGCACAAACACACACACACACACACAATCGCCCCGCTCTGAAGTTTCTAGACTGTTGTCTCTCTATCTGTCTAATGTCTGTATTGTTGTCTGTCTTTTGCTGTTTTTGTTCTTATTTCCCTCATTATTGTTACTGTTTTGTATTTGTAAATAAATAAATTATTGAAAAAAGAAAAGAAAACGAGTGTAAATCAGCTGAGAAGGCACATCACAGCAACAAGACTGACATGGAGGCGCCAAAACTGTCAGGCATGAAAAACAAACAAACTCACTGTTTTAGAAGAAACGTACAGAAGTATAAAAATAGCCGTATTATAAACATTTTTTAAAAACCCCCACAAAAAAACGCGTAGATTATTTTTGCTTTGCGAAAATGGAAAAGGGATTGATTGTTGGGAAAAATGCAATAAATGGAAATGCATATTGTAAAAATAGCATTGGAAAATTTGAAGACATTTAAATACAAATGGAACAAAACACAAAACGACCAGAGAGTACAAATCAAAAGAAAAACTAAACATAAATACAAACAAAATCACGGCATATTTAAATTAAAATGAGTCCCATTTGGTCTAAAGTCGGTCACATTTTCAAACTCATTTAAGCGCATTCCTATTCGATTGTAAAACGATCTTCTGATTGCTGAGATAATGCAATAAATAAATAAATAAATAAATAAAATAGAAATTGAGACGTTTAAACCAAACTTGGTAAATGGTTCACACATTTAAACATCTTATATCACAATTGTCAATTCAAAAATGTCATAACACAACTAATTTGGGCTTGATTTATTTGGATTTCGTCGTTCCCGTTCAGACTCACTCTTGTCTCTGACTCGTCTCACGGTTTTGACTCGTCTTCACCGGTGACCTCCGTGACGTCCTCTTGAACGCGTCCTGAGCCGGAACGCGTCGGCTCTCGCAGCAGCAGCACGACGGCCGTAAAAACCGACGGAGCAGCGAGGGAGAATTACAGTTTACGTTCTGAGAGAAGGGCCAAAGACACGGCTCGCCTCCAGCAGCTGGGTTTTGTTTTGTTTTTTTTTGTTCTGGATCATCAACCGACTCAATAACGTGATAAAGTAAAGAGGGTCAGAGCAGAGAGAGCCTTTTACTGTCTGACGCCGGTCGCTAACGTGGAAAAGATATATTTAGACAGCGGCACAATATTACAAAGGATCTGGCGCTCGCTTGCTTGAATGTTCAGCATATTTGACAAATATATTTTCATTAAAACGCACTCTCAATGGGAAATTCCTGGCTAAATATCCTTTATTTACAAGACAAAAAATAAATTGATTTTAAAGAAGTATTCTTGGCTAAAAAAAAAAGGATTAAAGACAAATACATTGATTTTAAAAAAGTATTCCTGACCAAAAAAAAGGATTAAAGACAAATAAATTGATTAAAAAGAATATTCCTGGCTAAATAAAGGATACAAGACAAATACATTGATTTTAAAAAAAAAAGTATTCCTGGCTAAATTTCCCCCTAAAAAAATAAATAAGGGATTTAAGTTACAAATGGTGGGTAAATAAATACATCCCACTTAAGACCCACTTCTTGTGCGTAAAGTAATATGCGTGACTAAATATTTACACAACATGCTTCTCTAAGTATTTAAGTAGTGGTGAAATAAGATGAACTAACAAAAAGAGGGATCTTATTCTACAACTCTGGCAAGTCCGGACTGATAGCTCTGTATTTCTTTACACATCTGAGCCCGGCCTCGAGACAAACTCGGGACCGTGCAGTCGGATTCATTATTTCCAGAGACCCATGTGATAACCGAGCTAGGTCTTCTTTCATTTAGAATAAAATACAAATTCTCTCACTTCAAATTAACTACATTTTCTCATTAATTTCATTTCCTTGTGTCCCTTGTGGTATTTATTCATTTATTTTTCTCTCTTTCTTTTATGCTTTCCGTTTTTTCCTCGTTAGCAGCCATGTTTGTTTGATACGGACCGCCCATGCCTGTCCCTAATTAGGGTAAGGTAAGGTAAGGTAATCTTTATTATTTGTCATTCTTTGGCTGCAGTTCCACTTAGCTGCATGACATAAACTCAATCTCTTATGTCGTTTTAAAGTGTTTAGGAGCAGATAATCATCACACCAGGCCTTACATTTTTTCACCTCATCAAAGTAAACGGATGGACTGTCCGCTGCAGATAATAGACTAGCAATAATTGTGTCATATGAGACCTTTACAAGTCTGTTTTGGCTATGGCTACTTTGGCAATTGTTTGTGTAAAGCGTAAATAGCACAGGTGAGCGAACTGCCCCTTGTGGTACCCCAGCGTGACAAGATATTGCCTTAGAAAGCGGCAAGAAATACTTCATTTAGCTTCTAAAATGGTCACGATTATTCTTAGGATTATATTGTGACCTGAATAATCACAATTATCCATTCACGTGATAATCTTGAAGTCGGGGAGATGAAACCGTCGCTCGGACTTCTTCGTAAAACCATTGGAGCCGTTTGTATTCTGGACGAAAAACCCGATACAGCGAAATAAAGACGTTTGTCCTGAGTTAGGTTCAAATAGCTAAAGCAAACCCGCTGTATACCACCCTTTGTCAGCCCCTTTTGGCTTTACTACCTTCTAAAATACAGCCCTTGATGAGAGACTCCAGAGAACGGTCGCTCGGGGTCCGCGGAACGGACCCAAACGACTCGGCGGTAAAAACCGAAGTGCGCAGAGGCTTGTGGCTTTCGCTCTTCTGCACGGTCAGGTTTTCCCCGCGCAGTCGATAGTCCATTCTTTTCATTGCGAAGACTAATGCGTCAGCCCTTCAATAAAATATGCACAAACTCGATGGGGAAATTGAAATGCAACAGGGGGACGACATCGATTAACCCGCTTCGTATGAATAAGACGCGCCATGCCTTTTTCTCGGCCTGGCATTTCCGCTGGCTCGCACGGAAACGACAATAACAAAGTGGAAAAAAAAAAATACGCGGGCAAACTTTCTGGATTGGCTTGAAAATACACGCAGACGTTAGTTCAGTGTGTTAGTATTTCGATATATATATACAATGCGTTAATACAATATGTTATACCCTTTACTGCTCTGTGGCAAACCAAGCGCGACGTATATAAAAGCTTCGGGAGCAGAGTGAGCTGGTGATGAATTAGAGCCAAAACATTTGAGTGTCTAAATGAACTCTCATTACAGAGACGAGACAGAGGAGGTAATAAGGGCCGCGCGGCACAGGTAATTAGATCTCCTTGGCGAAGCGCTCCGTAAGCAAAACTCCATTATAAAACAAAGTGTTATTTCAGTCTGTTCTTTTACCAGAATGTGAGGAGGCATTATGGACAAAAGTATACACCAGTTACGGACGTGATGCGTTTGATAATGGTGGCGGAGCGTTTAGGTCCGCCGCACACGCCAGGTTTTATAAAGCTTGAAAGTATGGACCACCAACACGGGCCACCAAAAAAAAAAAACCCTTTGTGAGAGCCACCGAGCTGTTGGCGTACCCGGTTGAAAAGCGACGAGCTGAAAACCCAATTTTATAAAATGTGAAATCCCAAGATTGCGTTGCTATAGCACAAGTTAAACTGATCAGCTGACGGCGCGGAAAGGCACGGCGCCATCTCGAGTCGAGGGGGGGGGGCAAGGCTTGAACCTGGACCTCCACTGTGTGTCGTGTGAGGGAGTTTAGCCCGTTGCCAGAGGAGAACCCTGGCTCTCGGGCCTCGGCTCATGGCTCGTGGGCCTCGGCTCGTGGGCCTCGGCTCATGGGCCTCGGCTCATGCCTCGTGGGCCTCGGCTCGTGGGCCTCGGCTCGTGGGCCCCGGCTCGTGGGCCCTCAGACTGGCTGTGCACTGCATCCTGCTGGTCGTGCTCATCTCACATGTGGATCGGGCCCTTCAGTTGCTCCACTAAAATGACCAGGGACAAAATCCAACAAAACATGTTCGTTACTGACAAAACTTACTCTTATAAAAAAAAGTGACAGGTCCACGTGACATGACAAACACCAAAGCCAGCGTGGGCCTAATGCACTTATATCACATCAAGGACGGCTCATTTGTCCGTGATGCGCACATCTGCACAACGTCCTCTCAAAGTCGGAGCAAACTTGGAGAAAAACCTCCATCACTGTCCAAAGAACGGATAATCACTTTGGCACCGGGTTCTGGACAGACCGCACCAGGCCCACTCGCGGCTGGGCCCTGCAGCGTTTGTGGTAGTCATAGGTTTATTGTCTTTTTTAAATGTTTCTTGTGAGTTTGTTTCCTTTGGCAGTGGGCGAGGCTTATTTTGGCCTCAGATTCGACTCTAACTTTTGCCCGGTTTAGACCAAAAATAGTACGACATTTCAGTTTTTCAAGGCAACAACGTTAAGTACACATAGTAATGCCAAGGTGGTAGCAAGAAAATGGGTATTTGTATTTATTTCATAACGTATTTAAAGGTTTACTTGTTTCTACTTTATACTACTTATACATTATGCTTGATATCTTTGTCGTTTTAATGCTTGAATAAACATCAATAATTACAATTAAATACTCAATTTTCAATAAGTTTAGCTATACTTGTTTTGACCATTAACATCACTTTTTTGTTCTTTTTTTTTTTTTATTCAGCCATTTCCTTTCAACGTTTAACCAATAACCATAAAACATGATCAGATACATATTTTCACAAAACAATACGGACATCGACTGCTACACAAATTTGAACTCGATTTGAGCAACAACTCCAAAAAAAGTGCCATCATTTGAACCGACTCAAAACGCCATTATCTAACATTTCCCCCCGTGCGATGTTCTGCGTTGTTGGACTAAATGGTTGCCGCGGTGCGCTCGGACCTGCTGTTCCGCCCGCACGTTAACGCATATGTTCCGTGTACTGGGCGCTCCTCTGGACGTCCAGGTCTACACTCTCACGGAGGGTCACGCCGCATGAGCTGTGATTTTTGAGACCGCGTTACTCTGGGGGGGACCGAGCTGGAGATGCCAGACGAGGACAGGAGCAAACGAAGGGGAAAAAAAACAACGAGAAACCGTCTTGTGTTGGGATGGACGGTCTGAAGATGGCTCAAGGTGTCGTTAATAATTCATCCGTGCGCGTGTGATTGGCCGCCGTAGAACTCGCTTGTCATAACCTATAGGCGGTGGTTCTCAACGTCAAGTTCAAGTACATTGGTGCAGGTTTCAATGCTAGTATTGATTTAGGTTGATGGCTCGAGACCGATCTGAAAAGTCTACGGTTCAATCCCAGCACCAACCAGCGCATATCGCCATTGTTTCCTTGGGCAAAACGCATTCCAACATTGCCTATAAATAATGATGTGCGTGTGGGGGTTGCGTTGGATGGAGAGGCTATTTGTACACACCGAGGAGACCACCTATTATGGGGGTTAATGAATAATTCCATGTCACATTACTATACATAACGAAAAGCACTATCGGACTATTATCAAGTCTATCATTTAGAAATATTGTTTGACTGGTTAATTTAGGTTTAGTCTTGTTTTTTTTATGTATTCCTTATTTAGTTGTGCATTTGTTGAGTTTTGTCCAGATTTAGCTTTCTTTGACCCATAAAACAGATGCATTTGCTGTCATAGACACATATTATGCATTATTTGTATTATTATCGGCCTTAAAAGCCTTGAGCACCTTTGCTTTGGCATCCCGTGTTCTTAAATAGCACACATTACCTTCCAGGTGTTCCCTCATCATGATTTGGTGTTAGCATCCATTCTACTGGCAGCATAGGGAATTTGCCATGGAAAAACAAACGCCAAAGCCACCTTAGCCGAACATGAACGAGTCTGGCGATGATTTACGGACATAAATTGCGCAGGAGGTCTTCAGATTTCCAACTTTGACTTGGGAAATTTGAAATCGAGTGTTTTTAGGAGGCTCAATACAACTCCAGGTCTGTTTTTGTTGAGGAAACAAACATTATAAATGATTACAGCTCAAAGAAGCCACATTTTTCATAATATGTCCTTTGAGCTTGGTTTTGCCATGGCCTCTTCCCTGTTTAGACCTCCTTCAATCTTCTTTAGATCTGGTTTAGTTAAGGTATGTAGATTTTCCTGTACCCCTTGACGTGAGATCTTTGTTTTGCCCTTGGGTTATCAACCGCTCCTTCTGCTATTGACTTTTATTCAATACATTTTCCATGTTATTCTCATTTAACCAATTCAACAAATACCTGCAACTCAAAAGCCTTTCTATCGCTTCAACTTGACCTAGAAAGGAATCCGCAGGGAATCACAGTTACATATTTACTCTTTGGAGGTCCAGGCAGGAGCAGGTCTCCGGTTGGTCTCTGGCTTGGCCTAAAACAACAACCAAGAGCCATCAATCCAATATCCACACTGGTCCGCCGGGCAAATATTGACCGGGCTCACAGATTGGCAATCACTGTTTGTCCTGCTGTTTATTAGCCATTACTGTTCACACTAAACTGTCCCTGGCCCCTAAATTAGTTTTACATTTGAGATTAGGTGGCGTTAAAAAAACAAAACAAAGCAATTGCCTGTGATGCCTTTTCTAATCACTGATCACAGAGCTTATATGTACATCGTTTATTTGGTTGCAGTTGTCTGACTTTAGAACCACACGGATCCGTTGGCGTCGATGGAGTCTCGTGTTTGTCATGTTCGTCTCATGAGTCTGCGGAGGGGACGAGAGGCAGAGAAATGAGCCCGAAAGCGCCGAAACGGTCACAAGTGAAAAGTCTGTAATGTTCACGAGTCACAAGGGCAGTGGATCCCAAGTATTTTTGTAAGTTTTGTCCCACATTACCCCCTAACTCTGGTACAAGGCAAATTAATCAGTTTACTCTAGCGTATTACAGGGCTGTTCAACTTAAGGCTCTGGGGCCAGATCAGGCCCACCAAACGTTCTGATCTGGCCCGGATCAGATTGCTTTTTTTTCTGGTGTAATTCTGGGTTTGTACAAGTTTAAACCTGGTTTGCTGTTTTTTTCCTGGCTAAGTCCTTATTTAATTCTGCTTTAGACCTGGTTTGATCCTGGTTTGGACCTGGTTTGATTCTGGGTTAGTCTTGATTCTGACCTGGTTAGCAGCCTATACGGCCAGGAGGCCACGGCCCCCTGAGAAATTTGACCCTCAGGAAAATGAAGTTGAATAGTCGTGACGTCATACAATTATTATTTTAATGATTTTAATGTATGGTTGAAAACATTTTAAAATATTCAAATAAGGTGTAGGCAATACTAATGTATTTTGTTGTATTTTTTTTGTCTTAATAAATGTCTTGGTTGAGGTTCAAGTGTTGGACAAAACGTGAACGGACCTTGAAAATATCCACAAAAGAGCAGAGATTTCCCTTTAAACCTTTGATTGTAAGATTAAACCACGTTTCTGTGTGTTTTATTTTTATATGGACGATGTACTTGAACTCCAAAACAACAATGGCAATATTATTCACTTTCCGACATACAGTGAGGAAAGTAAGTATTGCAAGTTTTCCCACTTACAAATTATGGAGGGTCTGAAATTTTCATAGTAGGTGCATTTCCACTGTGAGAGACAGAATCTAAAAAAAATTATAATCCGTAAATCACATCGTATGATCAGCGAGAATTCTGGCTCTCAAAGACCTGTTAGTCTGCCTTTAAAAAGTCCACCTCTACTCCACTTATTAACCTAAATTAGCAGCACCGGTTTGAGCTCGTTAGCTTCAAAAAGACCCCTGTCCACCCCACAATCAGTCAGACGCCAACTACTACCAAGCCCTGCCCCTGTGCCCCCCGTGCCCAGCGTGTCCCTGTACCCCTGGTTGAGAAACACGGCTTTGGTCAAGTTACAAAGTCGTTCAGAACCGGGACTTAAGTGTGACTTGAGTACGAGTCACGAGTCCCAAATCTAGACAAAACACTACGCTGTGTTCATTACTCACTCCCTCTGCACTCAAAAGAGGTCAGCCACTCCTCTGGCCACACCTGCCCTGGGGTAGGACGAAGGAAACAAGGCTCCCAAACTGAGCCAATGTCCACATGTTCTGGTCAGAGCTGGGATGGAACATTAAGCCACTACTGCTAAACTACCAACCAAACGCTATGTATTTTGCAGTTGTTTGTCATTTTGTTTGATGTTGGACAATAAAGTTTATTCTTATTCCATTTCGGCCTAAACACACCCACCCTAAATAACCCGAGTCTCGGCAGCAAACGCTTTATAGGCTGTGGCATTAAACTTTGAACTGAATGAACATAAATAGAATCCTGTGTGAATGACAGATGATGCATGCATGATTTAGACTCGCCATCTTCAGCACATGGGAAGGATTACACGGGGAAAACAGCTCGGCACATACATGGACTGCATCCCCCCCCACCCCCCCACGAGTGCACCCACTTTATCGGCAAGTTTATGTAAAATATTTATCTTTAGTTGGAAATACAGCTGCTTCCAATAATGCACTGCAGTGTGGTTGTTGTATTCACGTACTCCAATATTCTGGCATGTGTAGGAAACCCATGAGAGTGCAGTCTGCTGAGGAAATAATGCTTCAAATATATTCCTTCAGAAATAATTTAGAGATAGAGATCTTTTCTGTACAGTTTTAGTATGTAGGGCTGAATGATGTGATAACACGTTCATTGTGATCTGATCCTGAGATGATGTGCTATTTTGAATAGCTCGTCGTATTGTGATCCGCAATTTGAGAGAGTGTCAGGTGGATTCAGCCAATCACAGTGAAGCGTGAGCTTTTAGAGTCTCAGAATGTTATCTGCATGAACTGTGATAACATGAATATTCATGATTTTTGGCTGTATTGCCCTCTCCTATTAGAATGGTCTTGATCTATATATTAGTCTAAAACGTCAAGGTAATATTGGAGAAAGTAATATTCTTTACAGGTATATGCATAATGTTGTTTCTCTGACCTCCAGAACGCTGCTGTCTGATCTTTGCCTTTGCCTCTGGTTGGTAAACAGTGCTCAGCTGGAGCATTCCAAACATGATCACGTTTTGTTTTGTTTTTCCATTTCCCCAGTGACCACATCAACCCTCTCCCTAAACTATTATACCACATTCAATACAAACTCCTCCTCCCAATCTCATGACCATCAAAACTCATCTCTGGACCTTGGAAGACCGAGCCTTTCGCTGTAGCCATCCTCAACCTTCTGTTTTCCCATTAGCAACTCAAACTCACGACAGATTGTCTTTCAATCTGTGTTTTGCACCTACTTTATCTTGTTATACATATTATCACAGTGCAAAATGAATAATTAAATCTTGTTGACTATCCAGATAGGTAGCTTGATGTAAAATAGTATAACTGTACCTAGACCGAGTGAGGTTGTGAGTTTCCCTGGGATTGAACCCACAACCTTCCCGCGTAGAAACTAAAACGGCCCCTTCTAGTACATCTTCATCATGCCCTTTGGTAACCTTCCACGACACTGCTGCTGTTTACAGTGTCTGAGGTCATCCCGGAGTCACAGTCTTTGCTCTGGTTGGATAAGCACATCCGGCGCCCCCAAAGAGCATTCGCCCCACGGCACCCTGTCAACGCGCCTAATCCTGTCTGCACCCCGCGCACAGTGGGACGTCCCGGGCTGCTTTCGCCACCCATACTCTTCACCCCGGCCTCAAAGACTGCGCCGATTTGCAGCGTGAATCATGAAGCGTAGGATTATATGGAGTGACTCATGTTGGCAGAGGGAAGCCTGCTGTGCTTTTCAAAGGCGGGTCGGCGGTGGGGATCTGGCACTGGACGCGGTTGGTCGGACGCTGCCGGGGAAGAGCGCGGCGATGCAGAGGCGAACACCCGAGGCTATTGTGATACCGGGTCAAATTGGACTTTCTAAAACTTTCTGCAACAGCGAGGCGCGCTATTCTCGGCGTGTTATCGAACCGAGCCGGTGAAAAAATATTTTGTTTTGCTCAGCGCAGAAATAAAGGTGGCCAACTCCTGTGGTCCATGCTTCTGCTCCAGTCGGTTGAGTGGATACGACACACATTGTCAGTTATCTAAGGTCTCTTTTGTCCATCATTGTCCCTTGTGTGAAGACTTTCTCCAAGATGCTGTGATCACGTGTCCAAAAGAAGAATAAACCCATGAATATTGGAGCCAAACAGAGGGCTTAATCCATACTGTGCCGGTTAATGATAGTGACATAAAGGTTACTACGTAGAGTCCTTTGGTTATTAAGTGGATTCATCTGTTAATGGTGCCCCACATTTTTTATTAGTGAACTATTATTTTAGAAGAAGGTTTTGGGAGTGAGTCGGCAGTTGGATCTGACTTTTCGCGTAATGATGATGTTAATTATGCCTAGTTGTTTTGTTTTGTTGCAAACCGCCGTCGAGCCGAGCCGTCGAGCCGAGCCGTCGAGCCGAGCCGTCGAGCCGAGCCGTCGAGCCGCTCGCGACGCTGCAGGTTGCTCACACATGGAGTGCGTGTGCGCTATCCAACACAGCTGGTGGTTTTTGTGCAATACTTTTGCTTAATCGACTTCAACCCGATTACTATATTATATACACTTTTCCCTCTGCTTTTTGACATGAGCTGTGTCATTGTTGGTATTAAATTAATGTGTAGTTGGAATTGATTGTATCTTTTAAAGTGTGCTTCAGAAACACAATTCATTTTCTTTCAGACGTAGGATTGTTTGTTTTAGGTGGTGGTGCACGGGCGATGTTATTATAATTTTTTTCAATGGTCAAGCCTAATTTAATGTATGGAAAATCAGTATGAATTGAATTTTTTTTGTCTGTTGGGAGATTATTGTTCATTTATTTTTAAATTATTATATTATTATTATATTATTATTATTATATTATTATTATTTATTATTATTATATTATTACTATTATTATTACTTTTATTAATTCATACATTTAAAAATATATATCATTAGTATTATTATTATTATTATTATTATTATTATTATTATTATTATTATTATTATTATTCATTCTTTTGTCTTTTATCTTATAAAACAAACATGAAAAAATAGCTGGGTGGGACAGGGAGAACATAAGATAAGTGAAGAGTAAAATTAGAAAATAAAGGTGTGGCATCCAACATAAAAAGGTTAAAGCATCGAATAAAAAATAAAAAATAAAAATCCCATTTTGTCCATTGTCTGTTGAATTTGTGTATTTTCAACTTGAGCTCAGATGTATTTTTTTTCATTGTGTGTATGTCAGTTATGACACTAGTCCAGTCCTCAATCTTCGGAGCAGTTTGTGTCATCCATTTTCTGCTTGGAAAGATATCCTTCCATTATGTCCATGGTGGAGGGTTTGAGGCCCAAATACAAAGCACATTGTTCGAAATGGATTGTGACGCTGGTGTCAAACCGTCTGCATTACGTTATTGATTTGTCCAATATTTTTGATCGACAGGACAGTCTCAAAACACGTGACAATGGTTTGCCTCTTGGCCGCCAGAGTCTCTCCAAGTTATGGTTAACTTCAATAACGAGCAAGACTTTCGAATTGACCGAATATGAATGTGGTGCGCAAGTGAAGGACTGGGGTGGTCCGAGGAGCCGATGGCCCAGATCGGTCTATGGAACAACAATGGAATGAATGAATTATGCACAATATTGATGCATTATTTTTGCTCCATCCTTCAGTGGGGTCTGTGAGGTCGCGATCTCAGCCAGATGTTTGTACCTAACTGGAGGATTCGTCTGCTGTTCATAATGTGGTAATTCGTGAACACCCAAGCCCGAAGAAAGGCATCTCCAACCAATAAATATATATAAATATGAGTCTTGTCCAATTTCAAAGCTTCCATAATCAATGCAAGTAAGAAAACTAATCAATGTTGAAATTAATCGGCAGAATGCTCCACCGCCGGTTACAAAATATCGAACATTTTGTGACGAGGTGAACTTTTTGTGAAAGTGGAAAGCTGCCTCCTGGTGTCTGCTCAGATCTTTTATTTAAAACTCTGCATGATTCTGTTTGTAGTCTGGAACCTGGGGCTGTTCCAAATGCCCTCAACAACAAAGGTACGGAGGCTTCAGGTCATTCTGCGAACTGCTATTGCTTCAGTTACTTCAGACTTACACAAGCGACACTTACGCCCGGAACGTTACAGAGAACCTAGATCACAGGTCCAGATGCAGACCAAGGCGTCTTCACGTCCTGACCCAAACCTCTGACACAGAACTTTGGACTTAAACGCCTGCCCTCAGACTGGCACTGTGGTCAGCCACATGAAATATTAGGCCAAAGGCCACTTTGCAGTCCTCCTTCAGAGTTGGCTCCTCTGAAGCAGAGCCAAGTGTCCAGGCGCCTCCTGGGAGGAGCGCATTTGGAACAGGCTCAGAAGTGCGCCACTGCTCTGTGTTACGTGACCTGATCAAATGGAACGAAGCAGCGATGGAAAGAAGCCACAAATGTCCATATGTCTCACCTATTAACACATGTAAAACTAACACTTGTGAATAATTTGTCATTAAGTTATTTAGGCTAAGAAATAAAGAAATGCGGACTAATAATGAATCATGGGCTGGCCATTTTATCTCAATAAAACGCTGGCATGCACAAATAGAATCATCTCATCTAACCAGGCTTGCTGTAATGAACAATTCACTAAAACACCCCTTTTTGAAAGCATCATTTGCCTGCTTAATGTGAAACATGTGTTCGTTCAAATGTAATTGATCTGATATCGTTAATGATAATCATGAGAATGTTATCTGCATTGGTGTTGACTAAAACTGTGAGGCAAAACAGAAACATACTAATAAATCACCATGAAGACAAGCGGGGGGGGGGGGGGCAAGGGGGGGCAAACCCTTCATCCAAAAAGTTAGCGCTCCTTCAGGAACAGCACTTGTCATAATACAACGTTCCGAAATATCCCTTGGTTATTTGTCAAAGTCGGCCGTTACAGCAGCGTTTCCAGGGAGCGACCGGACTTGGGGGCGTGCTCCGCTCCTGGCGCCGTGCCCACCGCATCAGCTTCCTGTGTTTCTCATCTTTCTCAGCCATCTCCAGTACATGTGCTTTTGTGGGCCGCGTTAGTCAGCAATTCCATCCGCAAAAAAACAGGAATAGTTTTACCCTCTTTCTCTCGACACAATCCATTTCTTGTGGTGCTTTGATGGGGGTCTTTTGAAGTGAAACGTGACCCAATAGTTCAATCAGCTTGGATCTTTTTAATCGAGAGGAATGCGGTAAAAGCAGGTCGTTTTTGTCCTGAGTAACTAAATCTTGATCAACAGTGATGTATTTGAATTGTATTTTTTTTATACATATAAATGAAAACAAGAAACAGAACCAGAAAGAAAAAAAGAAAAAAGACAAAAATAATAATAATACAGTAATATAATAGTCACAATAGTACAATTGAAAAAATAAATAAAAATAAAAGTCTAACAGTAAAGTCCCATTTAGTCAAATTTGTCCATTTCCAAATTAAGTCAGAATGTTATTTTTCCCATTTGTTTATTATTATTATTATTATTATTATTATTATTATTATTATTATTATTATTGTTGTTGTTATTATTATTATTGTTATTATTGTTAATTATTATTATTACAATGCCAGTCCAGTCCTATACACAGTAAGGTATTTATTTTTATTTGTTTTCATCCTCTCATTATAGATTGGAATTAACCATTGATTAGGGCTGCAACAATTAATCGACTAATCGAACTATAAATCAATATTTGTTATCTGGACTACAGTCTCTTATACTCATGCAAATAAACCTTTTTTTATGACAAAGACAGCTGCATTTTTAAATCAAACTATCAACAATGCATGATTTTCAACAATAATTCAGTGTAATCCCCCATTCGTCATCAATAATACACTTTATTTGTAATATATTTGCCTTCAGTCCCCATATTTCCACCTTTATTTGGTGCAAAATGTATTTACATGTAATACATAATGACATAATTGTTGGACTAGTTGACTAATCGATAAAAATAAAATCAATAGTTGCCGCCCTTCTATGAATACGATTGACGATAACCAAACATAACTCCAGATCATATCTCGTCTTCATCATTTAATTGGCACAGATTGTCTGCAGCAGCAGCAGCAGATTGTCAGAGAAAAAGCTGGAACAAGAACCGGCTCTCTCCTCCTCCCTTTTCTGAAAGTCACAGACTGCAGCTCCACCTTCCTCCGGACCCCCGCCTTTCTTTCTCCTCTCCCCTCTCCGTCTCTCCATCCCTCCGCCGGTCCACCATACACCCCCTTTCGCTGTAGCTGGATACACCCTCTCCCCTCTCTCTCTCCTGTGCGTGCGTGCGTGATCCCCGCATGTGCCAGACACTTCCGAGTGCTCCGGACTTTTGGATATCATTTTTTCCTTCCCCGGGCAAATCTTCCCTGTCGGCGCGTCTCGTTTCGCTTCCCTCGCATCTCCATGGAACCTCCAATCCGTTGCTGGGAATCTTGGATTTAATGAGCAAGTCGCCGCGGACTGGAAACGGCCAATTTTCCGGATTCTCCCTCCCCGCTTCTTCTCGCCGGTTCTTGTCAACGCTGGTAAGAAGGAGATCTTTCCCCCGTGCATCCTCCGTCGCGCTCGCTCCACTCCTGCCCCCCGCTGCATGCTGAGTGGCGCTGTACCACCAGGAGCTTTTTTTGGGCTGATATTTGGAGTGACAAGCCAATACGACACCGGTGGCGTTGCTCATACCGTTATGGGGGAGTCTAGGGGGGAGTCTGAGGGGGAAGTCTGGGGGGACCGACGCTCTACTTGGCCGTATTGATCCGCAGTTATTTCCAGCACGAGCCCTTGGAGACAACTTTGCATTGGCCTATACCTAACACAGAAGTGAGTCTATACATTCGAATGTGGCAGTAAGGTGCGCTGTGGTTGGCTGATGGTGAAAACAGGGGTGTGTTTATGGTCTTCACAGTATGGATGAAGTGACAGGTCAGTTAGTGTGCTGCACTTTTGTGAGATTTCCCCGTCACATTTGAACCGTTCGGGCTCGTCAATAAGATCACGGCGTCGTTGGAATTGTTTGATTGTTTGTATGCAAATGAGTTCCCAAATGTCATTTAAATGCATTTGAATGACATATGTTTTCGAGTTGTTACACAAACCAATATTGAGATATGAGATGCAGGTATTAAGTATACTACTGTTGCAAATATTCCACTCCTACTAAAATATTACAAAATTACACAATTTAGAGCAAAAATATTGTAGTTAATGTATCAAATATTGCGGCTATGTCTTCAAATTTAGCAACGGTGATTGTTTGGATTGTTGCGCAGAATGTACTTTTTTTTTTTTCAATGCAAACCTGGCAACTAGTTCAGGGCACTAGTGTTCCCCCGACACACTGGTTCAAAATCAAGCTTTTAACCTACTTTTTGACTCAATCATTTTAGTTATATTAAAACAAAAATGTAGACGCCTTCATTGAATTGCCAAAATAAATTTTAAAAAATGAGACATTACTGGAAAAACAGCTTCTGTTTCCCAGTCCGGTGGAGGACTTTGGCGTTATTACAATACAATATGTTGATTACTGCCAATATTGCAATAAGAATCTACTTCTGTGATATATTGTGCAGCCCTACCGTATGCTCAAGTATTCTTTTCACAGCATACAGACGTACACTAGGTACTGCAAGTATTTGAAGAACTCCCCTGCTGCTGTGTGTGACTCATTCATTATTTATTTGTGTTGGAGACCGATAGTACTGTAAGTAAGTCAGTAAAAATACAGCGAGTGTTGCAGTTGAATTTTAACCATGTGATATTTCTGTTTGAAGCGATTTAGCGTACACTTATATTTTTTTAGATGTAGCGGGTAATAAACGGTTGAATATGCTCACGAAACAGCTTCCTAGTTTATGCTCTGTGTCATTGGCGCGTGATAAAACTGTAGACCTTTTTAATTACGGAGAAGTTCGAATGCACATTAAAAACTTCACATAAAAGGAATGACAACACAGTACAAAGCGCAGACGGCGTCATACATGGGGAAAAATAATAATAATAACAATAATAAAAATAATAATTAATAATAATGATAAGCCTTCACTACGGGTGCAGTCGGTCCCTGATTACGCCTGGTCCAGTCACGGTTTAGTCCGAGTTCAGTCCGAGTTTAGCCTTAAAGTCCCTCTGACAGGTCGGACGACTCATTGAACTAAAATGCGGTTGAGATACACATATTTAGAATTTAGCAAAAAATTGGCAAAAAATTTATCCCAGAACAGCAACATTTTTGTAGTTTTATAATTTCACTTCCTGTTTGGAATTGATGACATCACACTAGGAAATTACCCAGCAAACACTGGGCCAAAACTCATTTAATGTCACCATTTTTTAAATTTGACAAAAAAAATATATTAGAGAGCGACTTCATTTAGTTGAATTCATGTTTAGAGAGTCAAAAAAGTTGTTTATTTGTGAAAATTCTGCATAAACCTTGACTGGAATGCCCTGTTGTGATGTCACTTCCTGTCATTTTTAACATATTTTTCAACGTTTCCTCCAAAAATACCTGCTCGATTGGTGTAAAACTATAATGAATATGAACAACAGGTATTTATACACCAAATGAGGTCAAAATCAGAAAACGGTAAAAACCCGTCGTACGTCCCTTTAATTTGAATGCCGCGTAATATGAATCGTTTAAAGCTGCGGAACAACACGAAACGGGTTTAATGCCAGAATAATACATAATCATCTGCAGTGCTCACATACTGTACGCCCCATGGGAACACTATTCCCAAAAAAAAAAAAACACAAAAAAAACCCCGCCGACTATTGAAACAGCGAGCAGGTTACTCACAAAGCCCCCGTTACTGGAGTTGACGTTGCTATTTCGGTCCCGCTCTCTGCATGTGCCATGAGCTCGACCCTTTTATCTTTTACTGATGTGTTGTTGTTAAATCCTCAGCTCATTTCTCTCTCTTGCTCCGGCAGCTCTTCTGGGAGGAGCAGTGGGGAGTCGGGTGGTGGGAGCTGGGGGTGGGTGGGTGGGGGGGAGACTGTAGGGAGGCAGAGGAGCAGAAGAGAAAGAGAATAGGCAAATGATGACAAAAGCGTGACACGAAGCCAACGGGGGGGACGAGTGGGACTGAACGGTTTCACGGAAAATAACAAAATACAGATATAAATACACCAAATATGTCACTAAAGTATGTGTTTGAGTCAAAGTACTGTTACTTTAAAACAGGGCTATTCAACTTAATTTTCCCAAGGGCCAGATTATTCGGCGGGCAAAGGGCTCTGGGCCGGGGGGGCACAACACGCCACTGTAACAAATGTTTGGGTCGCACAAAATATCCCCAACACGGTTTAAATAAATGAAGTTAATACAATAAACTAACTGCTGATCGATTAAAATGCTTAACCAACATTGCTTTGCAAACTTGCCCATCCGGAACTGAACCAGAAATAAACTAGGTCCGACTCAAAATGGGTCTAAAACAGCATTCAGGACTAAACAAAGACCAAACCAGGTCTAAACCAGTGTTAACCCAGAATTAAACCAATAAACAAGATTATTATATATATTTTTTATATTTGGAAGATGGGTCGTGGGCCGGATTAAATCGCCTGGAGGGCCTGATTTGGCCCCCGGGCCTTATGTTTACTGTGTATCGGGTTATTGAGATGGTATCGCTTTGCCCACGGACTCATTCTTACTGTCAGTGGAGAGCCGTTCCGCGGATCTGACATGTACCTTGTGATGTCACCCGCTCGTCGCTTGGAGACGGATACGAGGCCAATTCATACGTCATAAACATTAGTAGAGAGGTATTGTCGCATCTTGTTCAGGGGTCGGACATCTCGTACCCGCCCGTGAACTCAGGTGAGCAGCTGTTGCTATGGCGTTGCCGTGGAGATTATCAACAGTGAAGCGGCAGCACAGTTTTGACATTTGCTATGGCAGTGGAAAACTTTTATTCTGATGCCACCAAAAGAGGACCTGGCGTGCACAAGTAGCCACGCCCACTTCAAATGGCAGCGCAGTGTTCTGACAGCCCTGCAGCGGAACGTTCTGCTCAGTCGACGTGTCAAGAACAAACTGCGAGAACATGACAGGATGTTCTCACAGCTCGAAATGCAAAACGTCTTTTCCGCTCGTGGAGTGTGAATAGGCCCTAAATGTAATGCCACACTGTGGAACATTTCACACACAGCAGGGGGCGGCTCCTCCCACAAAAAGTGACATCGTACTCGGCTGTCGAGAATGGTTGGCATATAGTTCTAAAGCACCAATGACAGGCAGCTTAAAGTGCCCCCTACAGGTCGGACGACTCACTGAACTGAAATGTAGTTAAGATAAATATATTTTAGAATTTTGCCAAGAAATTATAAAAATGTTATCGCAGAACGGCACATTTTTTTAGGTTTATAATTTCACTTCCTGTTTGTAATTGATGACATCGCGCTAGGAAATTACCCAGCAACCACCGGGCCAAAACTCATCTAATGTCGCAATTATTATTTTGATTTGACAAATACAAATATACGAGAGCGACGTTGTTGAATTAATGTCAAAAAAGTTGTTTGTTTCTTTGTCTAAATTCTGCATAAACTTTGACTGGAATGAGTGTCCCTATTGTGATGTCACTTCCTGTCATTTTTTGACAGATTTTTCAAAGTTTTCTCCACAAATACCTACTCGATAGGTCCAAAACTATAATGTATATGTACGACAGGTATAAATACACCAAATAAAGTCAAAAACGAATGTAGTTAAGGTAATGCCAGTGGGAGGGGGCAATGCCGTGGTCGAAAAATGGAACGAAACCCCCCAAAATGTCGACAAACCCAGCACTACCTCCTGATGCATTGAACCGTGCAGCAGCTTCCTGTTTGAGACATCAATATTTATCACATTGTCTATTTCACAAAAGAAATCAAGATAACACTGCATGATGGGAAAATAATGGCAGTTAAAGTGAATTATCCAGGCGGTCGGCAGACAGGCTACGGTTTCATTTATGATTCTTTTCCAGCACTTAGCCCCCGTGTGCGCGATAAAAGGCAATATTAAAATACGGGTGCAAAGGCAGTGGGCCGGGTTGGGGCTGGATGCGGTGCGGGACGTAAGCGAATAACCAATGGGAACGTGGCCGCGAACGAAAAATACTGTATATTTAGGCTGACGTGCTCGGATTTATGAAGATTCGGAGCGGGCCGTTTTTTGGTCAGCGGATTGGGGTAGAACATAATAAGAGGCGGTCCATGAAATGTGTGCGTGAAAGTAGGAGCGTGACTTCCTGGTTCCTGCGGTGTCCCCGTGCCCTGTGAAGCCCATATTTGGACGTTTAGGGGGCGTTTCTTAACACATACATATTCATTGTAATGCAAATAAACATGTAAATGAATGAGGCGGTGTTTGTAGCCGCGTTTGTACTTGGAGTACTACAGGCGTCCCCTCATCAGGATTTGGTGTAAGCACTCTACTGGCGGCAGAGGGAATTACCATGCGGAAATAAACAAAAGCTAGCTTTCCTCCGACATACTAAGGTAGGCATGCAGGTGTAACGGACGTGATTTGAGGCAGAACTCAAACCGGTTCATGACTTATGGATGTAAAAACAGCACAGCAGACCTCCAGAGCTAAAATGTCACAAATCTGGGGAATCTGAAACTAAGGTTTTTATGAGGCACAGGGAAGGAGCACAGAAGAGGACCTCGTAAACAGGATTAATGACAGAAGTGCGAATGAAGCTAAATACAACTCCAGGTAAATACATGTACAATAGGCTCCTCCCCTCTGCTGCATCTCAGTGGGACTTTCCTGGTTCAAGAAAGGTCAATCAAAATAAATAATGAGCAAACGACTTTTAACATGGTGAAGAGCACAAAAGGAGTAAAAGTTGAATAATCTGTGTGCTGTACTCGATTTTGAACCATGAAGGACGAACTGCTGGATAGAGTCACAATGCAGAGACAAATGCAGTGTTACTCAAACACAAGGAAATGGAAGTAAAGACATCTCTAAATGAGTTTTAACCTTCGTATTCCGTGGGATTCGGTCAAAGACAGTGCTCGGTGCTGTCGTCTGCAGACAGTGATGCAGTGAGCCGCACACAGACACTGCCCAGCGCCAAATGGGAACTTAACGACTATTTTTTTCCCCCTCAACTTCAACGCAATTATTCTCAAGGCTGTTACTGCGAATAATGGCCATTATCAACAGGGTTTTATGATTTACCGTGATGCATGAAATGAAGTTGGCAAATTTGTTCCAGCAATTCACAGCTAATAGCGTCCACAGTGGGGAACTGTACTGCACATACACAAGCACTGCTTCTGCGCCGTTCTGTTTGTGGCAGGCTCTACACAACAGATTGTAATTGAAATGGAAGAACTAAATTAAACAGAAATGCTGGATGTCCTCCCAGTTACTGTGGCAGGAACTTTAGCTTCCACCTGCCGTTCACTGACGTGGACAAGAATGATCTAATGAATGAATATATGCTCTATATTTTAAATGTTCCTGAGCGAGCCAGAATCCTGCAAAAATAATGCTTTTACATTTTGTCCATTGTAAATAGTGCAGATATATTGGTTGGCCAAACAAAAGGACAAACCTAAACAAACACGGCGACTCCATGTATTTGGCCTATACAAAATTCAGAGTGATGCACAGATCTGCCAGAGCCAGGTTACAAACTCTGTCCGATATTCCACCTGGCCATGTTACACATTGTTTTAAAGGTTAGACTCTCTAGAATACAATTATTGTATCCAATTTACAGACAGATGAATGCCCCAGTGTGTAGCGCAGCTCCATGTTTGTGTGCAGTAGTTTGGTCTCGGTTCTGAAGACGCTGGAGTGCAGCTGAATGCAGCTCCAGAGTGACGCTCCTGTTTGTGTCACTCTTGATCGTTCATGGCTCTACTGAAGCAGCTTCGGATTTAAATACTCTGAACTCAGCTACAAACTAAGAATAAAAGTGAACTTCAGCCCAGATCACACCAGTGACAACATAAGACTTATATTATTTGATCAAAGTGTCAATGGAGGAAGAGAGAAGATTCTGGTCAGCTAACGTTAGCACACACGCTAGCAACACACGTTAGCACACACCGCGGCTACTGCTGTGGTCAACAACAGGCTGGATTATAGTCACTACAGACAATCGTTTGGAGTCAAGAATACAAAATAAATCTTATTTGTGAAGAGTTCGGATCTGGGTTGGCCTGTCTGAGGGCCGAGTGTGAAATTGTAAATGTGTCCCTTTTGATGCTTCGTTTCTGTCCTTCACTTTCGTTAGCGCTTAGCTCGTGAAATGCTAACACGACGTAGTAAAACACTGCCTCTGTTCTCTCATTGGCTCCTGCACAGTGATTGCGTTTGTATCCGTGTTTACTGGACTCACATCGACATGTAAATGAGTCGTGAAAAGAGGCATTAACGGTCAGAATGTGTGCATATTAATTACCCTGACGCACACGCATTAATTAGTCTCACCGCAGGCTCGTACTTTCACTTCAATAGTTTAAGTCCGTCAAAAAGAATGTTGTGCAAACACGTTCAGCCTTTAAAATTCACTGTTATGAGGCAGAATAACAATAAATGTCGCTTCAAAAAACCTAATTAAAATCAATAGGCTTTTTACAACACTTTTTACTATTAGCTGCCTATAAACTATATATTTTTCAGTACTAAATCATCAGCAGTTATATCGGCTATCGGCGCCTCCAACGTCCTTTTATATCAGCTTTGTATCGGCCCCCCAAAACCCCACATTGGCCGGGCCCCAATTGTAAACCACAATATTGATATGCAACTGCGTATGGTTAAATGGGTCCAGTGACTTCCTGTTCAGTGGCATTTCTTTGTAACAAGTCGAAGATTTTCAATTACACATTTCTATTGGTAAAACAATGGCAGTGTGACATTTAACCCTTGCATTTAACCCAGGTAAGCAAGTACACCGAAGTGAGCGCTCGAGCTTCAAATGCCGTACGGTCAATCCGAAAATACCACTCTGAATGAGCTAATGATGGTAAAAGTCAGTTTAACGTAGTGTCTACTCTTTCACTCCGATAAAAAAAACATTGACGGAACACAACTCTAGCTGTAGAAAATGTGTCTTAAACCAAGTCAAAATGTCTATCTCTGTTGGGACGGACCATAAAGTCTCTGGTACATTTTACCACCGTCTTCTTCTTCTATATTATTATTATTATTATTATTATTATTATTATTATTGTCGGTGTAATCCCTCATTCGTCCAGGAGTGTTCCATTGTAGAAAAAGATTCAGTTGTAGTTTTTTTCCCCCCTAAAACAGAGTCCAGATGACTACAACTGAATCTTTTTCTACTATTATCATTATAATTATTTTTATTTATTTTATTTATTTTATTTATTTTATTTATTTTATTTATTTTATTTATTTTATTTATTTTATTTATTTTATTTATTTTTATTTATTTTTATTTATTTTTTATTTATTTATTTGTTATTGTTATTGTTATTATTTATTTTAGATAAATATTCCATGTTACCATCAGGAAGAAGGCTCCTCATTCCCAACTGAAAATCTACCCATCTAGAACTGTCTTTTATCCCGACATTACTTCAGTATAACGCACTTTACCAGTCACTTTATATTCTTAAATCTCTTTTTCTTGAGAACTAATTTATATTGCACCGTTGCTGCGATTGAATGCTTGATATTGTCCTTAATGTTATGTGGCAAAATCAGAGGACAATAACACTGAATCTGTTCTATTCTCTGCCAAAAACGTTCCCCAGTGTCCCTTTGTTACTGGAAAATGATGCGTCGTATCTTATTACACGACGAGGACTGAAAAAACCCTCTAATTGAGATAAAGTTACATTCCAAACTCCAAACTAATTAGTTTGTTCAATGATCCCGAGGAATATTGTGATATTAGTCCTTGCATTAAATAAACACCCTTATTATGTCGCCTGCATTGAGACTTGGCTTGGTGTTTTTCCTCACTCAGCTGCGTCTTGTGTGACGGGATGATTGCTCCGCCGCTCCTCCACGCGTTTCTTTAATTACATCAAACCAGCCACAATGAAAGCCTAATTGAACCCATTGAATTCCACTTTGGCGCATGTAAAAACTGTTATTTACGTCCCGAAAAGCAGCGTGCGGCCTGATTCTGCTCATTAAAGCCGCACCGTGAGAGGGAACGATCAGCTCCGTTAGCTCCGTGTCACCGGGGAATGACTTTTGGACAAGAAAAGCGTTTAAAGTGTAAAGAGCAGCGTGGAGGATTGTCACACTTTACACGCATTTGAATAACTTCTAAATGGTGACTATGAACGATGTTGGGGTTAGAGATCTGGTGCCACACGGTAAAAATGATGGCAAGCGTGTTCAAAATGACCTTTAAAAAGAACATTTTTGTCAACATTTGGCTAGTGAATTACACCTCTCGAGACGCCATAGTTCAAAAAAGCATTACAATCGCAGCAAAAATAAAAAATGAATACAAAATGTGAGACAAAAACTTGTGAACTTCAACCTGACATTTATTTAATTTAATTTAGTTTTAGAAATAATGACAAAATCAAAGTCCTGTGTTTTTGTTTTTCCCCCCCAATGTTTTTTCAATCAAAGTCATGTATTGAAAAGGTAAACCATGTTCCCCCATAACAAGGCTATGCTCAACACATCGACATGGCAACGTTGTGATGGACTTCTTGGCAATACACGCATCAATTCAGTGATTATTGTGATTTTTTTTTTTTGCGTGTTTATGTATTAATTGCAGACTTATACAAACAGCTGACTACTGCATTACAGCCGAATCTATCGAGCTGAAAATGTGTTCTTCATAAATCAATAGAATTTAACTTTATTGACTATAATTTTTTTTTTAAATTTATTTAACCTTTATTGAAAAAAAAACACCATAAAAAACACCATAGCTTTAATTTTTTTCATTTATTAACCTTTATTTAAAGAAACAAAACAACAAAAACACAATAGCTTTAATTTTTTTCATTTATTAACCTTTATTTAAAAAAAACAAAACAACAAAAACACCATAGCACAAACTTGTCGAATTTCATCCTAGACTTCACCGCGGAGCAAGCAGACCGCCGCGATGGCAGAACTGTGTCTTTGGCTTACTCAGTCACATACATCACAGCAAAAGCACAAAGACGATAATGATTTAAAAAAAGACAGTTCAATAATAAAGTGCGTTCATTTGCCGACACAACGACAGTCACCGACCGAGCGACACTGTGGGGACTAGGACTTATGCAGCTCCCGGATGGCAGGGGGCACAAAGGCAGTCTCTGCCCCGATGGAAGCAGCTCGAGGTGACGGCGCAGCGGGTGGCTGTTGTCAGATAATCCCACGACTAAGGCTAAGGCGGCGCGCGGCTTCACCGGAACGTAAACGCAGGGACGGCGGCGCTTGGGATCGGCCTGCGATTCCGCGGCTTTGTCCGACGATCGTGTTGACTTTGGCTTTGTCTGTGACAGCGAAGTGACCAAAGCAAGACAATATTCTACGTCAACACGCTCTGGTCAAAACAGCAACACGATCGCGAAACGTAAACAACTTCTCCAAAATGGTTCGCAGATGTTAAGATTAGTTCTACTTTCTGTCCATTTGACACGTTTAAGTGGCTGGAACAGTGGATTTGCCTGATGGAAGTCTGATTTCCCTTTGATTTCTCTAGTCTTCTCTAGAGCTCAGTTACAGAGTTTACATGCTGAGCCGCTGAAGGAACATTTGAGAGACCAAGGCCACGTCTTCAGATTGAATCAATGTTTTCATTTGTGTAAACTGAAAACAACAAGGGTGACAGTATGCATTCTTGAGGCAAACCTGTATTAAGACACATTACCTGCTTTGACTCTTTGGGGTCTGTAAACAAACTGCTTTAATGGTGGAGCGATGGATATTTAGGACATTTTGAATATGAGATTCCAGGAAACATACATTTAGTAAAGGGTATGCCTGTGTCGGGATGCATAATGTACCGCCGGGTTCTTGACAATACCCAGCTCTAATGGTTAAAAGTAAAAACTATAGCCAGCAGTGAATGGTGCAGGTCATTTACAAAAGCATACATAGTTCATGCCATAATATACAGTGCTGTATATTCATTTTTGACACTTTGTTCAGTAATTCAATATATTCATGCAAGATTTTCGACCTGTATCTTTGTCTATTAGGCCACTTTCCTAAAAGAGCTTCAGAGCAAATGTCAGTGAGTTTGTCAGTTCTGTTTTTACCCTGTTCTCTAAAAGCGGTTCAGGTCTTCTCACCTGCTCCTCTCAGCGTGAGCCTCTGCAGCTTCTGCCAATATCCACAATAGTGAGAGTCCATCACCATCTCCACAGGCTGCCGGCTCCTCTAATACAAGCCTTAATGCATGAAGACAACTGGGACCACCTCAGAGCATGGGGAGCCAGCCAGAGACACTGCAATCAGTCAAATATGAGCAGTAATTAGCAGAATTTAATATACAATAGTGTGATTGAAAGCTGCTGTCTGTGCCCACAGTTGAGCTGAATTACAAAAATGGCAAATATATATTACTTTAACCTGCCCCAGAGCAGGTGCAATGCTGTAATTTGCTGCTGCAATCACATTTCACTAAATGCGTAATAGCACCTGCAGAATAATTATATATGGAGGTAATTAACATCAATTCTAAATGGCAAAAATGACTCCCCATCCTCCGGCGTCGTGCACAAATGTTTAGTCACTGACCCATCTCTGCAATGGAGACAGGTGGAGAAGTTTGACGGCTGTTTATGCACAGAAACAAGGGGTTTTCAAACAGTGGGGCAGGGACCACTTTCGCACGAGCGCTTCTCACAGCCAGAGCTGGAGCTACGGCCGAGCAATTCATTAGATCTGACTCGAGATTCAGTCTAATTGTCAATATGCTTGTTTTGTTTATGCAGAGATCTTCAGCTAATCTTCTCTCTGTAAAAACATGTGGTTTGGGGCAGATTTTGGACTTTTGGGTGAAATTGGGCAATTTTTTGGTCTGGTTTATGATTAAAAAAAAAATTATACTGATTTTTAATTAGATTTAAAGACAACTGACAGTAATCACATGGTAACTGGGATCAAAAGTGTTGTTTCTTGGTAAGGATGAATCATATTTCCATAATTGGTCTAATTTCCAAACATATTTGCAATTTGATTACCATAATTTCACTTTTAGTGTCAGGGGCGTGTGACAGGCCATATATCACAATTTACTAAATAAAAACTGATAGCTTTATAGACTGTATTGCTTTAAGTCGTCTGCTACTTCAGATGCAGTTAACACGTCACTGTAGTTGGTTAAATCCTCCTGTCACTCACTTTGGCTGACCAATAGGTGTGTGGGCGAGAAAAAGTGTCATTCTGGAGTCACAATATGCCAATTTGACCAACTCACCACATGAATGAGATCACGCTTCGATTTTTGGAGTTCTTTCAAAAACAGTAAATTAAAAAAAATTAAATAAAGTGTATTATTGATAAACCGCAGTAAAAACAAAAATCAATAAAATTAAAACAAAATTATTCATTATTCATCATTCTGAAACACACGGATCCAGCGACACCAATTCTTATGCAAAGAATCTCGATGCAAACACGTCTCTGTTTGTGGTGATGTGATCCAGGCTTGTGCAGTGGTCTTTCACCACGCCCCAGCTGGGTGAGCGGCCCCTGGGTTGGATCTGTTCCCATACCTGCCCTGCTTCTTCCCTTGGGGGTTGGGCTACTCGCGTAATGATACGGAGGTGACGATACTGGCGAAACTGGTGTTACAATTCGGTATGTGCCCCCCGTGCGCGCTGTGTTGTCGTTTATTTGTGTTGGGAAATTGAAAGGTTAAGCTTAGTTTGGTTCAGTTTGGTCTATATTTGTCAGGGACCATGTACGAAAATCATTCATTTCAAGAGAAAAGATGCGCCAGGTAATTTTAAAAAAATGCGCATTTCATTACAATTACGACACGTCACATTTCATTATTAAGATTCGTGCGGTGTAAAATACACCATTAAAGCAAATTGCAAAATGATTAAAAAATACAACTGCAATCTAACTTGGCTGATGTTGGCGCCGTTGATGGTCTAGGATGTGCTTTTTCAGGTCTGGAGGGAAGTTATGAATATCTGCAGACAATTTCAGACTGTTTGGAGCTGGTTCCGCCGTCTGATGAAGAGGGTCTGAGAGTGAATTTCCCCTCTTGCAGCTCGTATTAAAAGTATTAAAATAAGGCAAAATTCTGAGCTGAATCATTAAAGTGACGTATGACAGGTTTTTACGGTTTCCTAATTTTGACTTTATTTGGTGTATTTATACCTGTCGTACATATAAATGATAGTTTTACACCGATCGAGCAGGTATTTGTGGAGAAAATTTAGAAAACTCTGTAGAAAATGACAGGAAGTGACATCACACCAGGGACACACCTCGTTCCAGTCAAAGTTTATGCAGAATTTACACAAAAAAACATATTGCGACGTTAGATGAGTTGCAAACAGGAAGTGAAATTATAAAACCTAAAAAATGTGCTATTCTAAGATAACATTTATAGAATTTTTTGCAAAATTCTGAATCTATTTATCTTAACTGCATTTTAGTTCAATGAGTCGTCCAACCTGTAGGGGGCACTTTAAGCTAAATTATTTGGTCCTAAATTGAGTCAGTTTCAACCCATTTCAGTCCTGATGTGGGCTTAATCTGGTCCTCGCTCTAGTCCGGGATAAATCCTGATCTAGTTCTTGGTTCTGCTCTAGATTTAGCACATTTTCGTTTTGGGTTTCGTCCTGGTTTTTATGACGTGAATGTGCAACTGAAACGCTCATAACTAATCACGTGTAGACCGATCTTTATGGCTGTCAGGCTGGTTAAACTCTATATTTTCTTTCTAATTAGCAGGAGTAAAAAAAAGTATTCAATATGAAAACGGAATCAATATCACGACCCGTGTATCGAGAAACGTATCAGTGGCTGTCACATAAATGAAAGCCGCAGTCTCAGATCAGCGCATAACATGAGACTGCTTCACGAACATTTATCATAACGACCGACTGTGCCAACGGAAAAGGCCTTGGCATGAAGAAGTTGGATAATGGCGCTATGAATTGCCCGTAATTGCTTTCGGAATAATAGGAATAATTACGGTTTGAAAAAAAAAAAACAATGGCTTTTTGTCTCGGCAGCGGCAGCAGGAGGAAGAGGACTCGTCGATGGCGTCACTAAAACATAAAAAAGGTGGTAGACTCTTTCTCCGTCTCTACGCTAATGAAATGTCATGCCCTGTAGAGCGTGAAACGTCTGCTCCAGGAGCGTCGTGGCATTCAACAGTAACGATGATCACTTTGGGCGTCCGTAAAGCACTTGACGAACTTCTCGAAACGCGCCACATTCTCTGCCCACGCTTGGTTATGGCATGTGTCATTTACCGCGGACGCCAAACCGACGGCCGATCTGGGCAACGATCTCCACCCTAGAGCCACCAATCGATGGTAAAACTCGAAATAGTACGGATGCGGAAATAAATCAATTCAAGAAAATGACAAAAAAATAGGACATTTTCTGGATATTGGAAATGTTATGAGCAAAATGTTTTATTGATTCCATTTGGATCCACATTTATTACATTCATTTTTTCAAGTTCATTCACACACACACACACACACACACACAAAAATGCCGTAGAGTATTTCAATTTAAATCCCCAATTTGACCTGCTCGATACGATTAATTACATCGCTCCGTCACTTTACGGCATCAGTTCTTAAACACCTTCTTCTGTCTTTAAAGAAAAACCTCACAGTCATTGGGTATGTTGTAATCAAGCCCTATGTCACTTATTTATGAAATGGCATCATGAGTTGTGCAGTTTGTGCGTTAGTGTGAACGCCGTCCGTCATGTCGTGCGTTTGTCGTTTTCAGTTGTATTTTCCTTGTGAAAGAAAAAGCTACATCCAGGGACAAATGTTAGTGTTTTACGATTATTGAGAGAATAAAACATCACGATTTAACGATTATTCACGATTATTGAGACTGTGGCCGAACAACAGTGAAATATTTAATTTTCTTACATATTCGTGGTCTTTTCAAGTTTTGTGAGCAAATTTAGGTCTATTTTTGGACAATGGATTGAACAAAAATACTTAATTTTTGTTCTAACATTGTCACGATTATTATTTTTTGGTTCTTACGACTATATTGTGACCTGAATAATCACGAATATCGATTAACCTAATAATCTTGACATCCCTAGCTACATCGCAAGGGGCTATCCTTCTAAATAAATAAATAAATACTATAATAATAATAAGTGAGTGGTTAGCCCTCATGCTTCTTATTGATCATTCAAAACTGATGTAACTGATGTGTAAGTCTGTACTTACCCTGCTCAGATTTACTTACAATTCACATTTATACCTGATGTTCCATAAACTCTGTCTGCGTGAGACTGCAAAGGCCGAATCCCGTCCAACTTCCTCATTATCATTCCGCTTTGCTAGCTGTTCTCTCTTCTTGGACATTTTCCCATCTCGAACGATTCTCTGACTTCCGTTACAAAGCAGTTTCTTTCGGTGAAACGCTGTCAAGGTTTTAAAAAGGCAGACGGCATCCGAAAGCCGCTTGTTGTTTGGGTAATTTCTTGACACAGCATCAACGGCAACGCGGTACAAAGGCAAACAGTCAATATTAAAATGATAAAGCACTTGTTACGGCTCTTGACCGGAATGCAAATGAGGAAACGCTTCTCCACGTCTCAAAGCGGTTGGAGCCGTAATCGTTTTGTCAGTGTTTGCAAGTCCGGCTGTACGAATCACCAAATAGTGTTGATTACTGTACACATTTGAAGTTTTCCAAAAGTCCCCGAGGGTTAAGTCCGATCTGTGGAGAGGCAAGTCCGCCCACAGTAAGAATGCAGTTTTTCCAAGATTTTTGAGCAATATTTCATGCAAGATAGTTAAGGCAAAGCAATACCTCCAACGTCGTGTAATTTATTTATACAGGAAAATATTAATATCCAATGATCCGGCCTGACTCAAAGATGTTTTAATGCCGGTTCCTATTCTGCAGCAAAGAAAGCAACATTCACAACACGAGCAGGCAATCGCAGACAAGTGTAGCCTTCAGCCAAAAGTCTGTGCCTCAAAATGAGCATCCGAAAATCTTGTCCTCAAACAGAGGGAGACATCATTCCAGAGCCTGGTGAAGGAGTGGACGATTGACCTCTGTTCAAAGCTGTTCCTAAACAAGGAACCAGGAAGTTCTGTGAGCGTGTTCTAGTCTTTGTCTAGACCGTTGCTACCTCAGTGTTTTTATCTCCACCTTCTCTTGCAAGGTCAAGAGAGCAGAGACAACCAGAGATGCTGGGATAAGCCTGTATAAATAGGGCTTATGGGTAATTAGAGGTGTGGTTAAAGAGTAGAGGAGTGGTTGCGGGACGAGGAGTAGGAGGTTGAGGTGTCGTTCACTTCCTGAACCTCAGTCAATGATTAATGATAATAAAGTGTGAAAAAAAAAATAAAAAAAATATGAATGTACAATGTGCATCATATTTGCTTCATACAATTAAAAACATTTTCGAAATCACATGTTTCTTAGTTGTCTATGTGATCAGCCTTAAAGTTGTTCAGTTTGTAAATGTAATTACTTGTGACCCATTGTTCCTTATAGCTTCTATAGCATATCACTTTGGTGTGTTTATGGTAATAGACATTGGCACTTTGGAACCAAGCGCAGCTGCTGAAGTGTTTTAGTGGCTCCATCTCTCACATGTGAGCACTCTCACCGCATCATGGTGCAGATGAAAGAACTGTACAGTTCTCAGTTAGTGACATCGCCAGCTGCACCACAAGGACACAATGTTTTGACACTGCACGTTTCATAAGAAGTACTTCTGCCAGTGGACAAATACAATCTTCAAATGTGTGCAACAAGAACAACAAAAAGCTTTCTCTAGTTTCTTATGAACAGACCTCAGTACTCATGCCTCAGCAGTTTCAGCTACACTCTGCTTGGTTGCATGACAGGTCAGTGGATTTGAACAGATTTTGGGGGGCTGTAATCCTACTTGGAGCAGTAGGATGACAGAACTATCCTTGGTGTGAGTGAGTCGACACGCTGCCTCATCCCAGTTTATAATTCGTTGGCGTGTTTACGGAGCTCAAAGGCAAACCGGAAAGAGAGATGCATATCATCTCCGTTACACCTATAGTTCTGGAGATGGAAAAAACCCAAGAGCCAATGACGCCACAACAAAAGGCAGATTACACGTATTTTGACTGATATAAGGGTGGTCAAGTCAAGATGTCAAATGCAGAATGTAAAAGCGTAGACGTCAGGAGGTGCTTAATGCCGGAACACTGGAGGCCAAACACCTTTGTGAACGAAGATGTGAGAGGGATGCAATGCTGGCTGGTAAAACGAGACTCAGACTGGGGATTTCGACAAATTAGGAACCCCCCCTTTGCCTTCTAATGTAGCTCTAGAGATACACAATGACGCAAAACTGACCAGTGAGAGAGACTTCCTGGTTCAAGAGTTGTGGAAGCTGCCAGATCATATTTTCAAACCGTGAAAGGAAGAAGCAGGCATTTAGACAAACATCGCTAGTATTCATATGCATTTTTGCCCACGTACAGCTTCAGAACAACACACCTACCAGGCTCTCATCCCAAAACAGGTTTTAACGACAGATGAGACCGATTCTTCTGACCAGAACTCTTGAAATTGTTGTCCAAGCTTTTGTGTCGATGATTACAGAGGTGTGCGAAAGAGTGCGTCACTACTACAAGTCAAGATGCACCAAAGACACAGGTACACAGGTGCTAATCAGACGAGCTGTGCAGAACATCGCCAGTTCTGAATGTTTTCTGGTTTCATCGAAGAAGATCGCCTCAAATTCAGTGTCTCGATTCTTTTCCTTTCCATCTTAATCGAGTCTTGAGTGTGTTTTGTAAATGTCAAGCTTCCCACACGAAACCAGGACCACGTGAAGACCCAGACGTAGCGGATTATTAAGATGGAGCACCGACTATTCACAGCTGCAGTTTGAGCCCGAACAGCTGCGCGGGGGGGGGGGGGCGGGAACACGCCACACTTCACAGAGAATTGAGAGAGACCTTTGGAGCAGAGTGCTAAGTGGCTCTGGCGCAGCAGCGGCGCGAGGAAAGCTCGGCTGAAGCCATTATTACGGGACACTTTTTGTAAGAGAAAATGCCATACATGGTTTTTTGGCGGGGGGGCTTTAAGTAAACTTGGTAAGGCTCTGTGAACTTTTCAAGACCCTTTCAGTGCTGGTTATCAGAGTGACTGTTTTCAAATGAATGGTTCTTTTTTATCTTAATTCAGAGTTGAACAGTTTCCAACCACAATATGAATCAAGAACATATAAGGAGTAAATGCTCAGTTTAGTCCTAAAACAATAACGCCTGGCAATCAAATAAATGAATAATAGCAAATCAAATACAAAATAGCAACAAATTCATAAATAAACTCAGTAATGAATGAGAAAATAAATACATTAAAACACAGAGGTTAACCCTGCGACGAGTTGGCCACTGTCCAGGGTGTACCCCGCCTAAGGCACTGGGATAGGCTCCAGTCACCCGCGACCCCTAACGGGAACAAGCGGTAGAAAATGAATGGAAAAACACAGAGGACCACATCACACGGTCTTAAAAGACAGAGAATAATATATTTACGGTATAATATAATAGTGGTTCTTAAGGCGAGACTTAAAACATCCCAAAATCCCAAATAAAGGTCCACAATGCAACTTTTTCTGGTCTCCGTGGAGAAATAATTGCTTTGCCTGGAGTTACACTGCGTAGCATTAAACCTATCTATCTTGCATTCCTTCAATTACCTCCTGTAAGTTCTACGCAAAGTCGGGAGACACGGTGAAAAGACGACACTCGTGGTGAGGAGCAGAAGTTTGAAGAAGAGAAGAGAGTTTGAGGAAGCGTTTGACTCATCAGCAAATACATCATTTCACCAAAAACAATTGTACTCAGAGAGATGATCACATTTAAACAGAAGTTGGCTTGAACGTGGAGAAAAGCCGTTTAGTCCACTCATTTTTCTGGACAACATATGACACATCTGAAGCCGTGCGTGAACAGGGCCATGGTCAAACATCACGCACGTCTCATTCGAACAGAAGAGTCTGAAGCACCACCAAAACTATACCTGCACAATATTCTAAATAGTATTACGTGTAGGCGACTAAAACACAACGCGTCTGCTCCTCCCACTCTGTCAAATGCTCAGGAAAATGTCATCCATACGTCGCTTTGATGGCGTTTTGGAGGTGTGGAGAAGGCGTGGCGTGGGTTCGCGTGCGCAGAGTCCAATTGCGGGTGGGAGGGTTTTATGAATCTGGAGTTTGCGCGGCGTACACCTCTAGTGGTCACTTTCGAGGCAATCCGATATAGATGAGGCCCCTGACCTGTAACTCGGCCCCGTTGTCTCCCGTGGATGGATAAGTCCAATGCCATACTGTGGAACATTCCAGGCAAACCTCCATCATCTCTGAGACAACAGTCACTTCTCCTGATGCAAGGAAGAGTAGTTTGCAGGGTCGAATTTGAGCTCGAGTTTGACCTTTAACGTATTCTGCGGTTCCAAACGGGCCGCTCACTGCTCCCTCGGCAATCAGGGCCTTATTTAGATCCAGGTCCGATTAAGGAGGCCGCCATTTCAATGAAGTCACGTCGGGTCATGTTTTATCTTGCATCGCCGTTTGTATCTTGTTATCGCGCTAATTCACTTCTGGGGCCACTTTGGTAAAGAACACGAGCCGGAGAGTCTAAACAAAACAAACAAACAAACTGCAAGAAAGCCCTCAGATGTATATTTATATTTTTTTTATCTGACCTTTCGCGGCTCGATTTGCAAAAGCACTCCCAAAACGCACAAGAAGCTGATGCCAATGCTCGCCGCACAACATGGTCGACGCCAAACACTTTCCTTGTCTGATCGTAATCAATATAAGATTCTTGCCAATGCAGTTCATAAGCTAAATAAATAAACGTATTAAAATGAATGGGACAGAACCTTTAAAGAGCCTTTTCTTAAGATTTAACTCCTGGAAGGGTCTATACTCGGGACATTTACAGCACTTTTGAGCTTTCACATTTGATTTTGAATCACTTCACAATGAATTAACAACTGCATTCGTTTGTCTGAAAAAAAAAAGTTACTTGAAATTCAGCGTTAAAAGATTGTGAAAGAGAAAAGTATGTTCTTGGGCGAGATGCACAGCACAGCGACCTTGATGTTCCTGCAGCATATTTTATACAAATGAAATACAGCGCTACCGAGCAGTTAGATGGTAGTTGAACATTTTACATAGAACTGCAGATACTTTCATCAGTACAAGTGTTTGCTGCAGATGTGTCCACGTTTACGCCTTTTGTCTGAACGTGACGAAAGGTGGAGTTCAACAATAAAGCTCTGTCATATCAAGCAAATCCGATTATGTGTTTGATACTCATAATGCTTGGTATGGTCCTGTTCTAGTCCTGGTTTAGGGTGTGTTCACACTTTTTTTGGAGTTCTGGTTTGAGCACAGTTTAGTCCAGACGTAGACTTTGCTTTTTCCTGTCCTAGTGGTGGTTTAGTTCCACATTTAGTCCCAGTTTCACATACATTTTGATGAGCAAGTGTGAGTTAGTCATCGTAGTCCAATCCAGGTTTAGTCCCACTTTTGGTTCCAGTACTCTTTCTTATTTATTTTTTGATTCCCTCTCGTATTCACTCAGTTAAACTCGTGTGCGGTGCGTTGTGTTTTTTTTTATTGTCCACAGGATGCTCATTGAAATTCAGATTAGTTTTGCAAATAACACGTTCTATGCAAATGCGGGGCCCCCGCTTTGCTGCTTACCTCGTCAAGTGAGAGCGGCAGAAAACACACGAAGCAGTTCCAACGGCTGAGCGGGAGAAGAGCCAACTCAGAATAACCCGAGTCGGCTCGTGTGGTCACCTTTTGAATACCAGGAACGTTTATGTATTTTTAGGATGAGACACTGACAACAAGGGTTTTTATTTTGCCTTGTGAAACTGAATGTAGTATATGTTTTATTCTAAAATATATACTACATTCATCATACATGCGCGACAACATCCCTGTTTAGCAGCGAGGTTCAACCAATGCATTAAACAACAGAAATATGACAGTACCAGCTATTATTTTATATTTTATATTCATTATCAGTAAATACATCCATACTTTTATGTCTTGGAAAGGCTTGTAATTAAGTGACATCAATTCAAGTTGGGCAAATCAATACCGAATAATGATACTGACTGAAGGGATCCAAAAAATATTGATCATGCAAAAAAATAAAAAAAATAAAAAAAACGTCCGTAAATTTTTCTTGGAAATACATATATACAGATATATATATATTTTTTTTTTAAACATAAATTCTGGTAATTAGTTTTAAATATATTGATTATATTTGAGTGTATCTGCACATATATGTTCACATTTTTAGACCAGTTGACCATTTTTAGACCAAGCTGATCTGAGCTAAGATAGTAATAGGCTCAATACGCAAAGGTGAAATACTTCATAGCAAGTGAGTTTCAAAGCATTTTAATACTTTAATAAAATAATTTGAAAACAAAAATCACCACCATATACCAAAATAGGTCTTACATTAAAGTCTGTAGTCCGATATTTCAATAATAATAGTTGTTTTTTGAAGTATGACTGTTAAAAACATACGTTATATTCAAATTTTATATCATTAAAAAGAACATGGAGTTATAAATGTATACTCAAACGTAAACTGAACCTGAATATTCCATGCATGCGGTGTTCGCGGAGCGGCGTTTGCAGAGTTAAATGACAGCTGTGCCTGGTTTCTGATCCGATCACACACTCTTGTCCCCGAGTCCAGAAATCCTGCTTTGGCTGCTCCACTTAGACCAACTCGGATCCGCTCAAAACGACAGAAGCATCTTTAGAGCGAGCGCAGGAAAAACACCGCTCCCGATTCCGTCTGAGCGTTTCACAAAGACACTCTTCACTCAAGCCATGTTCAAAACGTACAATCTGACACAGAATATGTCCCTGTCTTTTATTAGAAATGTGTTACAAATCAGTTTAGTGCGTCTGTGCCGAGTGCGACTGGGTAGAGATGATTTAGCAATTGGTCTTAACACGTGTGATTTAACTTAATTCAACGTTAAACTAATTATTAAATGAAAAACTGAAAAGAAGCTATTTGAGCGATGAAACAAGTTTGGGACTAATTTAATTTGGATGTGCTGACGCAGAGCTGCCACAGGGAAATGTTTTGAGCTATTTATCCGTTATTAAAGGACATATTTTATGCCAAATTAACTTTTTTTTTTTTAGCTTTTATCGATACGTAACTAACACTGTTCTCTCATGAAAACATACCTGGAGTAGCATTTAGCTTCATTCTTGCTAGTTCGATGAATCCTGGTTAGAAAATCCTCTCCCCTCCGAGCGTCAAAAACACTCTCCTCGATCTGTGACGTGGCTTTGAGAAACTTCTCTGCCGTTTTTTACGTTCCATAAATCATCTCCAGACTCGTTCTGTGCATTTCTCTTGTCCAATCACAATTGTCAAAGCTTGATGCTGCGAGCAGGAACTGAGAAGCTAGCTTGAAATGCGTTGAAATCTTATCTTAAACTGCGTGTAATTGCCTCTGCAGTCAGACGATGGCGCGAAAACTCAGGTAGTCCCGAGAGAAACCAGATGTTATTTAGTTTGTTGTATCAAAAAAAAACATGGGATGCAAAAAACTAAAAGGTGTGCATTTAAAGGATAATAACAATACAAATAATGCATCATATTTGTCGTTTAAGTTGAAATATAACAATAGTATGGGTTACAATGAATAAAATGTGAAATTATGATCTACGATGTCACACTTTAAAGCTAAATAATCCCCAAAAAGCATATATCGTCTTTAAAATAAGACTTTTGAAATGGAATATGTCGATCATTGTTACCATTTCTTGCTTTCCCCTCAATAATCTCCCGCTGGTTATGTTTCCACGGCAGCTTTAACCTGGATGAGGACGACAACATTTCTAACCTCCAATGTCTCTCACACATTTGCATTTCACGTGGCGCTTCAGGCGGTCAGAGAGAAACGGCTTGGACCACCCCGACGTGCTTTTCGCATTGGACCAAGGATTAGGCATTTCGATAAACCGCAGCAAGCTACTAAAACGCACAGACTCCTCTACAGTGGGACACAAAAGTTGAGACAGAGTTCTTTGCTCTGAATTTGAAAATTCGCATTTCGAGATCGGTTTCATCTGAACACATTGATGAAACCCCGTCTGGTCTTTCAAGCGAGAAAAAGACCCTCAAAGCTAAGTTCTCTGTCTTCAAACAAGAATCAAAGTTCTACAAAAGCAATTCATCTGAGCGATTGAGGAATGTTTTCGCTTTATTTCATCCAATTAAATAAACAAGTAGTTAAGCGAAGTCCGGTTCAACTCTCGACCGGACCGACTACATTGTCCGGTCACCGTTTTCATCCCTGCCAGTTCAGATGAGCGCGATCGACAGCTGCGTTAGCCAATCAGGGACAAGCATGGTCTGGCTGTGTACGAGGGGGGGGCGCAAAAAGGGAAATGAAATAATAAGCACAGGGACTGAAAAAACATCGCAGATTTCCATGGATTTCAACGAGCGAAGCACAAAAGGCTGTCGATCAGTGGAGAGAGAAGATCGATGATGAGCTCACGGAAATAAACGAGTCCGAACACACACCGTACCGTTCACGTTTGCCTCACTCTTCGAGCAGATTGAAGTGCGCGTCCCAAACATGTTTCTACTCACTTCTTCACTTTAGGTTTGTCCATAGAATAACTAGTTAATCCCATTGCCCAAAGTGGAGAGGTGTTTGTAAAGCACTTTGAATTACTTTATGTACAAATGTTGCGTTGTACAAGTAAACCTGCCTTGTCAGTCTATACCAGGGCTATTCAACATAAGGCCCGGGGGCTAAAACAGGCCCTCCAAGTGACTGATCTGGCCCACCACCCATTTTCTTGTGATTGCGAGTTAGCACTAGTTTAGACCTGGTTTGGTCTTGGTTAAGTCCTTGTTGAATTCTACTTTAGACCTGTTTTGATTCTCACAAAAATCGAACCTATCAGCAGTTATTTTATTGTTTTTACTCAATTTATGTAAACAGTGCTGGGGATATTTTGTGCGACCCAACATTTCGTTACAGTAGTGGCATGTTGTGCACCTTCGGCCCAAAGGTCTTGGCCCTCCAAAAATATCTGGCCCTCAGGAAAATGATGTTGAACAGCCCTGGTCTATACTGCTGGTATTGCCTCCTCAAGGCCCATAGTTACATTTGTATAATACATTATTACTTTTGCCCTTCAGATTCAAATCCCATACAATCCCCAGAACAGTTTAGTAAAGGTAAATGTAAAGGTTAAAAGGTTCAAATGATAAGGCTATTCTTCAAAACTGACTGTGTACCGTGACCATAGTTAAAAGTATAATCATAAAAATGTTATTATTGTTGACATATTTGTTGTCTATTTTATATATTTGTGTAATTGTACTGTATATCATGTAAATGAATGCTCTGTATATTGCTTACCTGGGACTATGGGACACGTGCACTGTCCCAGATCCAAAAAAGCAAACAAAAATGATAATAAAATAACATTATAGAACGACACTTGAGTTTGTGGTATACTTGAGTGTGTTAATAGCCACCATGACAAGGAACCAGGGAAAACTCTTGAATCTGATTTAAAAAAGAAAACAAATGACAATCGCAGCCAGTTTGCACAATTAAAACCGATTTTGACATGTTTTTGTTGATTGTAGGTTTGTCATATTTGCAATAACTTCTAACTCGAGTTCAAATTCTTCAAACAATCTACAGAACTACATTTAGGACGCTTTCTCCCCCGGTGCACATACATTTAGTCACTTTTGGGTGGGTCCTGTTCACATGCAGACGGTTATTTACACTACACACATGCATTACAAGTTAAACATTTATTTTTTTTAATCACCCAACGCGTATCGTTTAAAAACTAACGGTTGGAGGGTTTCTTTTGCGCTGGCTGCTCTCCGTTCAGCTTCTCGTCCCACTCAGACCATGACATGACTTATTCACAGCGGCACTTTCCCTGTTTGCAGTGACACAGATCGCTGTTTTGTCAGTTCTCGACCTGGGCCTTTTCTCCTGCGCGGGCGGCGCGGGCCGAGCTAATGCGCGCGCCGTCCGAGCTCGCGGTCTAGCTCGAGTGTTTTTTTTTCCGAAGCCACCCCGGCCAGGACTCGGCCCCCCCGGGCGTCTTACTCTCCACTCCGCGGCTGGTTTGATAGTGCTTTCCACTCATTTATTCATGCGCTCCCACTACGCTCGTCTCGCACGCGGCAGCACCTTCTTCCGCGGCGTTACTTTTTTATTAGTAGTAGTACCTCGCTGTGCACTTCAGACAGCGTTACCCATGATGTCAAGTGGTTTATCTGACTTTTTAAAACAGAATGTGCACATTTCATTAGATTAATACTGGTTAAAAAAATAGATATGATGCAGTTCAACAATAGTCTAGACCGGGACTACTTAAATAGGGATTATACAGCAAGATTTAACTGATCTTGAGTCAGTACAACAACATATTTGATTTGAATGTGTTTCTTACAGTATTAAAACGTGTAACGAGAGTCCACAAGTGTCGCCGTGAAGCCAAGTTACATGTCAGATCAGTAAAAAACACCTTTTAATTATATGAATGGAAGAGCGGTAAGGACACACACAGCAACACAACCGTATCATAACACGCATCACAATCTTACCTGGAGTTGTATTTAGCTTCAATCAGGCTTGTTTCGTTAATCCAGGTTCATGAGCGTGTCTTCTCCGCTCCTTTTCCTGACAAAAAAACAACAAAACATGTAGAAATCTGGAGGATAAATCATCGCTCGGAGCATTTCTGTCATCAAAATGTGTTTGTTACAACTGCACGCTTGTATCAACATGCTGGGGCAAGCTCGTTTTGTTTCCCCCATGGGCATTCCCCAGCTGCCAGTATGGAGTGCCACTGCTAACACCAATCCTGATGAAGGAACGCCTTACTGAGACGTGAGACGCCAAAGGAAAGAGATGAGAGCGTGTTTAAACACCAATAACAACATAAATAATGCTGCGTATGTATGTCCAGCAGAGAGTTAACGGTTGGTCAGCGCACGCACCTCGAAACAAGACTGCCTGGGAGGGTTTTCTCTGGGATTCTGGCTCAAGGTTTGGAGGATTCCCCAGATTTCCCTGCAGGGGCGGGTTAAGTCTACCTAAACCTGAGTCTTTTGTATGCAGGCCGCACAGGGGCATACCCATGAATGAATGCTAAGTCCCCGCTCGGTGCTACTGGCGGCTGCTGCTGCTGCTGCTGCTGCCGCCGCCCTCATTAGGATGCATAGCGGCGCCGGGCTTTGTTTATAGTGCGGTCCACCCCTCGGGCTGTTGCTACTTCGCTGACGGCAAAGAGGAACAGATTACACAGAGCGCCACGAATCACAGTTTTGATCTATACGGCGACCAAAGACCCTTAACCTTACAGGAAGACACGAGCTAAATGTGCTGATGTGGTTTGTAATCAACCAAGGCCTGGACCACAGACATTTCTAATATTTATAAGTCTTTTCTTTTTCTCTATATTATCACGTAAATGTCACCATGTAATACATCAAATCAGATTTTCCTATGTTACACTCCTCACTCGGTTATGCATTTCCTTCATATACTACGTACATTTACTCACCTCCTAGCCCTTGTATGCCGCGACCTTTCCTTTTGACTAGGTTTATGCTTGGAATAAATGTTTTACAAACTTCCATTGCGATGTGAATTATTGTGGTTTTTACAAATATAGTTGTTTTATGCATTCTCAAAACGCTCAAATTGCTACTAGTTGCTACTCTTACTTCAAGTGATGAAGTATATAATATAACCCTCATATATCAATTAATCGTTATGAATCGTTAAAAAAAAACAAGTCCCTTTAAAGGCTTTAAGTTAATTAGTCAATTTAAAGGAGCGTATGTAATATTGATGGAAATTCTGTATATACATAATACTCTTCATCTGGGTATATTAAATACATTTTTGGCAGTATTTATTCAACGCGTAAGTATACCTCATGAATACACATGGGAATATTTTATTTTTTTCTTTCCAGACCAGAATAGTATTTTTTTTCACTCCATGCCACACTAAACCACAAGCCACCGCACGCCACCAAGTCATGTGGTGTGCAGCGGCCAATGGGATCACTTTACTCCAAACCAGGCGGTGTGGTCCAGTGAGTGGGCGTGTCCTCCAGGCCACCCTCTGTATGTTAATGAGGGATCCACCCATACCATGTCCTCTTGAAGTCGTTCCTCTTTCCCGTCAACTGCGCCAGTAGCTTTTACTTCCTGGTGTTGTTGTAGACTAGAGTATCTTATTTATTTATTTGTTTGTTTGTTTGACAGGGACAATGCAATAATAGTTACAGAACAAAGCTTGTAGCCGATGTGATGCATGCAAAGTTCATAGCCAGTGCTAATTTTCAACTCCCGTCCCTGGTTGGGCTTTTCTACACTTTTAACAGATATAAAAGGCATTAAAATACATTTCCATTTTATAAATAAATCAGTGGTACATTCGTTCACCCTCACTCATACATTTTCACACATACACTTTCATAACGCTTACAGGTGGGGGCAGTTTTGATTTTCTTTCAGCTGCACTTAAGTCTGGAGGTGAACCTTTTTAAGTCAGAAATGCACTTTATTTCAGTGGCTAATGAGCGCCACAATTTACAGCTCTTACAGGACAAAGATAATTGCCAAAAGACGTCCTGTCCTGCACTGTGGGAATTTACAGATCGGTCCCTGGATCAGTATCTTTCCGGCTAAAAACTTCAGATGAGACAACTGATACTCTGGGTAACTCGGCTACAACCGGTCTAACACAACATGAACAAAAACTGAATAGTGTGTTTGTGTGACACTGGGACAGATAAGGGGACATACGCCTTTTAATTCTTTTCGCCTTTGCATTGTTGCTCTTTGTGACTTGTTGTTTTGTGTTTTAGAAAAATAATAATACAGAAAAAACAAATATATAATAGTATGTTTCAAATAATTACGTACCTCTAACCTCTGTATTTTGGCATGGCTCATTTTGTCTTGTCTCGGAGCTGGAAGAAGAACATTTTTCGGTGTGTTTGTGAAAGTTGACTGTTTGGAAACCTCTTTGGGGCTGGTATTGATTGTGCTCCTCGACGAAACAAGCGCCTTGCCCTCCAATCACCAGTGTCGCCGAAAGGGCTTTGTCATTCCGTGCACCCTGTTTACTCCCAGCAGGTTGGCTTTGTTTCAATCAGGCGCTGTCCTGCACGTCAAGGAGTCACCGTCTTACATTCTGTCTCCTGGATAAATATCTGAATTAAAAGGCATAGTGTTGTTGGGGTGTCGCTCATTGCATCAGAAGATCGTGAAATGGAAAACAACAACAAAAAAGACAGATTTTACTCCAAAACAATCCCTGGGCTTCAAAGTGATGGAAAAAAAAAAAAAGAAAGAAGATTGCTATGGCACAAGTGCTAAACAATTCCAACCAAAATATGTTTTGACTGATGAAAAACACAGACATGTACAAAGGAGAAAGCAGCGTTTGATGTCAACGCTATCGATCACTCGCCATCAAGTTAGTCCAGAAAGTAACTTTTCACCTTATTCCAGAAACCCGTCTGGACGCCGCCATTCGACCTAATCCTTAGTCCGGTTGTATCAACACAGGGCTGCCGACCTCCAGAGAAAATAAGCTCTACGCAGACTCAAAAGCCGTTTTCAGGTTCAGGGAATTGGTGCATTGTTGACTTGTTGGTCACGTGAACATTGGACATTTTACACAAATCAATCTACTTCAGAGCATGTTTTAGCGGCCAGACTTTTCCCTCGTTCTCCATTCAAACCGCCGGAATTCCCGCCGGACCGGAAGTGCCATTACAACGAAAGTGCCGATCATGAATCAAACAAAGAGGGGAAAGTGGGCGGGGCTGAATAAGGTCAATAGCTTGCTTCTGAACTCTGTTAGCATTAGCCTGCGATAATCAGAAATTCTTTATAATCATGGATTCAACTGGAACCAACCCATCGTCAAAGCAAGTGCGTAAGCCCTTTGGTGTTTTATTACGGATCACAATTAGTGTGTAAAATTATTTTTAAGTTAAGGTTCATGATGTGGCGATTTCTTATTTAGCATTGGTCTGGTAGCGGCCTATAGTGCTAACTACAATGACGATTTGGGCAAACCACGCCACACGAGAGATCCTCTGTACTTCGACGTAGACGTACAACTACAGTAAGTGCCGGTGAACGCACCTTTCGGCTGCCAACCGTCATTAAAAGTAACACAACAACAACAACAACAGCAACGACGGCTCTACAGAGAACCCGTGTCTGGCTCGTCAGGCTACCGGCGCCATTGACAACCCACTGTAGTTCGCCTTGGTAATTGGCTTGTCATTGCGCACTGCTCATCCGGTCAGCACTTTTCGTCTTCCTTCCGCTGCGTCATCCGCCTGCTGGTCACGTGCCGTCGCCGTACGCTTCTGATTTCCCATATTCCTACTGATTGCTTTTTATTGATTGGCTCATTTCTCCCCCTCGCTTAATCATCTATGGTATATTACACGTCTGCAGGTAAACAAACAGCAGTCGCCTTCACCTGTGCTCGGCTGTCAGCCTTATTTACACCTCCCTGTCTCCCAGACGAGCACAAATATAGCTTTGTAATTGTATGTCAGTGTCAACTCTGAAGGGGCAAAGCAACCTACCATGCCAATTATACCCACGTCTCCTCCCTCCTCCGGCCGTTCAAGGTTATCCCACTAATTACATACTGAGAGGGGACGTGATGGAGAGGGTGAGGAGTTAGACGGAGGGAGAGAGAGGAAGAGGGAGAGAGGGAAACCTGGACAGAAAATGAGAGAGGAGAGATGGGAATTGGGAAAGTGACGGGGGAGAGTGAGAGGCAGTGAGAGAGAGAGAGAGAGAGAGTGGTATGAAGAGAGAGAGTTGGTGATAAAAGGTGAGGTGGAACGAAGTAGGGAGTGAGGTAGAGAAGGTGAAGGAGTGATGGAGGTGTGATGAGAGAGAGGTGAAGCAGGAAAGAGATGCCAGTTGGATGGAGAGAGAGGCAGAGAACAAGAGCGGTAAGATGGAGAGAGAGTGGGCTACCTGGAGAGAGAAAAAATGAGAGAGAGGAAGAGAACAAGAGTGAGAGATGGAGAGAGAGAGAGAGTTTGAGGAAAAAAGTAGAGGTGGAAATTGAGAACGCGATGGGGAGAGTGAGAGGGAGAGAGGGAGAGAGTGGTATGCAGAGAGTTGGATAATAGGTGAGGCCGAACGAGACGAGAGAGAGTGATGAAGTGAAGGTGAAAGAGTGATGGAGGTGTGATGGAGAGAGAGAGAGGGAGAAAGAAAGAGATGCTAGCTGGATGGAGAGAGAGGGAAACCTGGACAGAAAACAATGAGGAGGAGAGAGTGGTACGGAGAGAGAGTTGGATAAAAGGTGAGGCAGAACGTGAAGAGAAGGTGAAAGAGTGATGGAGGTGTGATGGAGAGAGAGGGGGGGAAAGAAAGCAAGAAAGAGACGCTGGTTGGATGAAGAGAGAGGGGGAAAAAAAGTAGAGATGGAAATTGAGAAAGTGATGGGGAGAGGCAGAGGCAGAGAGAGAGGGAGAGAGTGGTATGGAGAGAGAGTTGGATAAAGGTGAGGCAGAACATGGTAGAGAAGGTGAAAGAGAGATGGAGGTGTGATGGAGAGAGAGAGAGAGAGGAAGAAAGAAAGAGATGCTAACTGGATGGAGATAGAGGGGGAGTAGAGAGAGGCAAAGAGAGACCGACGCTGGAGTTTTCTCAAAGCCACATAAAGGTTACGATCCTCTCGCCGCGCTTGACCACTCACAAGAACATCATCGGCGCTTATTTCACCTTCAAGTGCCAAGCTGGGTGTATTTTTGTACACTTTTACCGCGAGATAGTTTGGCTGAAGTTACAAGCGACGGCGTGGCCATGGCGCGCGTGCAATGACCCATCGCGGAGGTGTCACCGCAAACCGCCGCAATTTAGCGCTGGACACGGGTCAGGGAGAGCAGAGGCGGCCCCCCGACAACAGCTCCACACGGAAACCCGCTGTGACGAGAGGAGAGAAAGGGGCCGCGGTTAAGGGAGGTTTGATCGCGGAAGAGGCGACCTGCGGGGACTCTTGGAGACTCTGGGGGGGGGGGGGGGGGGGGCACGTTCGCTTTGATCTCGCTGGGTGTTGAGTTGAAGCTCAGCGCTCTAGTCCTCAGCGTGTCCAGTGGTCTATCTCAGAATCATTTATACCGTCCGTAGTGCGAGATAGTCTGCACAGGAGGGGGCGATGACGAAGACCGGTTTGCCTGGTTCTAAAGTCGGGTCGGGAATCACAAAGTCCTTCAGGATTTGATGCACTCAATATTTTACAATATATATATCACTATTTGTTATATTTTAACAACGTAAATTCTTTGATAAATCACTGCATGAACAAACTTAATATGAAATACACCTATTTTAATCAGAATTGTCTTATTGTGGGACAAATAATAATAATAATAGTTATTTAATCTCAATATGTCTAATGTATAAACAATAAATACAAATTTTAGTGCTGTCACAAAATAATTGTGTAAAATATACAAAAGAATTATATAAATACAATATATTGCTAAAGCAGTCCACAATGTATACTGCGTCAACATATTTAGTAGTACTTATTTTTTCATTTTTTTATGGAGTTTTTAGGAATGAATCCAGGCTCAATTCCAGTTGCATTATTATTATTTCTTTTTTATAAGGATTAGACTTCATAACATGTTCTCTTGGCCACACAGCAGTTTTACAATGATCTATCTCAAAGAACATAATGTAGGACAGTCAGATCATAGAGTGCCCAATTTTGGGACGCTTCTGTCATCGCCACCCTGTCTCCTCTAGAATACCGTCGTATCAGCCGGAACAAAAGATATACTTCCTTTTTTACTCATAAGCCGTCGAGTTTGTTTTTGACACGAACACACCGTGTGATTGGTGATTGAGGATAATGTCATCATGGAAATCGTAGAGACAGAAAATTGAATTTCTCTTTTCAAAAACATAATACAAATTACTTTGGGTATTGATTTCCATAAAAATAAACACTGCCGACTTTTAATCAGTGCTAACAATTTTTTTTAAAAACCCTGTAATTTCTTCCTCCAAAGTCCAAACTTTGGACTTCTCGATTCACTCGCGAAACATGACTGTATCTTCATTAAAAGTTGATTAATCGTCCAATTAATTATTTTCATGTATATATTTATTTTTCAAGTTTTATGAACAAATAAACAGAATAAGACAAAAAAATTAAAATTAAAATTAAAATTAAAATTAAAATAATAATAACAAAAACACACAAGTTGACATCTACTAAACACAAATACAAACAGAATCAGGGCATATTTTTGAAGTGCCTTGTTAAACGTTGGGGAGTAAATGTGTCTTTTAGAGCTTTGTGTCCAGAAATAATTGATATCCTCCTCTTTATCTCCTGAAATATTTTTTAATAGAAGGATTCAAAAGCTGATTGAATTTGGTTTTGTCTGGTTAAGCTTGTATTGCTTTGCCCGTCCCTTATTTAAGTTTTTTTTTTTATTTCAACTAGTTGTATGTAAAATGTCTATCCACTCTCATAATATCTTTGTTTGGTAAAGAGCACCTTCTCAACCATTTCCTGTGAGGTCATTTCTCCTCTTTATCTGTTTAATTTCCTGTAACATTTGAGAACTCCCTTTCTTGGCACGATTTACCTCACGCAATTTCACTTTTTCTTGCAGATCATTTAGCATTTTTTCCCTTTGTTTCTTCTTTTCCGTGGCTGTGGCTCTTTGTAAAGTACCCGTGTAGTACAGTGCTGTGTCCAGGCAGAGTCTAAACCGCGCTCGAACCAGGACCAAATGTATCCGTATGCGATCCGTACAGTTACAGTTCTGGCTCGTGTAAAATGCATAGGCTCTGCTGTGGAAGAATTGGACCTGCCTCTGTCCCCTCCGCCTTCTCCACCCCTGCGCTGCATCTTCTGCCTCTGCCTTTGTGCTCTTGTCGTTAAACTTTGATTGCGATCGTGGCCTAAAATAGAATGCGCATTGTCCTGTGTGACTTTGGTCCCCGGCTCCTTCTTCCTCCCTCTCTCTCTCTCTCTCTCCCTCTCTCTCTCTCTCTCTCTCTCTCAGCGTGCGAACGAGAACGGCGCTCCCGAATTAGCAGGTCGGTGGCCCTTTAATTAAAGACCAAAGCCGACAGAGGCAGAACTGTGAGAAAAGAGCAGCTTTTCAATTATTTATCGACGCGAGGCAGAAAGTACACCTCAGACTGTACAAACATGTCACCGTGTCCCGTGAAGTTTTAACGCCGTTTCGACGCCGTTTCTGATGCGTGTTGACTCTAGAATGTGTTCCAGACGGGTGCGTACCCATGTTCCCCGGTACCCATGTTCCCCGGTACCCATGTTCCCCGGTACCCATGTTCCCCGGTACCTATGTTCCCCGGTACCTTTGTTCCCTTGTACCTGTATGTTCCCCGGTACCTGTGTCCCCCGGTACCTATGCTCCCTTGTACCTATGTTCCTTTGTACCTATGTTCCCCGGTACCTGTGTTCCCCGGTACCTATGTTCCCCGGGTACCTATGCTCCCTTGTACCTATGTGTTCCTTTGTACCTATGTTCCCCGGTACCTGTGTTCCCCCGGTACCTATGTTCCCTTTTACCTGTGTTCCCTTGTACCTATGTTCCCCGGTACCTATATTATGTTCCCCGGTACGTATGTTCCCCGGTACCTATGCTCCCTTGTACCTATTGTTCCCTTGTACCTATGTTCCTTTCTACCTACGTTACCCTGTGCCTATGTTCCCTTGTACCTGTGTTCCCCGGTACCTGTGTTCCCCGGTACCTATGTTCCATGGTTCCACCTGTGTTCCCCGGTACCTGTGTTCCGGACCTGTGTTTCCCCCGGTACCTATGTTCCCCAGTACCTATGTTCTCCCTTTTCTATGAACAGGGGGACATAGGTACCTCCTCAAATCACAGAATAGGCTACTGGTTCAGGTTCCACATCCCCAATAGTTTGGTTTTACAGCACAAAATATAGCAGCATCTAACCCTAACCCTAACCCAAACCCAGGTCTCGGGGACCATAGAGCTGACCCCGTTCCAGACCTAGAAAGTCATTCATGTCGTGAGAATGAAAGTATGCATACAACGTGGAAATAGCAAGAATTTGCTCATATTCTATTTAGGTTATTTCAACACTTTTAAGACGAAGAGGGCACGACGCTTAAACGTCTCTTCGAAGGCTGTGGATGTTTGAAAAAAATCGTTACTTGGCTAGAAAGTCATTGACTTTTCTGATGTAGCAGTAACTGAGTTTTTAGTAATTTATACAGTACAATTTGGGGTAAAATGGCCAAAATCAGCTCTAATTAGATCCATCGGCCTCGAAGTATCAAAAATGTGGGAAGCGTATCGACCATCAAGCAGCCCTGGATCATGAGAGTGTGTCTGTGGGTGGATTTTGTTTTGAGAGATGGAAGAGACTTAAATTTGTGTACAGATGTTTGCAATTGCAACCGCAATGTTCGCGGGTGCTCAATATTGTCAGGCAACGAGCCGCTTTACACAGCTCGGTATGACTTTTTCCCATTTAGACTAAGGCAATTTGTTTAGTTTTCTTTAACCTGTTATTTCAAGGATTGCTGCACACAGTCACTTGTTCAACCTGTGGAGGAAAGGTCAAAAATAGGGTTCTTTCTGCTCGTTCCCTTCGCTCCTTCCTCTTGTTTCCATGGCAACGTGACAAGGAATGAAGGACAAGCCATTGGTTTGCAAGTTTCCAACCACGCAAATGAAAAAGCTTCAGGAAGTGGGCCTTGAAATAAAGTATAGCACAGAATTAAGAGTAATGTATGTATTTAGACAGAGACGGTGCACATTATACGTGGACAAGAACCTGGAGAGAGCGTCGTACCAGACGAAGCTTACAAGGGCTCATTTCCACCGGACCAGCTGATGGTATTAATACCCACTATTTCAGGGCTCGAGCATGAGGGAGCCTATTGTACATGTTTTGTCGTGGTTAGTGGAAGGAAACCAGAGAGTGAACGTTTTGGGAGTATAGACACCAAAAGGCCCTGGGAATGTCATTATCTCGGGAAGATCCCAGGACCTTCTTGCTGTGAAGCTGCGCGACAGAGCCTCCCAACACGATGAATGAACAAAGCTGAACAAAGTTTGGTAAATACCATCTCAAATCAATCGCAACTTGGTACACTAATCTGGACAATGTTCACACTCCAAAGAGAAGAGGTTTTACAATTCAGACAAAGCAAGACCAGAGCTAGAGGTAGACAGCGAGGCGATACATGCACATGTGAGGTTTTTTAATGAAATAATTCATCAGGATCAGCATCACGGAGACACCACTCTAGCTTTGTCTAGGTCAAATTTAGAAACAATGTCTTATTCATTGGCCTTTTGCAATATTGAATGTGACATATTATGTACAACCTGCTTTATTGAGCTTTAAACCTTCTTACAAGTGTGTTTCCTCATCTTTAGTTTATACACATGTATTTGGATTGATTCCTGCACGCTGTAATGTCCTGCAACTGAGACTCAAGTTTAACCTACCCCCTATCCCCGCCCACATCCCTGTACTTAATTGTGGTTATTTGGTGGCCCCATGGATAGCACCTGTGCACTCTGTGTGAGGGCAAACCGCAGAGAATTGCTAGATTAACTCAATAATCTTGATTTTCAGGGCCATGAAGAACCAAGTCTGTTCGACATTTTGCATTGTATGTTCTGCAAAATTATGATTCCAATTAGAACAGAGTATTGTTTGGCAGAAGCAACACTGATCAAAACAAGTGTGCATGTTCCCACGCCACAGTTTGAGAAACCAAGGACCAAAGCCGTCTCTCCTGTGATCACTCTCGTCTCCCGATGGTTCAATGGACTGCGGTCTCTGATCTGCGTGCGTCTTCCACGTCTTCAGCTCATTGATATTAACGCTTACGTCTCTCGGCTTTTAACGCTTTTGTTCCTCTCGGAGCAGGAAGTGGAACGTTGGACTGCTCACAACAAGGAGGAAGGAACCAGTTTAAAATGATGACTAATTTATCTTTTTGCGGTTTTCAATTCAAACGCGAAGAATCAGACGGTTCCGCTCTCAAGCTGGCGCACATATTTTTATCCAGCCAAAGCAAAAAAAAAAAATACATTGAAATTGAAGGGACATGACAACGCGGGGCCCCATAATTGCCTTGGCTGACATTTTGGAGAAACACTATTAACTTTAAGCAAGATCAACAACCTGGAACTTGGGAAATTTGCCTGCCAGAACAGGGTCACGTGTAAACAAAACCTGCATTATGCAAATGTTGCGCTTCAGAACTAGCGCTGCACGGTATTGGAGAAAAAAAGTGCTCTCATTTGCACTCACCTAAAAAAAAAAAAAAAAAGTTTGGTTTTTGTTTACAAAAATATCAGGTTTTTTTAGTTGTGTATTTAAATTGCAGCGTAGAGGAAAAAGTAGGCTATTACAATAATGATACTTCTTTTTGTGAACTGTGCGTGATAAACGGAGCAGTAGAAAGCCATCTTAACACTAAATTGTGCTTTTTAGACTCTGATGTGCAGATGTGGTGCATGATTTTTCACAATATTTGAACTGACACGGCGGCGTTCGAAGCATCGCTCCCTTTTTTCTCCTTCTCCAGCACCAACGCGGAACCAAGAACTGCCATCCCTTTGATTGCACTGTCGAGTTAATGGCCGTCGCGTCCTTCTCCGATTCTCCGCTCTCTATCACGCGTTTCCTTGACAGTCGCGGTGGGCTAAAATACCTTCCACAGAGCGCCTTTGACAGTATTTACCTTTTGTGAAACGTCCTCTCTTCTGACGCCGTCGTAATCGTAGAAGGGAAGCTGTAGTCATGGTGGGGAACATCTAAACTCTTCCCATGCCCATCATCGCGGCGTCTTCTGCAGAGGTCTGCGCGCCAACGTTACGCTCAGTACATCTGTTCTCTTTCAGGTTGAATTGGTTTTCATGCCATTCCTGGTGTGTCGCTGCCGATGTCCGCGATAGTAACGGCGCGTTGTATCGAAATGACTTTTAATACGGATTCAATTATTGCTTCTAATGATTGAAGCCACGCTATTACCATTTTCTAATTTAGACGAAATGTCACGGTGAAAGTAGGAAAGAGATGGAGATGAAACGCATCAAACGGCACGGAACATTTCACGTGCGTAGCCTGTAGTCAAGGGGTGATATTTGAAGAGACGGCCTGCTACGCTTTAGCTGAAGATCGCTGGTTCTATTCCCGCTACTGCCTTTGCAAATGACCCTCGTTTACGTGGGCAAGACACCTCTTCGGACACCTTCTTCGGCCGTTTGGTGGAGGGTATCCAACCAAGCCAACGCGCTTTCTCCCCTCGATATTTCACGGGTGCATTTCGCAGCCAATGTGAAAAGTGAAACCAGTGCGTTGGCTTCCGGATACATCCCCACACGTTACGGTTTTTAAATACTGACCACGAGAGACATGGGCGCAGCTAAAATCCGGCTTCCGATAGCGCTTCGGCCAGTCGGTGATGACGTCTGACGCCGGCTTTGTTTTGCCGGAAAAACGTCCTGTCTCACATTCTATCCAAGCGCCTCAGAATAGGAACGTCAAGATTACAAGGCCAGTCGATAATCGGGTCACAATTTAATAGTAAGAACCAAAAACATAACACTTGTGACCATTTTAGAGGCGAAATTGTGTCTTTTTAATTCAATCTTGGCCCAAAAAATACATCTAAACATAAAGAACTTTTTGTGAACCAGATGTTTTTTTTTCTGCAACATTCTCTTTTGTTGTTTCAGAAAGTTCGAGGACGTTTTACTGCTGTTTGGTCACAATCTCAGTCATTGGAAATAATCGTCGCAATAATCGTAACGCTCACATTTGTGACATCGTGACGTCTCTCTTTCAGAATGGTGAAAATGTTGCTCTATTGTTGCAGCAATTAACAATTCAAAAACAGAACATATTTTCGACTCATGAAAAGTGCTCAAAAAGGAAGCTGAAACCCATGGATCGCCCTCGACGCACGTTTATCAGGTGAATAAACGTTTCCGCGTGTTGTAGCCACATTAGAGAGTGTGTTCTGCCGCTTAAAGATGGCCGGTGGCAAAGATCAATAAGACCTCATCAAACCAGGGCATTTATATCTGCACGCCGCTTCACCTTGACATTCGCAGCTTAAAGTTCACTGGCCGGTTCAAATCCGCGACCCAGGGATGCGTCGGGCGCCTGAGAAAATGTTGATCCGGCGCTTGTCGCCGCTGTAATTCGCGATCACTCCGCGTCGCTCCGTGAAATCGATACGAAGGCGGGATTAAAAAAAACAAAAAAGTCGTCGGCAGTCAGCGGGGCCCCCGTACGTCACGCTGCTGACGCACACTGACAGCCGGCGCCAAAGGCTACGCTGGATTTAGTGCAGCAATTTGATGCTCTTTCAGAGATAATGTTGGTTAAAAAGATGAGCTTGAGCGGCGGCGGCGAGTTTCCCCACGATGAAAGCAGATCCATTGTGTGCCGAGACAAGAGCAGAGGAAACGTCTATACGGGAGGTTAAACTAAAACTTTATAGACATCTGATTGGTACATATTTTTATCTTCACAATGAGATGAGATATAACGTTGTTGATCGTGCAGTTGAGAAAGTTAGAGTCTATATGAAAAGTTAAACTGCACATTCAGTTACAATTTGACACACAATAACAATAATACCATATAACACCTTTATTTTGTTGAATCAACGTTGAAACCGTCAGAAAAGTGTGTCAGTTTAAACGTTGATTCTACATTTAATTATTTTGGTCACTAGACAGGTCAATATAGACCACAATGCATTGCGCGAGTTGGGAAAACAACAGCGACGGGTCTTTAACTGGACACAACAGACTGAATGAAGCAGAAGAGCTGTTTAAACGCACTGTCGACTCGAGAATATGAACAAAACTCTCTTAAATAAACCGTTACGCCACAAAGTTGCTAGCGTTAGCCGCTAATCTTAGTTTGAGCTCACGTCGCAGGCCAAAAATCGAATAATCCGGTTCGTTTGCTGTTTAATGTGAGATTATTGACTTGTATGGTGATTATTTGCCCATAAATATGTTTGTGTCAGATGGATTTGACCAATATTTTGGCTGACTTTTTTCCCCCCTCGGATGCCAGAGTCACATGACCCGCGGCGAGGAGAAAGTAGTGAGCTGAGGGTCCGAATCGCTCTGTGGTTGAGGGCACTATGAAGTCTGCTGAATAGTGCAGGATTATGTGGTGAATCAAGGGTCAGGGGACGAGTGTGGACATCCGGACCCAGCCTCTGCGTTTTCAATGGCACATCGCACGTTGATGACATCACAGAGGAACTCAGATCTACTTCCTGTCATTTTAAAATCAAAATGTCTTCACAAACTACAATTTAATAGAAGTAACACTGTGATGAATTATTATCACAGGTTCTATACCACCAAACTAAGTCATAATTAGAAAAACACAAGAACGTTCATATGGACTTTAAAGGTGCACTATGTCACTTTTCTGGTGGAGGGTCTCTTGTGTGTATGGTGAGTGAACAGTGTGTGATGTAACAAGGCCATGTTTTTTTGTTTTTTTTAGCTATATCTTATAAATCTGTAAGAGAACACGTGTAAAATAAATAAGTTTGTCTGTTAAGCTGTGGTGGAATAAGTAAAAACATGTGTTGTAGAAGTACAGATACAAGAGCAGAAATAATACATTTTTATAATAATAAGGAATAAAAAGTCAAAAGTATCAATTCAATTCAATTCAATTTATTTTTGCCACGCCCCAAATCACAGCAGCAGTTGCCTCGAGGCGCCACAGTGGAAAAACAGAATGAAAACAAAATAAACAATGTTCATAGGGACTTGGAAGTGTCCCAGCGTCCCGTGTCCTTAGACAGATGTCCCAAGCCCCCCTGTCCTTGGACCCTCCTTCTCGGCCAGGAAAAACTACCAAACCGCTTTGGGAAAAAGTAGAAACCTGGAGGAGTTCCACAGTGAAGGAGAGAAGGACAGACAGGCGGGCGCGCCTCCATTTGCAGAGAGACGGTGGAGCCTCCACTCAGAGGAGAACCAATTATCACAAAAGTGTATCACATACACTTTTCCTACACCGTACCTGCTTGAAAAAATACTTTTGGAGTCAAAAAGTAAAAGTATTTCACCCATATTTTGAGAACTATTACAGTCAAATGTAGAGATTTTGATGAAGAATTGTGCAGTATTTGTGTCAATCTTATTTGTCCTTTTTATGTTTGTTTGCTCAAAGGCGGGACTGGAACTCAAAAACTTTAGGCCGAATATCACTATGAACATGGTGAAAATAAACCTTTAACCATGAAAAGTACTTTTTACTTTTAAGGACAAGTTCAAGTAGAAAGTAAAGAAGTAAATGTAAAATGTAAAGTAGACACCTAAACATTTGACTTGTACTTAAACTATTGTACTTTGTTTACTTTCCATCACTGCTATTAAGTACTGCAGAAATAATAATTGGATTAATATTAAAACAAATATGTTCTTGTCAAACTCTGTCAAAATTAAATCTTAACAGAAAAGTTATGTCTTAGTGTTATTTAGTTAGTTGAAATATGGATTGTTACACCTTTAACTTTGAAGCTTCACTGTCAGACCAGACGAGAAAGTGGACTTGTTACAAAGGTCTGTTTGGGAAGATTAACAAGCATTTTATTTTGGGAAATCCTAATGTGTTTTCATGACCTGATTTCACGGAGCTCAGTTTTGTTCCAGATTTGTACAGACAGTAATTGAAATATGTATGCAACGCTGAACGTAATAAGGCCACGTTTATTTTGAGGGAACCCAATTATTTGTTTATGCAGCGTTAAAACAACTGTCGCCGCAATAAAAATGCAAAACAGTTTGAATTATATGTATTTAGCTTCAAAACACTTTGGTTAGTTTCTTTCTTTTTTGATTTTGTGTTCGATTGGTTGATTTATTTATTTTCGTTGGCCTATTTTCTGTTTTATTGTGTTCTTTTATCAATTAATGGTCCTAGAATTACATAATCAATACTAAATGGACTATTTTTTATTTATATGTGCTTGTGTTGGATATTTAAGTTTATTTTGCTTTTAAAAAAAAATATTTAAAATTCACATTTGAGCAATTATCAGATATCTTTGAACTAAAACGAGCAATAGTTTATTAAATCTGAGTAAAGGTGCAAAAAATAAAAATAAATATAAGAAATATACTTCAGTTTTTCCTTCCGAGAAATAACTTATACTAAATACACAACATAACACAACTGACTCTGAAAAAAAGAGTAACAAATCATGCTGTTTGAGGGGTTCAAACTACATATTTACAGACAGAACGTTGAACACAGCAGGGGATCGTCTTTAATGATGCAGCCGTTCTCAGTCGTCTGTTTTGTTTTTCATTATCATTTTATTCCGCACACAGTTTGCTAGGTATGCATTTATTTTTAAATTAGCAATTTATCCATCCATCCCTCCTCTTCCGCTTATCCGGGGGCCGGGTCGCGGGGGCAGCAGTCTAAGCAGGGACTCCGCGATCTTTTCGGTCATTACCCAAATCTCATGGCTATATGGTCATAAGTTTGGTGAATTTTCTTGACTTTCTGCTTTTATGTTTCTGCCAAGTGCAATTTTTTAATTTAAATTGTATTTTATTTTGCGGTAGTTTTCCCTCAAGATTATTATTATTTTTAATACATCTGCCATTCACAATTTGAATCAGCTGGTATTATGGATTATAAAAATATCTGTTAAAGAAAAAAAAAAGCAGCAAACAAAGAAGCAAAAGAACGATATATCATAACATTAAAATTAATAAAAAGCTAATTAAGCAACAGATATACATACCTTCATACATACATAAATAAGTAAAATCATACTATTCTATTCAACAACACAAATTTAAAATCTGCCATTTTGTAAATCTTCAAAACGTATTGAATCGACTGAAAACAGTGGATTTCTGCAGATGAATTCAGCTTTTCAAAGTTTTCCATTTCAATAAAAGTGTTACGATACTTACGTTTTTATATGTTTCTGCAAAGTGTCAATTTGTTTTTCATATTTCTGGGGGGAAATTTTGACCATTTACACGGAGAAACGACCAATGTCTTTTTAATTTTTTTCTTGCACCGCACCAGAACCACAGCCCGGGGCATTTTACACATTAACATACGAGCCTTCATGTTGCCCTGACTAACATTAGAAAGTGCATTTTGCCTGCTAAAATAATCCTCGCTGCACAAAAGCGTGTGTTTAATGTGAAAACACTTACTCCTAATTCAAAAAGCCCGTCATTTCCATATTCCCTTTCGCACAAACGTGTTCCGAGTTCACCTCCACATAATCAGAGGACCGTTTGTCATCCCAGTTTCGTCAGCGGCCGTACTCTTTCGTCTTCGTACTAGAGGAGATCTGCGCGAATTTCTCGTTGTCAGACGCGCCGCAAATGCTTCAAATGATACCCTTCCAACATCCTCACAAAGCATAAACGCGGCTGATAAATGCGCGGCCCTCCAAACAACAGCAGCGGCAGCAGCGACAGAAAGGACAGCGCTGACAAGGAGAGAAATGTCGGGCATTATTTAAAAGCTGAACAAGTTTACGTGCCACAATGCGGAGTCTCTTGAAACGAAGACAACGTTGAAATGATGATACAGCGAGTAAAATGCTTTATTAGAAGTCTACCTTTCTTCTGCATTCTAACATTGAGTTTTACCTTTTAGACTTCCATTTCATTGTCGGAGTAGCAGTTTTTTATAGCTTTCCCGTGGATGATGAGTCCTGTGTTTTTATTGTGCTCTGGATATTTATCTGAGCCGCAGCAACTGAATATTTCCCTTGAGGGTTAATAAAGGATTCTGGTTTTAGCTGCTTATGATGTTTATTTTTACATATGCAAATGGTGCTGCAATTCCGTTTGTCTAAAATCCTTTAACTGGTGATTGACAGTTTTTGCGACTATGATTTGTTGAAATGTCATTCATTCTTTTGCTGGCTTTTTGCTTTTAAAGATATCTTGAAAAACGTACATTCTCACTGTGGAACTGGGAAGCATTTTTGGAGCTGCTGCGAGTGATGGGGGGGATCCTTACTAAACTAAATATTGGTATATAAATACTGACTGAAGTATCTATCCTCAAGAAAAATACCAATACTTAGCATTTCTCTAAACTGGGCTAGGGTTAAGTGCATGGAGTTTATTTGTACCTGCATCATTTTTTTTAATACGTTCCAGCTGGAGTCCTGGTTTAGTCCTAGTTCAGTCCTGGTTTAGTCCTTGTTCAGTCCTGGACCAGCTGCAGCCTGTCAGTCCTGGTTTAGTCATGGTTCCGTCCAGGTTCAGTCCTGGTTTAGTCCAAGTTCAGTCCTGGGTCAGTTCTGCCTTAGTCCTGGTTGAGTCCTGGTACCGTCCTGGTTCAGTCATGGTTCCGTCCTGGTTCCGTCTTGGTTCCTTCCTGGTACCATCCTGGTTGAATCCTGGTTCTGTCTTGGTTCCTTCCTGGTTCCGTTCTGGTTCAGTCCTGGTACCATCCTGGTTCAGTCATGGTTCCGTCCTGGTTCAGTCCTGGTTTAGTCTTAGTTCAGTCCTGGGTCAGTTCTGGTTTAGTCCTGGTTTAGTCCTGGTTTAGTCCTGGCTTAGTCCTGGTTGAGTCCTGGTACCATCCTGGTACCGTCCTGGTACCGTCATGGTTCCATCCTAGTTCCGTCCTGGTTCAGTCCTGGTTCAGTCCTGGTTCAATCCTGGTTCAGTCTTGGTTCCTTCCTGGTTCCGTCCTGGTTGAGTCCTGGTTCTATCTTGGTTCCTTCCTGGTTCTATCCTGGTTCAGTCCTGGTTCTGTCTTGGTTCCTTTCTGTTTCTGTCCTGGTTCAGTCTTGGTTCCTACCTGGTTCTTCCCTGGTTCAGTCCTGGTTCTGTCAGTGGGAGCAGGATCTCTCCTTCACTGTGGTTCTCCCTTAGGTTTCCCACTTTTTCCATTGGGTTTTTTGTTGTATTTCCTCCCTGAGAAGAAGGGTCTAAGGACGGAGGATGCTCTGGGACAGTTCTCCATTTGCTAAATTCCTTTGAACGTTGGTTTATCTGCTTATCGACCAACGACCGTTTCATTGTTCGATTATCCAACTCTCTGGTGTCAACACTTTTGTGCAGCCCTGCCAGGAAACCGCTGCCGTGCTTTCGTGCTTTACAAATGTGAATTGAAATCAAATTGAATGTGTGTTCATTTATATATTGATTAACTGGATTTGTACTTGTGCTTTTTTGTCTACCTGTTGCAAACCTGTACGACTCTTTTGACAAACTGCTCAAATCAGAATCGGAACTTGTCACAGTACTACTTGGTATCAGATCAAAATCATGGCATCGGCCCTCACCAGCTGCGAGTGAACGCTTTTGTCCAAAACGCATTGACGAACCTTCATATCCAAAGCCACTAGCGTCGGTGGAAGCTTCCGTCTGCGAGCGAGTGTCATCAGAGGAGCAACACTTCGATACTTTGGTCGCTGGAGTCTGGCAACCCTGCGTGAGGCAAGCGATGCAGATTTGCGTTTCATTTCCGCTCAGCTTACTTCTGTCAAAACTAGACCAGTGCATATCTGGCTTGTCTTAGAAACCATTCACCTTGGCGTCCCCTTTGGGCTCATGAAAGGACAGTCACATCAAGACCCCCACTGCGGTGCGCGCTGTCAGAACTGACTTCATTCACTTATTGCTTGGCATGGGCATAAAAGGCCACACGAAGCCTTTGAATATCCTGATGAAGCGGCCAGAGAAGCCAGTGCACTTTGAGTTCTCATCTATTACAGCATTTACAGCTCTTTGAAGACCGTTTAACTGGACACGGCGTGGTCTTAATGAACAGCTGGCCTATGACGCATTGAACAAGAACACGGTCACGTCTTCTTTGCGGTCACCTGAAATCTGAGAGAAATCATTAAGGGAGGCTTCTTTTTAACATGACCATTGGACGACCAGAATTCAGTCGGGATATCTCGTCTTGTGTTTGCCTATCGCCCACATGCTGCCTCACATTTAGATGTGTTCCTTGGTTCATTCGGTAAAGGAACACATTAAGTATTATTTGTGTTGTTATTTGCCTTTAATCGTGTTCCTGACACTTTGGCACATCATGTTTTAGAACTTAAACTACAGTAGATTGAAAAGCACACATGGCTCTCCGCCCTCATCAGGTATTTAGTTGTGTTAGTGTGTTTGCGCCATCTATTGTCTGCAGAGGGAATTACTGTGTGGAAAGAGACAAAGCGTGCAGTTGTAAAGAACTCAGAAACTAAAAAGCAGCTTATGAGACCTTATCTGGCATCACAAATTTGAAACGGTGTGTTTTATGAGGCTTATGCGGGGAGAGAGAGGACCTCGTAAACAGGTGTCGCAATACAAGCGTGAATGAAGCTGAATTACAACTCAGGCTTGTTTCTCACGAGGGAAAAGCTCTAAAAAGTGCAACCGGCATGACGTTTTATCCTTGAACGAACACGCTCTCGACACGTTCTCCCGCGTTCACTCTCATTTATGCACCGAGTTACGCGCCTTTGCCCAAGGACACGACAATCAGCCATCACTAATCCTTCATCCTTTGTAAATAAATAGACGTTAACTTGCTTTCCAGCCTCCTTTTTTTAAAGTTTTTTTTTAGATACAACTGACAACTATAAAAGGTTCAAAGTGATTCCACGACACAAAGTTGTTGAAGCTAGTCGGTGTAATCCCTCATTCGTCCAGGATTGTTCCATAGTTGAAGTTGTTTACGCCTAAAAAAATCTATTGTTTCACACTTTAAATAATAATTTCAAGGAGATGGCAGGTCTTGTTTGTTGGCACATTTAATTACTTACTGCTTAAGCGAACGATCTGAACATTGTTAGCGGAGCACTAATTGATTGCTGTGAGACTGTAGTAATTTAGCGCCATCATAATGAAATCAATTTGGTTCTCGGGTTAAAAAAAAAAATCAAGCAGCTTCTAAATTGTCTTTCATTGTATTTCTGTTTCGGGTTGCATATGTCTTTCGTAGCCCGGGGTTAGCGTAAAGTAAATGCATTATATGGTGTAGGATTTAAAGACGTTTTAATAGTCGAACGGGGCAGCGCGCGCTTCAAAGCCAGCGGTGTTGCACTCCGTTAACGCGTTATGAAGCCATCTCATTTCCTCCTCCTGGATCTGGCTTTCATCAGCGGCCTTTAAAGACTAAATGAACGAGGGCTCTCACAGAAATCACACATATTAATGGAGTTGTAAGGAAGACCGCTTCACCCGAGAGGAGTAGAAAAGAAGACTCCCAATTTCCTGGTGCCGTCTCCCCCCCTTCTACACCACCGCACCACCACACCACCACCCCCGTCGCTGCGTCATTTTTACAATTATTTTTAATACCAGGGGTTGTGGTTGAAAGTATGCGCTTGTGCAGGTTTCCGCCACACAACCGCTCACCTAATACAGCTCTTCTTCATCCTGAATCAAATATGTATCTACATTTATTTATATTACATGATCAACACTTGTAATATATATCTTTTTTGTCCTTACATTTAATTAAACTGCAGACAGATGTTCAAGTGCACTCTACTGAGCTGCAGCGTCTGGTCTTAAGCATATTTAGCTTTTTTACGCTAGCATGAAATAATTATGGATTTTAAGTATTTAAATATTCATTTTGCATCAGAAACAGTTTAAAGCAGTAACAATCAAATCATATGAATCCAATAATGACATTAAATTAAATGTGTTCAAAGGCATCTTGTGTTTTTGTCGTTGTTGTATGATATTTTAAGAAAGGGGCAGATATATCTACTCGATTTTTAGATTTTTTTTCCAATCGTGTCGGCCGGTCAAAATCGTAGCCATTTAAACCGCGCTAAAGAGTGTATTCGCGAATTAATGTCAACCGAATTAATGACGAACACGAGACTGCATTGTGCCGTTGAAAACTTAAAAATAATACATATAAAAAAGCCCTGGTAGAAGTTTGAGCTGCTCCTGCATGTGCTTGGGGTTCGCACACGCTCAGTTAAAGCCGCGGCGTGCGACATCAGGATACTGCGTTTGGATGTCACGGTATTCTGGACACGAGCGGCGTATCCCAGTGAGAATACCCCGGTTTCTCATAACCAGGATACTGCCATGACCGGGTTACTGAGATCGGGATACTCTCGTTTACACGGACACGCACGGACAAACCTGATCATGGCCGGGTTTATTTGTCGCTCTCCGTTTACAGCTTTTCTAATCAAATAAGATGTCGCGGAACAGTTTCTCCTCAGGGGGTCGTCACGAGAACACCGCTCAGTTCACGTCCGTTTATGCGTTTGATCAGAAAGTCCAATTGCATGCTTCCCATTCTGCATATCAGCTGTGCCGTGAGGGCCAGGGGGTTTCAGCACCTCTCTCTTCACTGAATATTCCTGAGATGTAAATGTTCCTTGACTTGACGTGATGTGATTGAAAAGCTCAGGATAAAGGATCTCATATTTTAAGCTTAGTCTAGTTTTAGTTTAGGTTATTTGCTATTTGTAGTATGAAAACCACATTGAAAACATTAAAAACAACCACATGACAAACATAAATGACCTAAAAAGTTGCATATATTGGATTATTGGATTTCAACAATAAATATCAGATTCCAGATTTGTTAACTCAGATTTACCTGGACAGAGATGACCTGGATGACCGGCCTTGGTCAAATATAAACCGATTTATTTAAAAAAAAAAATCATTTAAACCTGTCTTTATCTGACCGGACCGTTACGTGCAGCAGGAAAAGGACTGCACACGGACGTCAGAGTCAAATCTATGGACCCTCCACTGCGGACAAAGTCGAAACTGCCGGTGTTTACTAACTAGTGGCGATTGCAGCTGCAAAGTGTCAATGCTAACGCTAAATTACGAGACGTTTCTTGCGCCTAATCGGCTCTTTCGACAGGTTTGTGAGCGAGGATGAATCGAGTTTGGTAGTTTGGCGCAGTCCTTTGTCCGCCGCGCATGTAAACGTAGTGTGTGACGAGGCGAAGGGCTCCTGAGAGTTCGGCTGCGGCTCGTTCGGCTCCAGCGCTCGTCGAAACATGCCGCGGCGGTCCTTTCGGCTCGTGATCAGGCCCGTTTGAAGCCGCCGATGATGCAACCGCCTCCCTCTGTGATGTCACCCGTGTTAACTATCGCCTTTCATCTTTTTGGGCCCGACTTCACGCCCTCACCATTACCGCGCCTCATCTATTCTTCAGGACCCTCAGACCGGTGGGTTTTTCTTTTGGGTGCTGTTCAAGGCAAACGTGTTAATCTGGACGTAGCTTCTGGGCGAGTGCGGTTAGCGCTTCTCACCGTTTAAATATTTGACTTCAGATGTGTTATTAACGCGCCGTAAAAGTAGCTTAGCATTGACAAAACAAAGACCGCCAATGGTAAATCCCAATGTAAAAACGCGGGGTACTTTCACACTTATTATTCTCAATTGAGCTCAGTTACATCATGAAGTGGACTTTGGGTTTGGTCCTGATCTAGTCCAGGTTTAGTTTTCGGGGGTAGTCTTTGTTCAATCACAATGTGGACGTGGTAAATATGTTAATATGTCGTTAAAACAAGGTCTAAAACATGATTTAATAAGGTACGAATTAGCATAAAAAGCCATGCGAACGATGGAAAACAACCTAAACCAGATGACCGGGGACTTGGTCAGAGGTCTTATCGACGCGTACTGATCTTGCGTCCATGGGCAAGACACTTTACCTAACCTTGGAGCAGATTGACAGCAAACGTTTCTGTCAGTTCGCCCCAGGGCAGATGTGGAGTGAATAAACAAGGCAACGACGAGATACTTTGAAAGCGCTACATGAGACCGATACAGCATTAAACCAACACTAACCTGCTTTGGTACCACTTTTTAATAACTACACCTTAATTAGACTTAAAAAAGCATAAACAAAGGCTTACTTAACCCTAACTCCTAAGGTTAACCACTTAATGAAGTAGTTACAAAGCCTGAAACATTGTCAGAACTGAATAAAATCCAATCTTGCCCTCGACCCAAATACAACCAAAAAATAATTAATTTGTCTAAACACAGCTGACAACCTCGGGCGACACGTGCCACACTTAGATCCCTTAGGTGCCCCCCCGATTTGTGGTGGGTGGGTTCGTTGGATACAGTCCACGGTCGGCGCGGAAAACATCACTCACCGACTCCGAGCGAGCGCGCACCGAAACCCACGTCAGGTCCAATTCTCCCAGCTGTCTGTCTGCGCCGCACAAATCAAAGAGCGGCTCCGACGGGCTCCGACGCTCGCCTCGCCCGCCCGCGCAGCTCAAAGGCTTTCGGCGCTTTTCTGTGAGGAAGCTGACACTCGCCCAAAAAAAAAGAGGGAACTACGACGACTCAGATCATATTTACAGAATCAGATGGAGCCAATTACATTTCATACCTCTAAAATGTATGTGGAGGGAGAAATTTCGCTTATTTTGACAGTTCGACGAGGCAACGTGTCATTCTGTACAACATTCATGACGAAGCAAGGGCCATCGACCAGAAAAATTACTTCCTGCGCCTTTAAAATGAGATTACTGTACTTCATAAGCATGAACTGGCAATCAAACTCATCTGTTGTAAATCGATATATTTCTTTACTTAACACAATGATAAGTACTTAACATTTATCTGAGAACAACAAAATGATTTAATATCTCTTTACACCACACGGCAGATAAAGGATGAAATAACAAGAGCCGTGATTGAAATGTAATCTGTCATGTCGTACTCATCGCATTTTAAATAATGTAGATCTTTTTGTGTGCTTATTTTTTATTTCATACATTTATTTAGATTTTTCGTTTGGTCAAAAGGACATGTTTTGGCATAACCGTACACATCCAAGCCTTTTCAAATTCTGTGTGTAGAACATTAAAAAAAATGGAAACATATTCATAAAATGTAAGCAAGTTCAATAATTTTAGAAGTGAAATAAACATGCTAACACAAACCAGAAATAAATCATTTGAAATTGAAAAGCAAAATAAATATGTAAAGCTAAATTTCCCATATTTTGTGATACACATAAATCGGAAAAAAAAAATATGTAGGGACATAAAACATGACCAATACCATATATTTAAATATAAATGTAAACTAGATTGTGTAAAAAAAAAAAAAAAAATGTTGGCTTATTATTTGGAAATAAATCAAAATTCCCCATATTTTGTGACATATACATAAATCTGCAAAAAAATAAAAAAAAAGATACAATTATTATTGCTGTAAACTAGATTGTGTAAAATAATAATAATAATAATAATAATAATAATAATAATAATAATAATAATAATAATAATAGTAATAATAATAATAATAATAAATTAAATTTAAAAAATGGGCTTATTATTTTGAGTAAAAACTTCTTCTGTCAAACCAGTCAAAATTATGTAAAGTACAATTGTGTAAAGTGCTGCTTTAAGGGCTGATCTTTAAGTCCCTGTGTGAGAAAAATGCATTTTGAAAACAATGTCCCATATAAATCTCTGGATGCGTCTTATTCCCAGCTGAATGCCTTTATGTTGAGCTCAGACTGACAAAAACACACAAAATCTAGCCGTAATCTGAAAACACCCCTTTACACAGTTGCTTCGAACCTAATTTCCACTCACCCATAATGAGGACCCAATATTCATACACAAACACAATGAACCTAATGATGCAACTATTACCCAGTGAATCCTGTTGCTAAATCAACGCAAAGGAGACAGTAATGTCCCTCAGATGACCCGACATTAATATGCAAAAACCCCACAACAAAAAAATCCTTAAAAGCAGGCACCAGCTAAGAGCATATTCTTGTTTACAGCCGCGACCCCGGGGAATGCCGCGCAATCGACAAACGCGCTAAAGGGCTAGCACCGTGTAGAAGGCGGCCATTTTAACATTTAAGGATGCAGGATTTGTAATGTCTGTTGTTACTACTTTCGAACCGCTCCCTCAGCAGCTTTGTGGATCACTTTTTGTTGCCAAATATAGAAGGAAAATGGACAGCAGAGAAAAAGCCGCCTCACGGTTTCCGCTCTTACTCCAGTGCGGCCATTAAAAATAAAGTCTGGCGCTATTTTCAACCGGGCTCGTCGTTGCCCGTGACGTCCGCGCGGCGTTCTGGTCCCGTCTATTTTGAGCGGTGGTAATTATTTACACAAAGGATGAAAGAAGCGTGACAAACATATCCGCGTTCTCAAAATAACACCGGCTCTTTGCGATTGAATTATGCATGTTTTTGCGTCGAGTTCTTGTGCGACTGTTGAAGGTGTTGAAATTGCGTCATTTAAAGGACACGTATTATGCAATTATTATTTATTTTTAGCTTTTATTTTTGTGATAACATTGTTCCCTCCTCAAAAACATACCTTGAGTCATATTTAGCTTCATTTACACTTATTTCAGTATACCCACTTACAAGGTCCTCTCCATCTGAGCCTCAGAAAACACTTTGTTTCAAATTTCCCTGAATTGTAACTTTATAGGTAGAAATCCGGAGGTCTCCTGTGCTATTTTGAAGTCGATAAATCAACACCAGACTTGTTCTGAGCATTTCTGCCTCAAATCACATTCATTACAACTGTGTGCTGGAATTAGCGTGTCGGGGCAAGCTAGCTTTTGTTTATTTCCCCATGGTAATTCCTTCTGCAGCCAGTAAATGGGGTGCTGAAGCAAATCTTGATGAGGGGTCACCTGAGTGATAAAAACATCATGTGTAGTTTTCATTCATTCATTCATTCATTTTTTCATTCATTTTCTACCGCTTGATCCTGTTAGGGGTCGCGGGGGAGTGGAGCCTATCCCAGTGACTTCGGGCCTTAGGCGGGTGGGGTACAACTTGTCCGGTGAGGGTCTGGAATGTTCCACCACATGACAATAAAGCTTTTTTTTTTTTTACATATTGCTGTTTTACTGCTAAAAAAAGGAGCTTGAAAAACATACATTCTTACCGTGAGCAGGCTTGCCTCTCCACAGATCAGATCAGACCAGGAATTTAGCCTAATGGAGTCAATCGCTTTTGCTTATGGTAGTCTAAAGTGTCCAAATGTTCCTTGGGAGCTTTGTAAGTTAGTCCATTGTTTATTTATGTGTTTTTTCCAATGTTGTTTTAAACTACAAACGGCAAATAAACTAAACTTAAACTCTAAACCTCTAAACCTCTAAACCTCTAAACCTCTAACCTAAACGGAAACCTTGACGCTATATTTGAGGATTTTTGCGGATATTTCAAAACCACTGGCCGCTTGTCGCTCACGGACAAGTTACGTACGTTTCCTGAGCCGTTTCCGTAGATTACAGACAAACTGCACAAGTCCACTGAGGATCACGGTAACTCTCTCTAAATGACGACTGAACTCTTCGTTTTAAGAGAAGACGCTGCTGTTTCGGAGGAGATAAGCGTCCCAGTTGTTGGGCGCCGCGTAAATGCTGCTACAGGTCAGCAGCGCTACGGCAGAACGCCCGAGTCTTGAGGACGCTCGGCTGCGGAAAGGACGAGCAACGGCTTTTGAAGCAGATGAAGCACACCAACCGACAGTTCAAGAGCACTCACAGCAGAACATGCAGTGCAGTCATTGGGGTCTGAACTAGTTATGAGCAGAAACTTGCTGTAATTGTACGTGAACATGAAGGTCCCACAGTAACAAGTGTGAAGAAGTGAAACATGATGTGATTTCAGTGGAGACATTTGGATTAGCATAACAAAGACAGAAAACCAGTCCGATACATGCGAGTGACACTGGATACGTCCGTTTGAGACCCTACGATCGCTTTTCATTCCATCTAGAGCAGGCATGTCCAAACTACGGCCCGGGGGCGAAATTGTCCTCAGTCCAATTTTTGTTGGCCCTCCGGCTTCCTGCTAAGTTGGTCCAAACAACAAATACTAGTACTTACTATTGTAAAATCGGAAAGATTCAAGCATTTTGACGTTAAACCAACCTAATATTAATGTTCCAAGTCTTATTAAAGGTGTGTCATTGAAACTATGTCAAATGCAACATTTCGAATGATTCACTTCATTGTCGGGTTGTCTGTGCCCCTCTGCTCCGTGTAAGTTTCAAAATGCGACCCTAAGTGAAAAGGTTTGGACCCCCCTGATCTAGAGCTTTTATGTCCCAAAGGATATATTTTGTGAAGCTCAAACACAGACTAGAACGAGGCTTTTCCATCCTTTGTAACAAAATAGTTTATTTTATTTTTTTTGTCATAAAGACTTCAGCATTTTGAGTCCGTTAATGTGTGAAAATGTGTTCTGGTCGATTACGTTTGGCCTTTAGTCGCCTCCATGACACTAAAGAGCAACAATCACACATTTATACATCGTTTGTACAACTGTTTCATTTTTGAATGCAAAATAAAATATACGGTGTATTTTATTATGTAACTTTTCTGGTCACATTTGTCTCCATTGAAATGCTATCCATGGGTTTCAGAGTGATTAAAATCTAGCACCGTTGCCATAGCAATTAACAGTTCAAAACTCAATATTGAAGCAGTATGAATATTAAAGAAACATGACTGACTGCCTAATCTGGACAGGAGCGGACGTTCACCCGACGCTAAGATGCTAATAACAATGCTAGCGCGTCCACGGCGTATTCCGCTCGCTCGGCCCCCTCCCCCCACCGCTCTCACACACACCACGTCAGACACGGGGGCCGGAGCTCACAGGGGCGGGGCTCACAGGGGCGGGGGCTCACAAGGGCTTTGGACCCAAAAGTCAGATTTTTTTTAACAAATATGCACTCAAATGACACAATGAGGCAGGAAGCTCAAACCCATGATTGCGTGGCCTGGAATGTGTGTCATTAAACGTACTGTATCCATCTCCATGGAGACAAGCGGGAGTTGTCACGTCACGGGTCAGATCTGTAGAGGGGCGAGTTGCACAGTCAGAGAATATATGGTTTTCAAGGCGTTTTAATTGATTTTTATGAATAAATGCAACACAGGTAAGTTTAATGCCGTACTGCGGAACATTACAGGCAAATGTCAGAATCAGAAAAGTTTATTGTAAAATATAAATATGATAAAATAAAGACATGCATGAAATATAAAAGTGAGTGTATTTAAAGACTGTAAACGTCCCCACAGTTTGGCGACGCTAATGAAGAGAAATTTCTCTAATGACCTTGAGCTGAGCAGCAGAGGTCAGAGGTCAGAGGTCAGACCACAGCTAATAGAGCTAAATCAGTAGCATTATGTTTACACACTCCTTTGGCTCTTCATTCTTAAATACTTTCAGTGCTGACGTTAAGAATTTGGGAATTTTGAAGCAGCTGAACCCTAAATGTGACTCGACTTTTTTTCCATTCGACTCGACCCTCTTCTGGTTTTCATTTTCTAAAAGAGTATTCGCTGAAACAACAAGTCCAGTACAGTTACATGGCTAATAATGTGCTCATTTACAAGCCAGATACAAGCAAAACAAACAAAAAAGACAGTTAAATGCAATTTTAGAAACATTTTAGATTATTTCTCAAAATGTTATCAAACTGCAGAACTGAATTTTGTTATTTTAAACCATAATTTGCATATTTTTCTTTGCTGTTTTGAGGAAAAGCTGTTTTGTAGAAAAGCGCAGACTGTACTGAAGTCATAGTACATACTCGAATTGAAATATGCGAGTAAAAATCGACTCAAAAAAAAAGCACATATACCCCAAAACTCCACCCATTTACAGTAACCTGAGTATTTGTAGTGAGTCACTTTCCACCTCTGCCCACGAACAGCCAATAAAAGAGTTCAAAACGCGCAGATATTGTATGGAGATATGGTCAGAAAGATCCGGAAGCTATGACGAATACAAAACAATTGGACTCACAAACAAGCCACTGCTAAATATTAATGCGGTTTATTCTCCTCGACTTTCGGCACGCATGAACGAGCCGCTTCCGATGAACGCGAGTTGCCCTCCTAATGGTCTAAATATTCATCTGTGCAGGTTTACCAAAACGCTCCTGTGTTAGCCGCCGCAAGCTAGTGCCGATGTCTGGCTGCTGTCAAAAGCCGTTATTCATTCTAATTCCCTGCGTAAAACATTCACGCTTCAGCCCTTTGTTCTCCAGTGTTTTATTTTTTATTTTGTATTATTATTTCTGCTCATTTTGAATCATTTACAAGTGGTTTAACTTCAGGGGAACTCATGATTGTTGAAGTGTTTTTGTTGTTCGCACGTGTTTTAATCACATTTGCTGAGGTGGTCCACTTCTGGGCGTTAGACAGCATCTCTAATTTCATCTACTTTTCATGGCAATCACGCCCATCGGAACTCTGGGAAGTAGGACCGTGGCCCAGGCAACGCGTTTTCAGCATCAGACTCAAAGGTTTATTGCCGTTGTGAATGGCCACAATTCACAAACATAGGAACTTGCTTTTGGATAGTGTTGGACAGTGTGTGGTCTTGGCTGGCCGGACTAGGCTGTGCCTTCCTTTTCTCTTCATAAACATACCTGGAGTTGTATTTAGCATCATTCGTAGTCATAGTTACAAGGTAATCTTACTCTGAGCATCAGAAATAGCAGAAATCCTTTCCCCCCCATTTTTTTCCTTTTTTACGGTTTAGCGTAAAACACATACTTTGAAGACGTACAACTACAGTAGGCGGTGGTAAATGCACCTTTTCAGGTGGCTGCCAACAGCCACTAAAAGTGACACAACAACAACAACAACAACAACAACTTCTCTAGCACAATTTTAAGTCCATAAACCACATCGGACACATTCTGTGCATTTCAGCAGTCACGTTGCCTAATGGCTTCCTCATTTTTCCAATACTACGATGGAAACAAAGGTGTTTCCAGATATAGACATTTAAGATAGAACATGTACAATACTAATAACATGGCAACACAAAGCATGTTGCCAATTAAAGCCACAAGAATTAATAATGTGTTTAGGATGTTTGACTGGAGGGCTGCACTCTGTTATAAGTATTTTTCCCCCCAAAAGCAGTGAAAAAAGCAGAATGTTAATTAAACCACGGAACGCAAGATGTTCTTATCCATGGAGAATTAACATTTTGATGGCGAGCTGTGCTAAAGTCTGCCTCTATTCAGGATAATCTGACGCAGGCATCTGAAGGAGGAAAGAGGCTGCGCTCGCTGCTCAACACTGTTTATGTTCCTCAAATTGGAGCTGAATAGAAGGTGAAGATTAGCGCGTCAGAGGCCTTTTGTGCACCGCCACAAGAGTGATATAATTTGGGATAGAGAGACTTGTGTAGAGAGTTCAATGTTTCCACAAAAAAATCACTTCACGTGGAGCTCGGGTGAGATGGCGGCACGCGCGCTTTTGATTTAAGAAAACCACTTACTGCAGCGCTAAATCTGGACGTGCAAATCACAGTTTTAGCTCAAAGTTCTGCTCAATACATGTTCAAATGTATCGCCTTATCTTTTTTTATTCAGCTGGTTTTTGCCAGCTAACAGAGAAGTCAGGGCACACTGGATCTATCAAACGGAAGAGATGGTTATTAATCTAAGGCCTGAATGTTAAAATTACCTCAAACTGATTAAACACTGATCATTTGGGCAGTCAACAAATGTTTCCCTGGAGTTTACATTTGTTTACATTAGCAACTGGGACCAATATGGCGGCAGGTGGCAACAAATGCATCTGTTGTCTCTCTCATTCATAATTCAATGTGGGCAACAGTATTGCATGTCAGAAGTGAAGATTATCATTTACATTTTTATGATTAAAAGGTAAAAAAGAAGCAAAACCACAACTGAACTTGTCCATCAAATCCAATGTTTTACAATCTGTAAAAGCTTTATCGGATTTGAACCTGTTTACATCATTTCTGAGGACACGGATGTAAAAATGTCCATGAAATGTTCCAAACCCTCACATCTACATCCAACAGCCAGAACAACAATGCTAACGTCAGCTAAGCAGGGACGAGCCTGGTCACTACTTGGATGGGAGACCGCTGGAAAGCCAGGTGCCACAGGGGGGCGCTAGTGCACACTGTCATTGTGTCCTTGGGCATGACACTTCACCTTGCCCCCAGTGTGTGTGTGTGTGTTTGTGAGAGTGAATGTGGGACAACGAGAGGACTTTCCCCTCGAAGATGAATCAAAGTCATTCTGATTCCACGCACTTCGCTCGGTGTAATGCCTCAGTCGTCCAGGAGGGTCATCGGGACCCTGCTTTTAGAAAAACAAAACGTTTCTAAAAGCAGTGTGCAGATGAAACAACTGACTCTTTTTCCAACATGCTTCCCTGTCTTTCTTTGCATTAGTGTAAATGTGTGTATTGCTGCCATGAAATACTCGCTCTATAGAACAATATTAAACGTCTTCATTGGCAATTCCATTTATTATGCATGCAACAGATCATTTTTATGAGTCATTAATATTACATGCTTATGAGATCGCATTTGTTATAATTAGACCCCGCTTTTCTGCCGCCATCGATGCAATTAGCGTTATTGTGTTAATTAACTTTTCAGCTTCCAGAATAAAACAACAGCAAAACAACAACAACATAAATTTCCAATATAGTTTTGAATGATGTCGTTCTGATGTTTGATAATATCGCAGGCGAATGAGAAGAGGATATGAGATTTTTGCTTTGGGGAAATATGTTGTTGCCGTGGGAGACCACAGGAAATGGCACGGAGCATTATGGGATGTGCGATGTTTGTCTGTTCCTTGTTAGGCGGCTCATATTGGATTTCATATGCACGATGTCTGAGCCAGGTGCCAATTGAGGATAAGAATTGCGTTTTGAGAGCGATAACTATTTTTCCTGAATGTAAATTATTTTTTGACACCAACTTGTCTTTAAATGTAATTATGTTTAGCAACAGTCGGGCTAAAGGCTATGAAAACACTTATAAGAACATATGCATCTAATATTTGAGATCACATGATAAATAAAGATAAACAGTGCCATTGTGGACCAGGCTGTTGTGAGAAAGGGGGCTAACCACTCTGCCACTATAAGCAGCTTTTAAAATGTGGGTCTACAGGTCAGAGAGTGAAATAAAATTGCGTATTTTGGTTCGAAACATACCTTGTGTATTAATATTTTGCATTATTTTGATTGAAAAAAGCAGTTTTGGTCTAAAACGACTCGACTTCCTGTTAAAACATTTCACCACAACAAGCAGAAGATTTCCATTCACTTCGTTTTAGAGCTGAAAATGGCATGTTGAACCCTGCATGTACGACTTGGAGTTTGAATTTTATAAATAGTCACACAAAAAAAGGAGCTTGTGCTGGAGCGTAACCAGCCAGATACATTCGGCTTCGGGTCGGGGGCCGATCTCTCACTCTTGTGTCGGCCTACGGCGCCTACGGGCCGAACAGCAGTGCAGAGCACCCGGCCCGGAGTCCCTGGGTGAGGTACTGGACAGCGCACCGACCAGTCCTGCTGGGCTTGCATTTCCGGCAGAGTCAGACCTGTTCCCAGTGCCTGTTGGACTCCCCCTGCTCTTTGTCACCATGAGCTTTGGGTAATGACCTCAAGGACCATATCGTGGATACAAGCGGTAAAAATGAGTTTCCTCCACAAGGGGGCTGGGCGCTCCTTTAGATTTACTTCAATCAAAGTTCAAATTGTAGCTTATGTGTGTTGGACAAACATTAGTGCACTAATGTATTCATCTTTTGTTCATGTAAGGACTATTGCCCCAGCCGTCTTTCTAACTCGAGTGTTTGCTCCGACTTATACTGTGTCCCTCAATGAAACGGAGCCCTCCTGAGCTGCTTTAACTCAAGAGTAAATAATGAGACTCCTCACAGTCACATCAAAGCCGCTCGTCACAAAACATGTGACATGTTTTTCCCTTTTCCATAAGATCTTGTACCTTGTTAGCCGTCAGACTGGTTTCCTGGACTATCTCGCAACATCGCAGGGGTTATCTTTTGTGATCAGAAATGAATTGCGTTTTTGTAAGTCTTTCAGAAGTTAGAATTCAGTTTTTTTGCCCTGAACCGTGTCCACCAGGTCTGGGTAAATAATTGAAGGTACATTTAAGAAGAACTGAACTAACATCAAACATGCATTAGACATCTTCCCATTGTAGCATTAAAGTATAAAACTGACCTGAAGGTTTTCTATTTATGTTTAATGTCTTACACTTCTTCACAAATACTATGATTAATGTAAATACAGTTGGCCTATAGGTACAACAATAAAAGTGTCCCATACTTCTAAATGCAGTATCGTAATTGTGGTTGTGTATCCTGCCTTATTTACATAACCAGTTACATTTATACATTTGAACAATTACATTTAGTTTAGTCTGAGAGACATTTGTGTTCAACTTTAGCTCTCGATCTGGGCCACGGCACATCTTCCAAATATTAAAAATTAGAATTATTATTTATTTTATTTTTATTATTTATTTATTATTATTTGGTCCAGGTTTGGTGCGGGCTTAGACCTTGTTTAATTCAGCTTTGGATCTGGTTTGATCCCGAATTTGAGCTGGTTTAATTCTGTTACTTCTGGTTTACTTTTGGTTTTCGTCCTTTGGTAATTATGGCATAGTACTGATTCTGACCCGGTTGGTATGATTCTAGTCCTAGACCTAGTGCCTTAAAGTGCCCCCTACAGGCCGGACGACTCATTGAACTAAAATGCAGTTGAGATAAAAATATATTTAGAACATGTTATCACAGAATTGCACATGTTTTAGGTGTATAATTTCACTTCCTGTTTGTAATTGATGACATCACACAAGGAAATTACCCAGCAACCACTGGGCCAAAAATCAACTAATGTCACAATTGTTTTTAAATTTGACTAATGAGAATATATGATAGCAACTTTTTTTTTGATTAATTCATGTTTAGAGAGTCAAAAAAGTTGTTTATTTTGTGTTAATTAAAAAGGTGTGATGTCACTTCCTGTCATTTTCTACAGATTTTTCAACCTTTTCCCCACAAATACCTACTCGATTGGTGTAAAACTATACTTCACACGTACAACAGGTATAAATACACCAAATAAAGTCAAAATTTGCTAATCGTAAAAACCGGTCACGCGCCCTTTAACCTTGGTTCAGGGCTGTATTTGCAATTCTGCAAGTCAATGTTTGTAAAGCGTTATTTTTCACAACACTCTAATATAGCAGTTGTTTATATTACTAGTGTTGAAACAGATGTAGTGTGGGAGATATTTTGTGTGCGACTCAAATTGTGTCCCAAGTGTTTGTGGACCCCAGCCCTCCGAAAATGTTGATGAACAGCCCTGGCATTTACTTTGAATACCCCATTATTTAATGTGTTGCCCTTCCAAAGGATAAATCTAGTTACTCTTATTTCAATAGTACTTTCTCTAAATACTTTGCTGTTTGACTTCAACTTCAGTGGTATTATTTCATAGTAACGATACGCATACTCGAAGTACATTTTCGATAAGTCCAAATACGACAATCCAATGCGATTCCACGTGATGCCGATTATCATGTTCTAAAAATACTCTGATCATCTCTGCGGTCGTCTGTTGCCGCTGTATCGGTGCCAGCTTTTTTTGCTCACCATCTGTGTGTGCTAACAGATCTGCAAATGCCAATTAGCTCTAAATGTCTGTGGTGTTCAAGAGGAACTTTCACAAAAACCCAGGCTATTAAAAAGTAACCTCGGGGAAGTGTTGTTCTGTGGCATTTTCAGGACAGAGGGAGAGCATCAAAACAATGCATCGTAAAATGCATTTAAAGGGTGAAGTTAAATGTTTTTAATGATAACTTAATTTTGACTAATAAAATGTAATAATGGTTTAACCATGGTGACTGGAGATACACAATGAGCTCTGTCAGACCATTAAAAGACACTGCAATCAAAATGGAAAAAAAAGGCAGGCGACCTCAGATCCCAATTCCCAAGATTTCTTTTCATGACTCCAAACGATTGTCTGTAGTGACTATAATCCAGCCTGTTATTGACCACAGCAGTAGCCGCGTGTGTGCTAACGTGAGTGCTAATGTGTGTGCTAACGTGTGTGCTAACGTGTGTGCTAGCGTGTGTGCTTACGTGTGTGTTAACGCGTGTGCTAGCGTGTGTGCTAACGTGTGTGCTAACGTGTGTGCTAGCGTGTGTGCTAGCGTGTGTGCTAGCGTGTGTGTGCTAGTGTGTACTAGCCGTGTGCTTGCTAGCGTGTGTGGCTAGCGTGTGTGCTCGCGGTGTGTGCTAACGTGTGTGCTAGCGGTGTGTGCTAACGTGTGTGCTAACGGTGTGTGCTAACGTGTGTGTTAACGTGTTTGCTAGCGTGTGTGCTAACGTTAGCTGACCAGAATCTTCTCTCTTCTCCATGACACTTGATCAAATAATATAAGTCTTATTGTGTCACTGGTGTGATCTGGGCTGAAGTTCACTTTTATTCTTAGTTTGTAGCTGAGTTCAGAGTATTTAAATCCGAAGCTGCTTCAGTCAGAGCCATGAACGATCAGAGTGACACAAACAGGAGCGTCACTCTGGAGCTGCATTCAGCTGCACTCGGTCTCAGACACACGACCAAACTACTGCACACAAACATGGAGCTGCGCTACACACTGGGGCATTCATCTGTCTGTAAATTGGATACAATAATTGTATTCTAGAGAGTCTAACCTTTAAAACTGTAACATGCCCAAGTGCCCATATCGGCCGATAATATCAACCAACCGATATATCGGCCGGGCCCTAGTGTTTTAGTGCAATCAAGATATTATTTATATAATCACTTCTTGTGGCACAATCTACTCATTTTTGTTGATAAAAGTAGTAGACGAACTAAAGCAGGACTTAATTTGATCCGGTGTTTGCAGGAACGTGTTCCGGTTTCTCAATTTTCAGCCGCGACCGATCCAAAAAATGTACCTGTCTAATCCGTTTATTATAAGGCACGCACAAAACACCTCGGATCGGCCGCTCTCTGCACTTCTTCACATTACCGTGAGTCTGTGATATTTGCACATACTTCACATTCAGACAGCTGCTGAAAGTTGAGACATTTCCAAGGCTTCTTCATCATCACGGTCGAGTGTGAGGAGGAGGGGCCACAGCAGCGACTGGGGTGCAGTGTAAACAACAGGCAAAACCCCGGTCCAGCTGGAAATCATTTAGCAAACATTTAATGAACGTTTGGCACATATTTAGCATTGTTGTATGAGTGTACGTGGTTTTGTATTGTAGATTAAACAAAGGGCTGGACGTCGTTTTATCATGTTTTTGATGCATTTTAGACGCACCATTTTGCCTTTGTATGTCGTGTTTTTAGAGACAGTTAACTCCAACCAAAGCTGTAGTTTTGACCTAAATGACTAAAATGGGTAGATAATGGTTAAATGAAATGCTGTGAGGAGACCTGGGAAATATGCCTTCAACTAGTCACAGTCTTTTAGCTGTGTGGTATTTTTCAGTGATTTAATAAAGTTTTATACTGTTTTGAGTTTCTAGTTACTAAGATTAAAGATTATATGTTAAAAAAAAACAATTATCTGTTTTTTCCTTGCCGAAAAAGACGGTCTTGAAGATGCTGGGACATTTATCCATTTGCTAATTTCCGGTGAATACAAATCTGTTTCTCTATTTCATGAGCCAACTGCGATTGTGATTTTGGCCGTTACAAAAGTAAATTGAATTGAAATTGAAAAGAGAAAAAAGAAAAGAAAAATGTGATCAGACACAAAATTTAATTCTATATTTTTTCAGTTTTTTCTGGTTATTATACACAGGTTTAAGCCATTTTAAAGCTTATAACCATGTTATACGTGTGTATCTGCTCTCTTGTGTGTCTGTTGGGCTGTAACTGGAAGATGTCATATAATGTAAATACTGTTTATATTTCTAACTTCTATAGATAATCATTGCTGTTATTGTTTTTAGGTTGACCGTAACAGCTGTCATTGGTTGAAAAAAATATGGCTAATTCTTGCATATTTACAGATTTTTTTTTAATTAATATGCAATGTCCCTGAAATAAGTAAATAAATAAATAAATAGCAATACTGCTTAGTTTCTATATATACAGATTTCCCTGTTGATTACTCTTATGGAATCCTGTGTGTGACGCCAAATTGTTATGGAATTTCTGCAAATTATTACCAAGAAATCATTAAATTGAACATAGGTTGTCTGTCTCAAAAGGTGGCTCTTTATTGACTCATGCACAGTAAATAATCACTGTCCCTAACAAAGGTATCTGTCTCTCATCCCCAGAACAAAGACAATACACATCCTTTTAAAGGAAGTGACATCAACTGTCACGTACGCACATCATCACAATCAAATCAGCTCCGAAAGAGACAAAACATCCCTCAAGGATCTGACCCCCCAAGCTCTGTCCTGACGCACGACTGGCAGGAGACAAAAGAATATTATCTGCACACAGTAACAACATAGATAGAAGGACATGACATTTCCCCGTTACGTTACACTGTGTTTTGCCATGAAATATCCAAAAGGTAAATTCACAAATGTTGAACCTGATCATTTTGATCAGGAACTGTCAACTTTCTTGGCCTGTTCACCCGGTCCACAAGTGTTACTGTAAGAAAACACCTTTTTTCCAACTGGAGATATCGGTTTTATTACACTGTTGTCATTGCTACCTTGAACGCCCCTTCATAAGCGGCAGTGACTCAGGAGGGCTCAAGCTAATGCTACATATGTTCTTTATATAGTCTGTAAATAAAGTGCTTTGTTCGTCGTATACATTTTAGCTCCATCAGCACAAAGGAAGCCCAAAACACAGTGAAGGTTCTGCATTCACTGCACATTAGGGATTCACCTTTTAAAATGATTAAAACCATGCATTTCACAGCGCACTTTAATAGTAGCATTAGTAGTATTTTATTTTTTATTGCAAATGATGAAATATTATCTAAATTAAACCAATGTGATGTTATAATTGCAACCATTCACATCCGATGAATTTTTCTATTGCCATTTAAAGAAAAAACAAACATGCATGTCTGTCCAACCTCCCCCCAAAAGCCGAGCGGACGAGCGGCGAATGTAGGAGCCACGATTTTTTTTTGCAGAAGGCCAGATTCTTCGACCCGTCCGTCATCCTGACAGACAACGCTTATCTGTGGGGAGGTAAAAAAGGACCGGGGCCCCAATCCCAGTGCCAGTGATCCATACGGGACAGTCCTTCAGGAGTTCATCAGCGCCACATCACAGATAAGACAGAGAGAGTGAGGGGGGAGAGGGGGAGGGAGGGAGAGAGAGAGAGAGAGAATGATAGAGTGAGTGAGAGAGAGAGGGGCCATGTTTTATCGTATGATCTACTTTCCACAAGGTGAATACGTCTTCAAGTATCTACTTTTTATCTGGCGGTTTAAATTACAAAACCACAACTATTTGTTTGTTTTCAGTCAGAAAGTTTAACATGCAGTAAAGATAAATATATTTAGAATTTTGCAAAAACTTTTCTATCTATAAAATGTTATCCCAGAATAGCTCCTTTTTTTAGATTTATAATTTCACTTTTCACACCTGTGAATAATTGATGACATCAGCAACCATTTAGCCAGCAACCACTGGGCAAAAACTCATCTCACGTCATAATTGAGGCGTGTCCTTCTGTCCGTCCGAGGGAGGCGGAGCTCTCCTTCACTGTGGAACTCCTACAGGTTTCTACTTTTTCCCAAAGAGGTTTGGTAGAATTTCTGGCCGAGAAGGAGGGTCTAAGGACAGGGGGCTTGGGACAATCTGTCTAAGGACACAGGACGCTGGGACATTTCCAAGTCCCTATGAACACTTGTTATTCTGTTTTCCACTGTAGCCCCTCGAGACCACTACTGTGTGGATTTGGGCGTTACAAAAATAAATTGAATTAAATTGAATAATTACTTTTATTTGACGCATTAAAAAAGATATGAGAGCGACTTTATTGTGTTGAATTCATGTTTAGAGAGTCAAAAAGTGGTTTCTTTTGTGTGACTTTTGCTTAAACTTCGCCTGGAATGACTGACCCTATTGTGATGCCACTTCCTGTCTGCAGATTTTTCAGCGTTTTCTCCACAAATACCTTCTCGATTGATGTAAAACTATTATGTATATGTTCAACAGGTATAAATACACCAATATAGAGTCAAAATTAGAAAATCGTAAAACCCTGTCATGGGCCCTTTAATGTTAAAAGTCCCAATGCATAATATGTGACACGTCAGAATGCATGTTTTTCTCTGACTTTTTGAGCAGCGAAAACATCTCGAATAAATGCTAAAAAAAAAGTTGAAAGGCATATTGAAGAACCTTCTGAGCAAAACAGTAGCGTCTCATGGGAACAACCAGAAAGTGAATGCACTCTTCTGAGAAGCAAACGTCTTTTTTTTTTTTTTTTTACTTGTAACATTATTCAGGCCAACTGCGGCGGTCAGCACTGGCTAACTGTGGGATGTCTTACGAAATCCAGAATTTGCATTATCCATTTATTTCCCGTCTCCTCCTCCTCCTGCACTGCATTTATCTCAGTTATGAATTAAACTCGGGCGTTTGGCAGCTTTTTTGCTATTCGCGCGCTAATTCCCAAGTACCGTAGATTTTCCCCACCCAAACACTTTCCGCGCCATCTGCTGCCGTAGGAGTCCCTCTAACGTTACTTCCTAAAACCTTTATTGAGACTGAAATGTGTCTCGTAAAGTATTATACTGTATACATGAGTTGACCTAATTGTATCTGTTCTCACGAAAAAGCTTTGTCAAGTTGACTATTTCTTTCAAAAACACTTAGAAAACAACATGAATTAGCCACAAAAACCTATTTTCTATATTTATTATTCTTGACCCTCACCATTCTGAGAAAATATCAGCAACAAAAAGCAATTATTAGCATCATAATTAATAATATGTATTTCGCAGAACACTCTTAGTTTGGTGTGTGTTGGATGCGAGTATTAAGATCACATTTACATTTATTTCCAAACTGGCATCAGAAAGTACTGCTTTCTGATTGGATATTTGACAAGAGAATCAAAAAGTAAACACACGTAGCCCTATACTTCCCCACACTTTTCACTCCTAAATTTTTTATTTAGTATTATTTTTATTTTTATTTTTATTATTATTTAATGTTGTTATTGTTTGTTTGTCTAACTAAAAAGCAAACAAAACAAAACATGCACAACTCTTTCAGTGTTTTGGATCAATATTTGCAAAAAGTGCCATTTTGAATTTTCTTCTTCTCTTACTTTTATTGGCGGTTGGTGACGCCAACTGAAAAGGTGCATTTACTGCCACCTACTGTAGTTGTACGTCAAATTTGTCTTTATCTTCTTTGGTGTTTTATGGCGGTTGGTTCCCATAAAGTGTTGTAGTACTGCCACCTACTGTAGTTGTACGTCTTCAAAGTATGTGTTTTACGCTATACTGAGAAACGGATTTAATCAAAGACTTGCAATTTACGCTTTTGTTCATAAGAATATATAAAAAATTAAAAAAACACTATTTGATTTGAATATCTCGATTAAAGATCCTATAGTTTACGTTAACTTGTCATGTTATTACCTCTCAAATCAGTGCTCTTCAGATGGTAATTGCAGTGCCTCGTCAGGTTTGAAGTTGACGTATGCGTTTCCCTGCGTTTGTTCCGTACACGTCAGCGCTTTGCTCGCTCTGCGCTCGCACTTTGCCGATTCCGTGACCGCATCACGTCTCTGTAACATCTGCCTGCGCGGAGGAGTGCTGATGTGACTGCCGCAGTGATGCCAGGCAGAAGCAGCTGTTACATTAGTGTTTACGCGTCCTGAGGCGGTGCCATCTCCTCCTGAAGAGCTCTGTGGCCGGTGAAGGCACATCCTCTGCCGTTTATGGACTTCAAAAATAACACAGCGTCGTCATACAGTGTGTTCATCTGCGCATTCGTTCATGAATCCTTGTACGCTTCAGATTTTCAGTTCCAATACCTCTTACTTGGAAGAGTATTTAAATGTCAGAAAAGTGCATAATGGGAAATATTTCACATAGCCTGGGAGGGCAGCCTGACCTGGGGCAAAGCAGAAGCACAGTCTGGAACAGGGTCTTCTCTCCTGGGTTGGCCAATTAGAGAAATGCATACTTCAACAGTAACATGTCCCTTTATAAACACAAGTGCCCTTCGCTTTTGTAAAGTCTTTAAATTTGTTTTCAGAAACATCCACCAAAACTGCCGGATCTTATAGTATTTATTCATTTTAGAATGACTTAGTGAAAATTCCTATAGACTTAGACAGGAAGTTTGAAAATACTTTACAAAGACGTTTTTTTGGGCTAAAATCAGGTCCAGCCGCTCCGATTTTTTTAATTCTGTAAAACGGAGGTAAATTAAGTATATGTTTTTTTCTGAATGTTACGAGGATTTTTGAGGAACACAAATTAGCAGCGGTGGTTGGGCCGGTCCACGCTTGGAGAGTTTTTTAGCTTTTCTGACACCCCCTATGGTCCGATTCCAGACCCTTCTGCATTTGATCAGAATGTAGACGGGACTGGCTGGTCAGGCAAGACAGGAAGTACTGAAGCTAACGCTGAGCTAGCCAGATGCTGTTGCGCAATGATGCTAAATGATGAAAACTTAGGTAAAAGGTTACACATTTTGATCGGATATTCAAGAGTGACATTATTGAGATGGAGTACTGGTCGTGGAAGTACAGGCAGTTGGAGTACAGTTAGTTGGCACACAGGTAGTTGGAGTACAGGTAGTTTTCACCTGCTCCTTGGCGCTATGGCAACAATAAACAAACCGCAGGTGCTAAACTGTGATTGTGATAATGAGTTAAATGATGGCTTCTGCGCGGCTTATTATTAGGACAGTCCAAAATGAGAAACAGAACTGAAATCATATGATTAAATGGAAACGGTGCCCGCAAAAGTGTGTTGGGGGTTTGTGCCTAAATCTATGCATATTTTTGTTTTGCATTTGTAACATTGATTGTAAATTCTGATTCGGTTTCTTTATTTTCAGTGAGTAAAAACATGCCACCAATACATTATACATACATACATACACACATACACACATACACACACACACATACACACATAGGTGATTGGTCAGAGTCGGGCTCATCCCTTTTCATTTTCAGTGCAGTTCAGTCAATATAATGGAACTAGTTAATTTAAGCATTATGACAATGATTTTTATGATATAGGCTAAAGAGATCGTGAGCGTTGTCGGCGTGGCAATTGCAGCGGCCATCCTGCGAGTGGAGAAGTAACACGATTCTATTAGTAAATAATGTAAATGAAACATCTTTAAATGATGTACAAAAGGTATATTTGTGTTCCTAATAATGCAGGAGCTCCACTTTCCTCTTTCTCGGAATAATGAAAATGAATATTCATCCTAAAATCACTGCGCTAGACTGTGTTTTTCACACCATGCACCAGATGGACACAAGCGCTGATCATCTGCCTGGACGCTGATCATCTGCCTGGACGACCTCTGCTGTAGATGAGCCTCTCTGTCCTGATGGTTCTGGCTCCAAAGTCTCTGTCTGCAAATGGAAGCGTGTCAGTCCTGGACCATCTGCAGCCTGTCAGTCCTGGTTTAGTCCTGATTCAATCTTGGTTCAGTCCTGGACCATCTGCAGCCTGTCCGTCCTGGTTTAGCCCTGGTTTAGTCCTAGTTTAGTCCTGGCTCAGTCCTGGTTCTTCCCTGGTTCTTCCCTGGTTCTGCCCTGGTTCTGCCCTGGTTCTGCCCTGGTTCTGCCCTGGTTCTTCCCTGGTTCCTCCCCGGTTCTTCCCCGGTTCTTCCCTGGTTCTGTCCTGGTTATGTCCGTGGAGTAGGATCTCTCCTTCACTGCGGTTCTTTCTGTACTTTTTCCCACTGATTTGTTGGTAGTTTTTCCTTGCTGAGAAGGAGGGTCTAAGGACAGGGGCTGCGCCGGGATAATCATCCATTTGTGTAATTCCTGTAACCATTGGTTACCTGCATCTCTAGTGTTTTATTGTTTGGATTGGTACTGGTAAAAATCCACACTTTTGTTCGTCCCAGAGAGGCTAAAAGGACTAAAAGGAGAATTTATTATCTGAATTTAAAAAGGTTTTTTCATGAATTTTTCACATTCATTTGGAAGAGAATGGTTATTAGATGAAGTACAATTTGAAAAAGTCAAGTTGTCCAAGTATGTAATAGGAAAATATAATTAAAAAGTTCAGCTCCCCATTAGTTTGTTTGAGTTCTTTACAAGAGTTTCCCAGCCCAACATGGCTGCTGAACTGGACATTATTCTATAGGTTACCATGGTTATTTTCAACTTTGAAAGAAGAAATTATTTTTTATTTGTGTTATATGTCAATAATTAAAAGTATTTATTGTTTATGTTCCAGGAATGAATATGAATAAAGACATTTTAAATCAAGACAAAATACAATTGAATCAAAAATCACAAAATCGTATTTTGTCGTATCGCCCAGCTCTATCTGGAGGGTTTGCCATGTTTGGGTCCTGCATGTGGGTGCGCTCCGGAGGGTTTGCCATGTTTGGGTCCTGCATGTGGGTGCGCTCCGGAGGGTTTGCCAGGTTATGGTTCTCTTCATGTGGGTGCCTCCGGAGGGTTTGCCATGTTTGGTCCTGCATTGTGGGTGCGCTCCGGGAGCGGTTTGCTCCAGGTTATGGTTTCACCTTGAGTGTGCTCCGAGGGTTTGCCAGGTATTGGCGGTCCCCGGCGGTGTGTGCTCCGGATTTTGCCAGGTTTGGGTCCGCGTCGGGTGTTGCTCGGAGGGTTTGCCAGGTTTGGGTCCGGCGTCTGGGTGTGCTCCGAGGGTTTGCCAGGTTTGGGTCCGCGTGGGTGTGCTCCAGAGGGTTTGCCAGGTTTGGGTCCTGCATGTGGGTGTGCTCCAGAGGGTTTTGCCAGGGTATGGTCCGGCGTCTGGGTGTGCTCCAGAGGGTTTGCCAGGTTTGGTTTCAGACCTTGGGTGTGCTCCAGAGGGTTTGCCAGGTTTGGGTTTCAGACCTTGGGTGTGCTCCAGAGGGTTTGCCAGGTTTGGGTTTCAGACCTTGGGTGTGCTCCAGAGGGTTTGCCAGGTCTGACTCCCGGTTTGTCGTTCGCTCTGGTGTTGGTGGAGCAGTCTAATGAGTGCTTTGCTCCGGTGCGCGTGTCATCCATATTCAAGCGGCAGCTCAGGGCCAGCAGGTCGACACGAGGAGAGCACCGAGCTGTCCAGAGTCTCATCACAAGAAAACATCCTGCGCATGAATATGAATGTGCATTAATGGATAAGTGATCATTCCCTTCAGCTCCGGCAGGCTTTTAACTAACCCAAGGACACTGAATTTCAAACTCTACGTGTCAATAAATTGGAATACATAAAAAGAAGCCCCATCTCTTTTGCATCCGTAGTGAAAAACAGGTTACACTAGATTTATCTGATTCCTGCTGCTTTTACAGATGACGCCGGTCGAGTTTGAGGTGTTTTGTTTGGTTCACGTTGAGTTTAAAAATGGGTTTAAGAGTGCGTTCACGTCAACATTGCGATTAAACTGGGACAGAATTGAATTGATACTAACCCTGGACTAGACCGGGACTAAACAGGACAAAAACCAGGACACAACAAGGACATGGACATGCAATTTAATCGGAAAGTGACCTAAAAGTACTGTTGTTTTAAGTGCAATCCAAACTGTTTCAACTCAACCTTGTTTTACATTGTTTAACATTGTTTCCTCATCAAAAACACAGCTGGAGTTGTATTTAGCTTCATTCACGTCTTTCATTAACCCTGTTTACGAGGCCATCTTCTCTGAGCCTCACAAAAAACACTTGGTTCATTTTCCCAGATCTGTGACGTCAAAGGTAGAACGCCTGAGCTGTTTTTAAGTCCATAAATCCTCACCAGACTCTTCTGAGGACGTTCTTTACATCGGCATGCTTACATCAGCGTGTCAGAGCAAGCTAGCTTTTTTGTTTGCCTATGATAATTCCCTTTGCTGCCAGTAGATGGACTGCTCACACCAAATCCTGGGGAGGGAACGCCTGACTGATACTGAGTTCTAAAATGAGATGCCAAAGTATAAAGGTACTAAAGAGCTTGTTTAAAAGGCCAATGACAAAACAAGTAAGGTGCAACATGTGCACTTTAATATATTGAGAAAATAATGTTTGTTTTGATCTTTGCACACTACAAACGGGGAGTAAGTCCTGCAATCCATTCGGCTTCACAAAGTTGGGAATCTAATGTAATTATTATGCGCACAGGCATGTCTGAATTTAATTGAGTGAAGAGCTATCTTATTAAAACTGTTTACCTCTGTCTCTGCTCTTCGGAGGAAAAACAAAATAAGCGAGCCTAGCTGTTATTATGGCCTTGACTATTAGCATAATTCAACAGCCATTAGCCTTCAAAGATTTACAATTCCTTCTGTACACATTAGAAGAGAATTAAATAAAAGATAACAATTAAGCAGGTTGAAAAGATATTTGCACTTTTTAAAGAAAATAATTCAACACAGGGAACGCTGATAGCTTATTTTTACGGGTTGATATTTTGGGTTTTCTCTCAGCAAGAAAGCGCCAACGCCGCTCCGCTGTATTTTGGTGACACCGGGTGATTAATGGATTCATTTAAAACGTCATTTTCGAGAACGTGTCTTAATGATACCGTAGCATTAACCTGATTGTGTAAAGACGGTTTGACGGATTACTTGGACATCGGCGTGGAAGGGGACAATCGGAGAGGCGCGGCACAGCTCTCGAAAGTGAAATGAACGCAACCGTGCGACGACGTGCTCGAGGACAGCTGTATTTTTAGTTTTTTGTTTTTTTTACAGCAAACGGCTGCAGGGCACGGAATCTGGCGAGGCGCGATCACAAAACAGCGGTTGGCAAATTTCCGCTAATGGCTTGTTTTCACGTTTCAAAACTCGAGGATGTCAAAGTCCCAGATGGAAAACCCAAACTGATATTGACCATTTTTGTACGCCCCAGGGTTTCGTTCTCGGTTTACCCACTTTTTAGCACAAAGTAAATGTCTGTGTGATCAAGTTAATGTTACCCAATACTCACAACGCGGTGTTATTGCGGTTCTAACCTTGAGGCATGATATTTTTAGTTTTTAATTATGCGTTTGATGACAGCAGTTGGTTCATGTTGCCTGGATTTGAAAAGAGACGATGAGCATTGTCTGTCTGGGTCGTTTCTTGTGTTACTTCTGATTGAAGAGCGTCATCAATGCAACGTGATGGTGCTGTCTTCTAATAAAATGTGGTTGCAGATGTTAGAGATGAGAAGAAAACTTGACAAAACAAAAAAAACAAATTTATACCAGATATTAAAACTAATACAAATTGTATTCATGTTCATTTTAGTTTAATCTTAGTTTGGTCATATTTGTAGTATTGTTAGTCGTTTTACCAATCTCTTAGAAAAATAAATAAAAAATGACATGGTATATTTTCCAGGGAAGACCACTTGGATTTATGAATGATGAAGATAAGACCTTTTCTATTTGTCGAGTGTTACAACAGCAGGAAAGAATTGTGCGATCAAAAATCAAGATAAAAAAGATGTAGTGCAAATCAAACACAGATTGTGTGGTAGGAAAACACAACACGACGCCACTCTTTTGTACAATACGTGGCTCTGACTCTGGTCATGTGCCGTGCAGCGAAAGGAACGGGATAAAACGATAAACGATTAACGATAAAACGGGATGTTTTCATGATTCTGAAACCCAGGAATGCGTCCGGTCGATATGATGTAAAAAATCGAACTGTGATCTGATCCTGACTATTTCATCGTGTTTAGATTCAGTGCTTTTTTTTTTTTCTCTCAACTTTATTGAGAATATTGACAGGTTTATTTATTTATGCATTTAATATATTTATTCATTTATTTATTTAATATATGTTTTATTTACAAATACAAAACAGGAACAGGAATAGTGAAAAGAAACAGTACTTTTCTGCCCACTCACTTTTCCCCACTCACGGCTCCAATTGGTCCGCCTCTGTCGTGTTCTGAGTGAGTGAGTGACAGGTGGCTCTAACCAATCACAGTCAAGTCTGGACTCTTATAAATAAAAGATCGCTTTAATACTTATGCACATTATAAACTCAACGTATTACTTGTGAATAAAATACAAATTGAAAACATTTAAAATCTGTGGAATCCTCATCTTTTCTTTGGCATTTCGGGCAGTGCAATAATACATTTAATTCATAATATACTATTCTGTCATTTCGAATTGTCAATAAAACGCTTGGGTCTTTTTTTTAACTGCGAGGTCCACGGCCAATCCTCTGTCGAAGAGCACGTGTTTTGAAGTCAAATTCTGAGTTTGGAAGAAGAAACGCTGACAAAAAGGCAGTGATCAAAAGGCTGGAGCGTTTAAATCACTCAAACGCAAACACAATTCAAAGCGCTTCACAAACAGTCCAAAAGATACACTACAATCACAAAACAAATGGATTAAAATCACAATACAACCAAATAAAAGCATAAATAAACATTGAGTTCTGATCTGAATTCGGGCTCAATGTGAGGGCCTTGATTTATTACTAATTATTATTATTTTTGTCTGAATTTGCTCAGCCCTAATTGCCTCAGAATTTCCTCTTTCCTGGATCTCGTTCTATAGAAAAACCTCCCCTTCGATTAAAAACCTCTCTCAAACGATTAGCGTCTCGTCTGTTCATTAGCGCGGCCCACAGTGCACCGCTCCCCGGACTCCTCTCACCTGGCCCAGTTCAAATCAACCTCTAATTAGGAGCAGAACTAATGTGACGTCCTTTCAATTCCGCAGCATCTTTGTCCTCTCTGACAAAGTCCTGCAAGCTGACTGTCACCCAAACTTCTTAATTACCCTGATTGCATTGTACTTTTAAATGGACTCATTAAAGATGAATTGCAGCAGCTGAAGAACGGGCCACGGCTGCTGAACCGTAAAAACAAGGATTCGAGGAGGACCTAATTACTTCTGCACTGAAAGGGTTTTTTACTGCCTTATGGGGAGTTGACTCTAGTTGGGATTGCACTCGTGTTGTTACATAAGCACTTAAGCGAAAGTAGTTTTGAGGAAATCCGAGAGCAATATTGAAAAGGCAGCGCCAGATGATTTCGCGACGTTGAGTGATCTAAAAACCAATGTCTTAAAGTCCCATTTTTTTTCCTCCCCGACGTTATTTCTCTAGTCACCTTTTTTATTCCGCCCCGTGAACATGCATCACTTTGACTTTACAAATATTTCGATCAACCTCCATACACAAACTATCGGTTTAAAGACACGATTCAAAACGTGCATCCCTTGGAAACATTTTATTTTGACTTGCAGGCTGCTAGCGCTGTCTGCAACAATCAATAGGTCAACATCATTTTTGAATCATGTTGAGAACTTTAATCGGAATAATATTGCAACTGGAGAGTGCCGAGCTGCTAAAAATATCACCAAAATACCCAAATACACGTCACATATGATTTGTTCAAAGCTTTTTAGACGGTTTGTCCACCATCTTATAAAAAAGGGAACTCTCAAGCTGCTTGATCTGCTGCACATAGAAATAAAGCTGCAAAAAAACGTACGTCCAGTCAAATCACTCGTTCTGGGACGCATCAGGGTCAGTTTGTGCTCCAAAGCCACAAATAAAAGAATTAACCTAAAATAAAACATGAATAGGACTTTTATATGGATTCCGCCAGGACATTTTGGCTTTATTACAAGTCCCTTAAACTCCTTTTTTGTTCATTTGCCTTCAGCTTCAAAAAGGGAATTGTCAAAACCCAGTAAATGCTCATTTTAGTGTCAATCAGCCGATCCCTCCAGAAACCAGCTTCACTCATTCATATATTTAACAAAGAAAATCTAGGCGGAATTTAAAATGTGACGTTCCTCTGAGCAGAGCTGGATCACATTTATAATCAGAGCGAATCAGACATCAGAGTCCAAAACTACTCAGAGTCCCAGCTTCACAAAGGCTCCAGACAATTGTTTGTGCTTCAGACGGTTCAGGCACAGCTTCAGTTTGAGATGGGGGGCTCATTTTTGGAAAAACAGGCCCCGTAAGCGTGAGGGATCAAAGAAAAACATACACAAACAAGTTGATCTTTAAAAAAGGTTAAAGTGCAGTTCAAGTTGATTTAAAAAAAAAAAAAAAAAAAAAAAAGAAGTGTGGCGGCCCAGTATATAAAAGCTATCGGGGGGTCCATAACTTCTAGCAGCGCCCCTGCAACAAAACTCACTATTGAGTTTGAATCTGTGAATAGAGCTAGAAGCAATCTTCCTCCACTTGTCTTTCAATGAACCTCATCAAAAACAGAGCCTCGTCTTCAAGCCAGCCTGACCCCAGCTCCACATGACCCCCCTCTGGCTCCACTTTAGTGTCATTATGGAAATTTTTTGCCATTATCTCTACTTTTCTTTCAATTTCGGACCCCAGTCGGGTTACAACAAGTTCCAAGAGCCGGCACCACCGACCTTGAGAACACAGGACCGTTACTTACTGCTGACCCTGGCGTGACCTCGCCGACACCGGTTTCCTGTTGCGCGCGCGGGGTCAAGCGCGCTACAGCGGGGGTGTCCCAGAAAGCGGCGCCTGTTGCCTCTGAACAAGGCTGTGAGCTTGACCTGCCGCAGCGGTTCAAGTGTCTGCAGAGAACGCCAGCTGAGTTTAAAAGGAAACGGGGGAAAGTTTGGACGACTCTCCAAAGACAAAACACTGTCTCAAACCTGACAAAAGGTGGAAAGGAGACAGCATGAGTTTACGGATGGCAAGACGCGCAAACCCGAAACTTTGAGACGCCGACATTTTTTTAACACCAAAATTAAAAAACAGCAACTGCACTTTTTTACACTGAATTTTTTAAGACATTGTATTTTTACATTTAACACAGTAACAAACTGACTATTAAAGCACTGTATTATTTTCCATAGATTTTTAAAACTTTGCATTTTTTTAAAAACTGATTTTTTTTTTTTGCATAATTTTCATATTTAATGAATATTTTTTGACTTGATCGGATGTTTAAAAAAAAAAAATCAGTTCACGTAATTCAAATGCAAAAAAATGCCATTGCATAAATTCAGTGTAAAACCAAAACTTTGGTTCTAAAAACACAAAATAACCTCCATATGTCTGAGTTTAACAGTGACTGTACAATTGACTGGATTTTTTTGGAGAATCAAATGACATTTGTTACCAGAAAAGCTGTGTCTTTTAAACTTTTAAAAACATGATGGTACATTTACTTCTGGAGCCGCAGGGGGTTCGAAGTGGGCGGAAAGTTGAGGTCCAATGGGAATTTTTGTTTCCGCAAGGCCCCGCCCACTCCAGCAAGCGATGAACAAGGCCAGCAACACAGTCTGCACTAAAGAAATGGTCAAAATGGATGTAATTTTATAGCAATTTATCTGAAATTAATGATATAAAATAGTGCTGCAAGATAAATGACAAATGACTTCTCTCTTCTCTTGGCATACTACGAAGAATTAGAAGTTGCCGTTATGTCAACTTTGTATTATTCATACCCAAACCTCTCTTATTGTAACAAGTAAGTACATTTCCAAGTACATTTCCAAGTTATCGCCAAAAAATAAGACTTTTTACAGAAGGCTTTTGTCCGCCTAGACCACGACGCTCCCAGTGCCCCCCTTTTCTTAAAATTACAACTATTAAATATTTATGACATTAGTATTCATCAAATGTGTACCTTTTTTGTTCTTATGATAAAACGTGGTAAATCTCCTTCAAGAAGTTCAATCTAATCAAACTCGACAAGTAAAAACTCTTCAATCTCCTGTGAAGTAAAACATCAAGTGCAGTTTTCTTTTCGACATCGTGTGACTTTTGTGACTACTTCAAACAACAGTAAAAAGCATCTGAAAGAAATATGGCTCAATAAATATATATCATGATTATTAACTAAAAATAGAATAAATCTTATGTTTTTTTGTGTAATCATGATAGTATCAAAATACTAATATGTACTTCATGTGATCAACAATGGGCATTGGAAAATAAATAAATTATATATATTTTTTTATATTTTATTTGCTTTTAAAAGTAATAATTTTTTTCCTGAAAAGATGTTTCTTTACTGTAAAAACAATTTTCAGTTTAATGTGATTTTTAATCTGTGAATCATGTGTGTGGCCTCAAGGGGGTGTGGCCTCAAGGGGGTATGGCCTCAAGGGGGTGTGGCCTCAAGGGGGTGTGGCCTCAAGGGGGTGTGGCCTCTGATTTCTGCCACGCTCCATCGCACTTCTATTTTATGGGGTTTTTTTTTTTAATGTAAACTTCTGTATTTATGAAATTAAAATACAAATTGCTATTTAAATTGTTGTAATTAGCCATTTCAAGGACTGCAGTTATTTTGCTCACATCATTTCCTCGTTAACAACAAATGATCCTGTCTTATCCTGTGTAAAAGCTGCAAATCCTGTAGATCTGACTTCCAACAAACGTGTTCTGAAACGTTTGGGATTCTTGGATTAGTTTAGCCATTCTTCTCTCAAACGTTAACGCTCCTGAGAGTTTAAAATGTGGACTTTGAACAGAATCCAACAGTTCGTACATAAATCTAAAACTCTAGAAGTTTTTTTCGAAACATAAAAACTTTGAAATTACCCCATTTCCAAGTCTCCGTTTCGTCCCGTTTGGTGGCGATTTCTCCACGCGTACGTACGCAGGCGAGTCGCGGTGGACGGGCGCGCGTTACCCAGAGATGGCGCCGCTCTTAAGTGAAACCCGGCGGGATTCCAGTTCGTCGCCGGGGCCCCCCGATTTCAACTTCCTTGCCCGCGCGGAGCCTGGGGGCCGTGTGCATTGCGCCGGTGATCCTCTCGCTTGTCAGGTGGCTCGCGCTCTCAGCTAATCCTGTCGGAAATAGAAATGTCTACCGCCTTTGGGATGGAGAAAGAGGGGAGGAGGAGCGGCGGAGGAAAGGGGGCCCCCGAAGAGTCAGTCATCCTTGTGCACGAGGGGAGATAGGCTAATCTTGTCACCGACGCCGGGAGGAAGAGAGTCCCGAGCGATCACTGGTTCAGAATCCTGCTCCCTGAGATGATTCGTTAAGTCACACCAATTTGTTTTATTTATCGATTTCCACCACACTTTGTTGTATGATTAATCTGAAACCTCCCAAAATAAAAAGGGAAATCAAATGAGTTTACAGGCAAGCGATGTCTAATTGAAAACGTTTATCTGCTGATTGTTATAGAAAATGTAAGGACGGTTGATCTTTTTGGCCAAAAATGCAAACCATTGAGACATTTGTGGATTTTTCTTTTAAATATTCACCATATTGTCAACATAATAATCTACTGAATTATTGGTAGCCATTGGTCCGCAATTATAGCCCTAAAAGGGATGTAAAAATAATTTGGGTAATCGATAATCGTGATTATTTAGGTCACAAAATATGATGATGAACACACAAAAATTCAGAAGCAATAAATTTAAATATACAGTGCTTTTGAATCTAATCGTTTTAGTCAGACAACATACTTCATTCATTAGGAAAGTTGTCCATGGTGATGCATGAGACAATGACTTATTAAGGATCGCACTATAGTTTGGTTGTGGTGTCAATCCATTTTTTAAATTGTATTGTTTATTCTCATAATCATCGTGGCACTAAAAACTTATTTAATCAGAACAAATATGTCACCTGTCATTATAATATCACCTGCTTGTCACTGCCCGACCTCAGCTAAGCAGGACAGGGCCTGCTCAGTACCTGGATGGGAGACCGCTGGAACACCAGGTGCCACAGTGGGGCGCTAGAGGGAATGTCGTTGTGTCCTTACAATGCCTAGTAAAGTAAAGAGTGTCTTGAAGGTGGAAAAGCGCGCACAAGGCCTATAACCGGACCGTTCCAGGAGTATGTGGCCTTGACCAGCTCTAAATAGTACACATACCACCGTTTGAGAAACACTGCCCTAAGCTATAAATCTTATTCTGACCCAGACGTCTGTTATGACTGTTTGGCAATTCCATTAATTTCGCTAGAGAACCAGAGAAAAGTCTTGCTGCTAAAATAGTACGATATAAAGTAGATTGATTTGTGCAAAAGGTTCAACAATGCACTCTTTCTCTGCGGGGCTTTGTGGTCCGGCTTTGTGGCCCGTCCACTTTAGAACTTATTTGATGCGAACACCAGCGGCGCTACGCAAAAAAAAAAAAAATCCCCCCCACGCCCCCCAAAAAAAAAAAATCACACAACCTCAGAAAGGGCCCACGGATAACGCGACGCCCGAGACAACTTCCCCTCGAATAAGGCGCATACGTTCGTTCTATTTAGCGTATAATACATTCTATCGGTTTGAATAAGTTCTCAAGCCTCGTTCACCCCTTCCATCATCTCATATACTCTCACACCTTCCAATTCTGTTTGTCTCCCGGTGCTCCATTTGAACGGTTTAAATGTTAAACGCGTTACAGATGGTGTTTGTGCGTGACTCATCTCCTCTCCTTCGTCTCCGCTCCTCTTCGACGGAGAATAAAGACATCATTTTGAGTGCTTTTGTTGCAGTTGTTTTTATGTTGTGTTTTTTTTTGGGGGGGGAAGGAGGAGGAGTGGGGCTGCTGGTGTATGTAGGTCAGGCAGAGAGCTTATTGCGGGTTATGTGAGGTTCCACTGCTGTCAGAGCGGTGTCGGGCGCAGCACTTACTCATGCTGCCGGCTGAACTCTTACCTTCTAGAAGAAATATACGCTATTATTATAATGCCATGCTAGCTATAACGTGCTGTTGCCGACTTGTTTCTACTGTGCTGTGCAAGTTGTTTTGACATCCATGGGCCACCACAGACGTGTCGAGTTAGTACTGTACCAAATGCAGACACAAAGACATGAAGAAGAATATAAGGGTCCAACGGCGCAAGTATGTATGAATATCCGAGTATGCTAACGGTCGCCGAGTACCACATGCTACAACAACGCTTTCGCCGCCTGCTGTACAGTATTATAACATCTAGAAATGTTCCCCCCCCCCCCCCCAAAAAAAGGTTAAATGTTGTGTTTGTCATTGAATTAAAGGGTGTTTTTGTGTTCGAGAGAGTTTCCCCCCCTTGCCAGACCACGCCTCGCACTATAACACTGTAATTGGTGCCTAAAACAGTGAACCGAAACCTATAAATAAAATAAAAAATATCAAGTTCTCAAAGTATTCTCACTATCTCCTGGTCATACTTTAAAAATGGGATGCACCATGTATTCTAACAGAAAGATGGGCGTTCAAGGTTCCAAAGAGAAACCTCCTCTTTGGTCTTGTTCTGCTGCATGGGAAATTCAGCAGAAGATTCACTCGCTTGCTCAGTAAAGTCCTAGACCTAAACCGTCTTGATCTGGCTTCGAATTCTGTCCCCAAAACCGCATTTCTTTACCTGTTTCACGGGCAAATCCCTGAAAAACAGCACTTTATTGTTCAACGAAATGACTCCAAAACTGGCGTTGCCCGTGCTCTCGTTTCCTGAGTGGATATACTTGACTATTCCACGATGTTTAGGTTATCAAATTGTTTGCAGGCGCACTTCGGGGGCCGGCTAATACTGTAATCTGTTCCAGGGCCAAACCGATCTGGGCCACTTTCGCCTGCAGTGCGACCAAAGCCCTTAAATCTCATCCGCGGGAACTACTTTGCATGCATTATGGCGCCGGCACCATTAGCCATACGCGCACCCAATCTGCCATTAACGTGATGGAGTGACAAGAATAATGGCCGCCTGTCCAAACTGACGGCTCGGTGCGGAAAAACAATGAGCCCACTTCTTTAGAAAGGTGCGTTTTAAAGAGAGTTTTTGGAGAACAGCTGACGTCCAAGCTTCCAAAAAGTACTTTTATGTTTTGAAGCTTGACAATTATGTAATGGTGGATCTTGCTCCTCCAAATGACATTGATATGCAGAGCTAGTTTCGTGATCCTTGGAAATGGCCGACGTGTTGCACATTATGCCGCGTCTCGCCCGTGTTTGCAAATGGAAACTGGAAGGATTTTGCTTCCTATCTGCAACATTTCTTGCTAAAAATCCTGATGAACTTTAGTTGGAGAAGACGTATCGTGCTTTTGTTTGCTATTTAGCCGTTATCTGTGACACACACGTGGGGCATCACTTTTTATGTTTTGGAGGTTTTAAAATTGCGTTATTGGTCTTAAAAGTGTGCTGTGTGCGCTTGATTTCCGCAATCGTCTTTACAGTACGCCACCTTTAATTGTCATGACAACGAAGTCCCGCTCTGCCGGGCCACGCTGACAAAGACCACAACAGAAAGAAGTGGAAATTGCTGAGTCCTACGTGTAGTAAAACTATTAATTGGAGGGCTGAGTATTAAGTGTGTGTTGCGGGACGGTAAAAACAATACGCAAAGTAACTAAGTAAAGCTTATTTGTATGTCACTTTTCAAAGACATTGGTCACAAAGTGCTTCATACAGGAAAGAAATACGATATCTATATCTATTATATATTACACAAAAACACTGCATAGTTGAATGAAGAAAATGCATGAATCACTCACTAAATACAACTTTGAATGGGTAAATGAGAAGGGAAATAAATGATAAGTGTTGCATAAAATAAAGACCAGATTAATCAGACGGTTTGAAGCTAGTTGAGTCTCATAAAGTGGTTAAGGAAGATAGACTTCCTATCTTTAATTGACATGACTTTAATTGTTCTTGTGGGGAAATGTGTCATATGGATTTAGGCGCATGGTCAGCAGCAGAACCAATGACTGTATCACGTTCATGAGGAAAACCTAGAGCAAATCCGCCCGAACAAAGGAAGCACATGTAAAAACAGCACAGAAAATCAGCACAAATATGGACTAAACTTTGGCGCTAAACCTGGATTCGATCAGGCCTAAACCAGGATTGGAGCCATGATTCAGTTTGTCTTGACTGTCCTGGCTCCAGCATCTCAGTTTTGCACTTAAAATAATTAATTCCAATCCTGAGTGCCAACAAAAAGTGTTTATATCTCTTCCTAAACTTTAGTTAAATAGATGTTTGTACCTGTCGTCTTAGAAAGAGCTTTTAAAAGTTGGCAGCGACAAATGTGACCACCCACTTCTCTGGAACAGGCAGCTGCCACGGGGAGCCACTGTTTACATTGTTTCTGCATAATTATTTCTTGTGAAACATGAATTCGTCGTCTTTGCAGCTGTCTCCGAACCGTGTCATGAGTAATGCGACATTCAAGCCGTAGCGCAGATGTTACCAAATAATCGGAGACCAAATATCATGCTCGGGGGAATGAATTGTCCCGCTCACGACGAGGCGGATGAGAGGCGGAACATCTTTGCAAATGAACGACAAGGTGTCTCCACTACCGCCAACCGCCGGAGACGCTCTGACGCCGTGCCTCAGATCCAGGGGCCCTACTTTTCAACGCCAAAGAAATCAAAAAGGAACTTAATATCTCCTCTGATTTCTGATCTCGGTGCGCGCCGTTTGAACCAATCTCAATATAGCCCGATCAAATGTTTGCACAAATGCGGCGGCGGTGGTGGCGGTGGCGGTGCAGAGGGTCTTGAACAACTCGTGCATGTGCGTATGAGTCACTGCCCCAGAAATGCAATTAACATTCAAACTAAGCTCAAATCCGATTAACCTGGGGTGTTTTGGAATGGCTTCAGTCTATGAGATTACATGAGGGAGAACGCTTTACTGTATATTCATGCGTTTCATGTGACTTGTTCCCGTTCTGGGGGCCATTTTGAGGACTTTTGATGATGTCATACTCACAGATGGGGGGGGCAGGAGACAGTTTTCCCTATTGATTGTGTGGTACTTTTATGCCCAGACAGGGATGACACGATTATACGGTTAAAAATCGAGAATCGTGATTATTGAGGTCACAATTTAATTAATTTTTAGTTCAATCTATCGTCCAAAAAAAATAGTCTTAAATGTAAATACCTTTTCATATCTGGCTATTATTGTCATATTTAACTTGATTTTGTCGTTCAGAAAGCTCATGTTCATAAAGCTGCTCACAAACTTGAAGAAGAGTCACATGTCAGACCACGAGAATGAAAAAAAATGAAAGATTTCACTGTCGTTTGGTCACAGTCTCAATAGTGAATAATCGTTAAATCATGACGTTTTTTCCTCACAATAATCGTGACGCTAACATTTTTCCTTGGACCCAGAAACGATCCAGGAAAATAACAACTTATATTTGACCCTAAAACTCATTCAATTTAACTGCCGTAACCCTAACATCCGTATTACTGTAAATATCACTGGGCTGTCGAATGTTGTGATGTCATCTGAAAGATACTGTAGAATACTTTCCATGACAACAGTTTTTCATGCCTCAAAACGCATGGATTGGCTACATACTCAGTTCATTCTACATATTGACCCAGTACGTTGTCCGGCTGCTTCGCCAGTGATTTGAAGATTAAAATTTTTTTTTAATCCCGACATTAAAAAAAAGCTTTTAGGAAAGTGGTGTCACAACCTGTTTAGTTTTCTCGTTTTATTTTGATACTCACCGCCTCGTTTTTCATATCCTTTGTCTGGTTTCCCGCCGATTTGATCACCTGACCTTCTTTGACTTCACCTGTGTTAAATTTTCTCCACCCCTCCCTTAGTATTTAAGCCCCTCCTTTCCTTTGTTCTGTGCCAGTTCGTCTTTTCCCACCTGGTTGCTGGTTCCTCGACCTGTGAACGTGGATGAAGTGTATTTTCTGTTATTTTGAGACTATTTTTCGTTGACTACAATAAATCAAGATTGTTCCGAGAGTTGTGCCTTTTGAGTCCATCCCAACTGAGTATCCGTTACAGTACAAACACACATGCCACACAGGTGAAATCAAAGAAGGTCAGGTGATCAAATGGGTGGGAAACCAGACGACAAAGGAAGAGATCTGACTATCAGGGCGGTGACTATCAAAATAAAACAGGAAACCCATCATCAACTAAACCGGTTGATCTACAGAGCTGGGTGTGACACGTTGTTGTTGTTGTTGTTGTTGTTGTTGTTGTTGTTGTTGTTGTTGTTGTTGTTACACTCAACCCCCAGTGTCTGTGTACTCGTGTGTGAATGGATGAATGGTTCCATGATGTAAAGCGTTTTGAGGGCCTTGAAGCTAGAAAAGGCCATGAAAAGTGACCATTTGACCTTTTTAAAAAAAAAAAAAATTATATTTTTAACCGTTCAGGTGCCAGCTCTCTATTGTATGCTAAATGCTGTCAGAGATTAAATTTTTATTTATTTTTCATTATCTGACTAAGTTTATTGATCCACATTAGAAATGTATTGGGCACAAAGCTCCAAGAAAATAACATTCTGAAAATCTAAACTAATATATTCTGTTTTAGTTTAAGCATCACCAGCTTTGTGTGCATGGTGGTTTACAGTGTGAAAAATGAGTACGATAAAGACAAAATAAATGTTTTCTGACTCGTACTTGGCCTGGAGGAGCCTCCTTCTGCTTGTTTCCATGGAAATGTTGTTCCTTTCACTATATATTCTACAGTACAGCAGAACCTATTCCGACATATGGTTTTAACTTTGTATTTCCAAGGAATCCTGCAGGTTATGTCTTTGTATGCGTGTATATATTTACTTTACATATGTAAGTTTTTGTTGCTGTATGTTTAAAAAAAAAAAAAAGGAATCTTGCAGGTTAAAAGTTACATACTGTTACTTAAAATATTTAAATTCCACACTCCAGATGATTATTTTGAAAGCGGTTAGACCCAGATTCAACCACTGCTCCTATTTTGTGATGGTGAGCATGGGGGACCGAGTGGTTCCTCTGACTTCTTGGGGATACATTATGAGGGTCTATTAGGCCATGTGCAAACGTAGGCGGGTATTTTTATGAACTCATGTCCGCCGCCCTTCGTTTTAATAAAAAGTATTGCGTACACACACTGGTTTTTAATGTCCGTCCACAAAAACCCCTATAATTGTGCTCTTGAGCGCGGTCATAAACATGCCAGACCAATAGTTGGCAGTGTGGGTCTAACTTTTTAGGCAAAATCTATCCAATGAGAGCAAGTCTTTCTCGTCGTCACTTCCGCAAAACATGAAGCGTGGCGCCAGGTAGTCTTTCGTGTGTGTGTGTGTGTGTGTGTGTGTGTGTGTGTGTGTATGCCTACAATGTGGAGGAAGAGTTATTTTGTGCCGACCGTAAAGCACGCCATCTGTGCTCCGCGACAGAAGTAGTAGTTTTGTTTGCCAAATCGAGCAAGAAAAAAGCACTTATACAAACAAAAGTAACACACTTCTCAAAGGATGCGCGTTGTCCACGGTCAGTCATAAACGAGGACACATTTGTGTGACGCAGATCGTGCCGTTTGGGAGCTTAAAACGCCGGTTACCCACATCCACACTCAAACACAAAACCGGAATTGACAGTTATGTGTGGACGACAGGCCAAATCGTAGAAAAATATGTGCGTTTTTATCAGATTACGCGCGGACATGGCCTTTTTAGTTGGGTTCTGTGACGTGCGAAAACGTCTGTAGAATTTGTGAATCTACAAGTTCGGCCCAGTACTAAACCATTTTACTCTTGTCAAACAGAGCAGGCACCACTCCGTCCAACAGCCCCCAACTTTCTGCCACACATAAGCTTTGTGTTAATATTGTTGCGGGCTGTTTTTCAAATAACTAAAGTGTGTGTGTGTGTGTGTGTGTTGTGTGCTCGCTCTTGCAGGTAGCTGGTCGAACGAAGGAGCCGTGCCGCTCGGGGATGTGGATTACAAGGAGACGGTGTCCGCCTCCGTCCCGCACTCTCCCGCGCCGCCAGCAGTAAAGAGCCGCCGCCCCACCACTACCACCACCACCACCACCACTCCCCCTCCCCCCCCATCCCGAATCAGCAGGCCCGCAATTACAGCCTGTGAGTATCAACGCCGCCGGGATAATTATGCTACGCTAGCGCCGATGAGCGCGCCGCGGAGGAAATGCTCTGTTAGCGGGGGAAATGTGGCATCAGCTTTAATGCAGGATTGCGCTGGGGTTTTAAGGCTGTCGGAGTTTTTTAGCTGCCCGAGTAGTGATCAGGGGAATTATGGGTAAGTGGCGCTCGAGCGGTGGTGGAAGCATGTTTTGGGATCAAGTCTAATGCTTCAAGTTTGCCGCAGTTGTAGTATTTTGAATCGTAGTGGGGCATAATTAGGCTGCAATATAGTGCAGGACATTGGGGCAGCACTAAATAAAGCTTTATGGTTGTAAAACAAACCGCGCCTCAATAGATTTAGGTAACGTGGTACTTTTTTTTTTTTTTTTTTTTTTTTTCTTGTATTTTTGTATTAATTTTTTGTGTTTTCGTCAATTTTAGGCCACAATGTTAGTCAAAAAAAATAACAAGGGATGCAAATTACGTTGTGATGGTGCTGATTTATCTTCCTCCTTTTGCAAATACAACTCAGAATGTGATTTAAATGTGTTTTTTAACATTTTTACCTGCGGACAATGCTGGTTTTGCGCGCGAACACACTTCCTGGGGGAGAAATCCGCTTAATCAGTGACGACCATGAATGTATCTTTTCAAGAAACTGGCCAAAGCTTTGTACATTGTCAAACTAGTCCATTTCAAGGTGCACTATGTGACTTTTCTGGTGGCGGCTTTGTCTATGTCCATTGGAAACAAGCAGGTAGCGCTACCAGGCCAAGTTACAGGTCAGATCCATGGGCAGGTGACCCCCACTCACAGCAAGAATGAGTCTTTAAAAAAATAAAAATAAATTCAATACATATATTTTTTTTCAGCAATAAAAACGCCTGTAATCGTAAAAGATATTATTGCTTTTTCTGGAATGTTCCACAATATTATGTCCATGTACGTAAATATGTTGATTTTTAAGATGTTTTTATCCATTTAAAGGACACAGCTTTTGTATCCATATCGTTCCCTTTATCAAAAAAATACCTGGCGTGGCTTGTTTGCTTCATCGCGCTCGTTTCGCTAAGTCTGTTTACGAGGATGTCTTCTCTGAGCCCTAGAAAACACTTGGTTTCAGATTCTCCAGATTTCGTGACGTCAAAGATGGGAAAAGACCACGTAGGACCACTGCGCTGTTTTTAAGTGTACAAATCATCCAGTCGGACTCGATCGGAGCATTTCTGCCGCCATTACCTTTTTTGTACCTATTCTATGTACTCGCATGACGGGGCAATTGTTTGTTTTGCCGATTGCTGCCAGCACACACAGCGCTAACACCAAATCCTGACAAGGGAACGCTTTCCAGGTGGGTGTGGTTTTCAATGCATTCAATTATTTTAAGTAAAGCAAAGGTACAAGAGTATGTTGTAAAGGCCAGTAACAATACAAATAATGTGTAATATGTGTCTTTTTAAGTGTGCGTTTGTGACTAGGTTATTAATCGATCATTGTGATTTATTCAGGTCACAATATAATCGTAAGAACCAAAAAATTATAATCGTGACAGTTTTAGAAGCGAAATTAAGTATTTTTTCGAGCATCCAAAACTTTTTATCTGGCTGTTTTGTGTGTGTGTCAAATGGAACCTTTTTATTGTGTCTTTTCAGGACGTTTAATTTGGTAAATCTGCCCCCAAACTCCCAAACCGAACAGTCACATGTCAGACCACGAGAATGAAAGAAAATGTAAGATTTCACTGTCCTTTGGTCCCAGTCTTGAATAATCGTGACGTTTTTATCTCACAATAATCGTAACACTAACATTTGATATCGTGACGTCCGTATTTGTGACATAAGCAATTGAAACCGGGTCAGCTGGCCTTTTTTTTAAAGCTTAAACTGTTCCACTGAAGCGCAGACGAGGCAGAAGAGACTTGTTCTGCTCACTTGCACAACTCTCCGTGTAAACACGAGGGTCAAGTATCGAGAGTTCAATGGCCCCTCGTGAGTTTATTGCACTTGGGATCGAGAAGGGTTGCATCAACACACACCACTCAAATTGGTCCTAGCGCTGCGAGCGGCCCTTGAGCTCGTCTCCGCCGCTCTTCGTCTGTGAATTAACATCAATTAACGTCACTGGAGCACATTACAGACACTTCTTTTTGGGCTGAACTTTTCCCACTGATGTGGATAGCTCTCGGGCTTTTTAACACCACCACTCGCTGACTCATTCACCGCGACGAGGGCAGTTGTTGGCACTGCGTTTTGTTGTGGTCGGGGCTTTAACTGTGTGATGATGACTAAGTGGCTCTCTAAGGCAGGATCTGTCCTAGTTTTTGATTTTGATTTGGGAATTCTGGGTAGGACTACGGGAAGTTGGAATACGGAGGATTTAGGGTGGGTTCACACTTCGATCGTCACCATAGAAATTGGGATTAAACTGGGAATAAACCTTAGAACTAAACCGGGATTGGCCCAAGAGTGTGAGCATAGTCTATATTAATAAAGTATTCAAAAAGGCATCCAAAAAACAAAACTGATAGTTTCTACACTGTTGTGGTTAAAGGGGACATTTTAACCGTGTTAGACCTGGTTTAATCACAGTTTAATCCTTGATATTGGTCATGGACTTGAACATGTTTCCTCTTTATGACCTATTTTGTGTTTAGTTCAGACCTTTTTTTTCGCCAATCCTTTGGTTTCAAATATTACTTGGGCTGATTCTTGACCAAAAAGTCTGAAATTACCTTTTTTAATAACACTCATCACATGTTTATTCCTTGTCTTTACACAAACCAATCAATGAACCTTCAGATGGCCATAAAAGTCAGTTAATAGGGCCTATTTGTTTTGTGTAATTAACCCTCAGAAATATCACCAAGCTCGGTCAATAAGAAACACCATTGCTCTATGAACTATTTTCCGGTCTTTGCGGAAATCTAATTTAGTAATCATTCCACCAGTAACGCCACATAAACGATATCATTCCAGCGCCGCAGTCATTACACACCCACTCGTATTGTGGTTGTGTTTGCTCGCTCTGCCCTCGTCATTGTGTGTGTCCGGTTTATTGTTTCAAATAAACCACACGCACTTGTATGCTGATGAATGCAGGCTCGCTTGATTGCCATTATTCATGTCAGATTAGCAGCAGATAGTATGCAGGATCCTGATTGCAGGCGTAAAGGTTAAACTCTTGACCTCTGGTATGTGGTTATAACGTCGTGTGCATCATTATCACCTCCATCAATCAATGCAGCCCACTTTCCAGTGTCACGCATGTTATCGAGGGCTTGACCGGTGGAAGGAGGAGGCGGCAAGGACACATTTAGCTAATATCAACGCCGGAGTTAAAGAGTAGGGTTGTAATGACATCCAAAACGATATGATCAAGGTACAATATTGTAGAACAGAATTGTAGATAGGATCCCTTTCCCTTTTTAAAAAAGCTTCGACGGGCCTTTGATGCGTCTCATTGCTGTCATATTTCAAAAAAATTCAGATGTAAATGTTTAATAACACTTCATTCTTCATGTTGGCTGCACTGAAATTGAACAAAGGATCATTAAAAAGGAACTTGGACAAGCTCAAGAGAAGAGAACCCTTTTTTATGTGTCCAACATTGGGTGAATTCCAACGGTTGCAAGAGAAAATTTGCAATTAACCATGAAAATGAGCCTAATGCCATATACAATATACCAGACACGGAGATACAAACAATCGCACTCACATTCTTTCACCTTTTTGCAACCTTCACCGCCAGAAATGATGTTTTATCAGCCTTCAAATGACGAGCGAAACAATAATCTTTTCTTGTTACAACTCCATAAGTGCCGTTCTGATATTGACCGAAACCCTTTTTTGTCCATGACCGGCAAATCTCCTTAAGTTTGACCTCGTCGCGATGACAAATAGAAAGTAATAGCCAAAAGGGTTGAGGGGGGGGGGGAGAAAAAGCCTCTCTTAGGTGAGTGTATCTCGGTAATACATCCAGCGGACTGTAGCTCTCTCCCCACGGACGAACGAGTGCAGGGTTTTTCAAATAGAGCCGCATTACGGGAGAACGCCATCACTTCAACTGCTCTGGCAATTGCCCCAAAATGGCCAATTTCCTGTGTAGGATGTGTGTTTTCACATTTTTATCATCCGCGCCTGTGGTAATCTGCGTGCACTTAGGCCCATCACTCATCGGAGGCGCGCCGAGAGGATCCCGCGCGCAGTAAAAGTGACAGACGGCCTTCCGCATGGTTGGAGACGTACAAGCGCAGTCGGGGGAGCGCTTTTATTGTATTTTCAAACACAAGGTGCCGCCGGGGGAAAACGTCTCTCCGCTTAACGACGCCGGCTCAAAACGGTGTTGGGGAAAGAGACGACTTTGTCTTCGGCGTTAATGAGGACGGTGGCAAATCAAAGACGCGTGTTCGGGCATTGTCCGTCGACCAAAGCGCGGACTGCCATGTGCGCTGGTGTTCACTGGAGTGTGGGATGTCTGACGCTCAACACACACACACACACACACACACACACACAATTTATTCGTCTTCATTTTGAGGACGTCACCACATGTTGTAGCCTTTCTCCACTATTAGTTGGTTAAAAAAGAGGTGATATTTCAAGACAATCTTAACACTTAAAAGCGCCGAAAACGTATCCTTAAGCGTCATCATCCGCAGCCTCGCTCCGTACGGACACGCTCTCTAACCCAAGTCTGATCCTAAAATATAACCCAGTAGGTTTTGGTAACAAAGTACTTTTATTGTTTTTGTATTATTTTGTTCGTTTTTGTCCATTTTAGGCCACAAAGTTGGTCAATAATACTAACTAACTGAACTAGTTTTCACAAGAGTGTGGAATGTCTGATGCAACGACAATTTTCCTCTGACAATGGCGATTATATATATATATTTTTTTTAAATTGGAAAATATTTATACATTCCACAGCTAGTTTTGAGTGTTCGTGGGTTTCATTCGAGTGTCTTGTTCGTCGCCGTCTTCGTTTTGCGGATGTCACCGCATGTTGAGGGCCCATCTCCACTAGTAGATGGTCAAAAAAGAATTGATAATTCGAGAAGATTTGGGGGGAAAAAGAACAAAGTTTTGAGGTTTTGATCCTTATCTACTGCAACACTTAAAAGCTCTCTGTACGGACGCGCTCTCTAACCAAGTCTGACCCTAAAAATATAATGCCTGGACAGTAGGAAGTTAGATTAACGACTTGTCTGCAAGTAGGCTAACGTCTATTAGCATCGCCATGCAATAAATGTGGTAGTTTTAAAGTGTAAACCTGAAACAAAGGGCTCTCTGCACAGTCTGGAGTCATTTCTTGTAAGTCCTCTGGTTCCTCTTGATGGTGTCAATCCATTTATGGTCTTTGAGAATGTTACGGAAGAATAATCCTTTTTGTTTGAGACTTTTTGTTGGTGGCTTCTGTACTCAACATGTCAGTAGCAAGAGTGTCCCGTCACTTCAGAGCCATGGATTGTTTAATATGTGCTTCGTCGTCGTCTGGGCCGTTTCCTGTTTGTGCAATGTGCTACAGCTTTGACTAATATTTACTCACGTCTGCGAGGCTTTTAACAGTTTGTGCTTTGCTTTGTTTTGTGGCTCGTCTTGCTTGAATTTATTTTTAACCTTTTTTATTTAAACAGAGATTACCAAACCTATTTTCCAAGGAAGTCCTGGCCAAAAGGCAGCAACGTTATGACAAACTATTGCACATATTGATGTCTCTACGATGCTTTCACCCTAAATCTAGCACAGATCTGGCACATTTACAGGAGATCGATTTAATATGCAGTGTCCCATTTTAAATAAACGATAAAATACAATGACAATCAGTGTTGGATCTGAATCTGAGAGGAAGGATAGTGTTGACGTCTCGCCTCCTGTTCGCCTGGCCGTTACACCTGACCACAAGCAGGATCTGCCTCACCGTACTGGAGATATTTCTTGCCGCTGGCTTTACTGTCTCCACTGTAGTTTAAGAATGGTTAAATTGTTTGGCGAGGTGTGAGTGCCTGGACACGGCGGTGAGAGTGCGCTCTTAGACTCACTTTATAAAAGTAAAGTGTCCAATTTGGTCCCTTCAGACAAGTGTTTATGTAAGTCTAGGTTTTGTCATGAAAGAAATGTAGTAACAGCTAAGGTAGTGTTTATTTCTTTGAGGTAAAGAAAAGAATAGTTTGAAGTCGGTGTAATCCCTCATTCGTCCAGGAGTGATTGGAGAAAAGGATTCAAGTATAGTCATCTGGACACAGTTTAGAAAATCAAGACGCTTCGACTTTCACCCGAAAGTCACTCTCGTACTGTGGACCTGGGCTGAGACTTTATGCTACTCTGAGCTGCGTAAGCCCTGCCCTCAGGGAGGAGTTCCTGATAATGGCTTCTGTCTTTAAGTGTTTAAAGTAAACAGTCATGCTGTCGGGAAACCCTTTTAAGGTTACATTTACTGGTTGACACCTTGGTCACCCAAGAGAACAGGTCCCGTCATATGCGATACTCATCAGTGATTGGGGAGCTGCAGTCAGAAAACTAAAGATTGCAATGGCCCATTACAGGGCAACAAAGAAGATTCATTTAGTGTGTGTAGTTTGTAACTTTGCTAAAAAATGTCATCAGTCCAAAGCGTACGTTGTTTCGAGATTGAAGTGAGCCTTTTACTTCCCCTTATCCCCCTCACGACATATTGCACTGGACAAACCTCAGAAAAAGTCCCAACGTTTTGCATCCGAACAAACAAAAGGGTCAATCTTAAAGCACTTTTCATTGACTGTAATAAACATCTACACCATAGATCTTTAAGTCGTGAACCGTGAAATCGTATCCTGTCCAGGAAAGCCAGACTTGCACACTCGAGTGTATTCAAAATACATTTTAGAATAACTATAAATCACAAGGGCTTTTGCCTCTGCACGTTTTTTCTTTTTCAAATCCATGAAAAAGAATCTATCAATCCCAGGCGTTTCTGTATTTCAGTAGTTTCAGAGGTGCACGCCATTAGACATAGCACGTACCCAAGATGGTCATAAATTTCTCCACAAAGAGCATTTGGCAAACAGCTTGTTTATTTTGATACATCGAAGATAATTGGATTCCTGTGCTTTAGGGCAGAGCATCATTCTTCAAAATAAAGACGCTGCTGCTGCTGTCAGAGCTTTTCATTTTACACTTGTCAGAAGAAGATCATTATGTTCAGATCAGGGAAGATGTTTTGTTACAACGGCTATTTAAAATGAAAAATTCAACAAAAACAAAGTATTTTTTGGAAGTAATTTCAGCTCTGAACCTGAGCAACTTTAGTAAAATGGAGCTGGTGCATGATACCACATGTTTAGATAACAATTTGGGACTAAACTAGGGTCACCAGATTTTCAAAATGACAAAGTGGGCTGGGGGTAATAATAACATTGTAAAAAAAAGTGGGTGTAATTTGGTACATTTGTATGCTCTCGGCCCATCCATGGCTCATTCAGGCTCACTTGTGGGACAGTGTATAATCTGAGAGACTTCTATCAGTGGAAATGAGTGCATTTTGTGTGTTCTGGTTATTCTAAAGACATATTTCTCTATTTTGGCTAAAGAAATGACAGTATAAACCCCTCTTTACTGTTGCCGTGGCTCAAAGTGGTCAAAAACGAGGACAACTGGGACATGTCGTGTGTAAAACTGGGACAAATCAATGGTTTTGGACACATCTGCTGGGACAAAACTCAAGACAAGCGCTTGAAACTTGGACCATCCCAGGCAAATAGGGTCTGGTCACCCTAGTCCAGGGCTCGTCAACGCAGTTTTCCCGGGGGCCAGATTTTTGGAGGATCAAGACCTTTGGGCCGGAGGAACAGTACTGCAACACTTTTGACAACCCTCAAAAATCTACTACTACTACTACTACTACTACTACTACTACTACTACTACTACTACTACACTAAATAATTACAAAAACAATTAATGTGACTTCCTGAACAGTTTTAACATAATCTTGAGCTTTATCAGAACTACAATAAGACCACGATGTTTAATGAAAACAAAGTGTTTGTTTTGAGTTGAAAATGACCTGAAAAGAGCATTAAATTATCTTTTTTGGTATCGAGAATGAAGTGTATATATTCCTTTTAGTATCGTGACACTAATTCAGAGTGATACACATTTCAGTCTGGTTCAAAATAAAACCACAGCTTCCACCTCCCTGGACACTTCCCTCTTTGTTTCAAATCACGCTACTCTATAACAACACGTTCTCCGTTCAGAGTGAAATATCCTCTGTTGGAAAGCAAACATTTCTCAACATTTCTTTCAGCAACAAGAAATGCCATCTTTTAAAAACTCCTCTTCAACCAAACTTTGCACTTCAGAATACAGTGTGTACAGATCTTTGAAGAAGTGCAGAGAAAACATAACCTTTTCAGGGCACAACGTTCCCCCCCCCCAAAAAAAATCTGTATTCTAACATAAAGCTTTTTCATTTCTCCAAAGCTCCTTCCCACTCAGAGTATTAGCTCGCCATTCAAATGCTTTTTCACCTTGGATGTTTGGGATGTGTGGAGAGTGTGGAGCGTGTCAACCAAAGACGCGCTTCATTCATGGCGTCGCTCAAGGCCACCACTCACTCACTGTTTATTCAGGTTCACCAGCTTTGACCGAACAAACCGGCCGGTAGAAAGAATCTGCGCTGGTTGCTGTGGTCGTTTTCTAGGATCAGACTTACCAAGAAACACAGCAAGTTTCATTTACAAAGTCGTAGGAACGGTAGAAGGAAAGGAAGGAAACAAAACCAAAAGTACAGAATTTCAAGTGAAAGACGTACAGACCAAGGTAAATATTCTTCCATTTCCATACTCTGCATCCTAAACTTGGAATCATTTACAAAGAATAAAACGGCATGTCTCACTTGGGCAGTTTGAATTGGCGCTGAATGGTTGGGGCACAGAACGCGCAGTGTGCAGGGCATCAGGGGCTCCGAGGGGCACCAGCCTGACCAGGCAGTTTGGACTGAATGAACTGATCCTTTTATGATTGAACTCGGAGCATATATAGTAGGCCTACTTTGTCTTTAGTTGTTTATCATTTAAACTAACTGTGGGACTGGAGTGACGTCGCCTCGCTCGCTCCAAAGCCAGTTGGAGATGCGCACGGGCAATATATAAAATTAAATTGCCTCTCTATCAAATCAGAAATGTGTATTTTGTGTAAGTCCGAAGGGGTTGGGGGTATGGGGGCACCACTGAGCCTTTCTGCTTGGAGCACCCAAATGAATGGCAGCGGCCCTGTTTGGACATGTTTGTCTAAATGTGTTGACGTCGTGTCTGAACTGTCTTGGACGGAGCTCCCTTGACTCACTTTGTCGTCTTTTTAATTATGGACCACCCTGTGTCTGAACGAAAGGTTAAATGCACTATCTAACCTCTCTAGGGGGGTCATCTGCCACCTGCTTCTCTACATGTGGCATTAAATGTTTCTTTATTGCATTTATTTAGTTATAGGTGTTTGTATTGAACGCTAAATTGTATGTCTAACCTTAAGACTAAGCCACATGATTATTAGGGTTCGGGTGTGACGACACTATCCCAAAATCTGTAGCAGCTCCAGAACAGCAGTGAAACGTGTATGTTCTGAGTGCGTGAAGGTGGCACCAAGGATAGTGTCTTGTTTTTCAGATGGAGAGAAGTTATTTAGATGACAGCGCAACATTTTAGCATTGACAGGCAAAATTGTATGATTGTCGGTAATCATGTTTTCTCTAGCAAGAGCTAAAAACACAAATGAAAGAGTGAAAGAGTTGCTACAGTCTAATAACAAACATCAAAGTCTACAGCTGCTGAATATTTAGTTGTCTGCAAAAAAGAGAAAAAGTGAAACCAGAAAAACACTAGGAAGACGACGCACACAAGTGTTACTGCATCACACACACTTAAACTAACTTCTTACTTTGAATGACATTCTGACATTCCTGTTTGTGTGTCGGGGAAATTAATTGTTTTAGGCCGAGGTAAAGTGTCCTTTAGCTCCCTCTATCGTCAACTAAGAAGCTAGCTCTGCTCTCAAGGCGCAACGAGGTCGAAACTATGGCGGGTTGAGTGTGCCAAAATGAATTGCTTAATTCATTAATTCAATGTACAATGAATTAATTGAATGCACAATTAATTAAATGGCCAATTAATGAATTAAATGTGCCTATAAATATTTTTCAAACTTTTAAAGCTAAACATTTAAAAGATCGATTTAATTCATTCACGATTTGACGGTGTCGGCGCAAACATCAAAAATAATCCGACAGACTCGCTCGTCAAACTCTGAGGGCGGGACTTAGGCTGCTCTGGTCGAGTCCATTTCTCTTCAGAGGGGCCACTTCTGTTTACGGTGGTGTCGCTCAGATTAGCTGTGTTTTAAAGTATACTGGCACATCCCCGTCCAAACAAACAAACAAACAAACAAACAAACAAACAAACATCAAATTGAACGGTTAAAAAGTCTTTATAATTTTACCTAGAGTATAAGAGAGATCTGAAACCCATAAATGGAGGAATTCAGACACAATCACCCTTCTCAGCCTTCTTATTTGATCTTATTATGATTATTTGGGACATTATGGTTCAAGGACTGGTCACATGTTCCACTGGAGATACAGTAAATACAAAAATGCTCTAAACGGAATTTCCTTTTAGAATGGTAACTGCGCCTTAATCTGTCAAGAGCCCACACACAAAGATATGTACTCCTAAATCATAATGTAATCACACATTTGTTTGCCCAAGGATACCATAACACTCATCCAAAGTCAGTGCCGACAATTATTGCACACAATGTTTGGAAATGTGTTTAGCGAAGGCATTCTGTCACCCATTTGTCAAAAAGAAGACCGTCTTTTCTTGACATTTAAGTAAATATATCTGCTTTGAATTCAGCCATCTATTCTGTCAAAGTGCCCATCTGTGTCTCACGCTGTATTTTCGCAAACATTTTCAACAAATCATTATTTTGTCAGTCACGTTGTTTAGGAGTTTAGCTTGACTTTTGGAAGTCTTTTCTTCTTGCGCCATATCAGTAAGTGCCTTTGCCTTTCAGCTCGACCTACTTTCAACACAAAAAGAATATGATAAGAGACGATTCGCCCTCTTCAACAGTGTTTTTTCTCCAATTCCTGTCAATCGCCACATATTGCGGTTCCAAACTGGCGTCGCTGTGCGTTTTGCTGAAGTTAAGCTGGGGCAAAAACACACACAGCACAGATCTCTTGGAGCAAAATGTATGTTGGAGGAAGATTTCTTCTAATCCTTGCTGCTAAGCGCACAACGTGGATTCAAGGTCAGCGCTGCAGAGGCGGCGGCCGCACTCCATCACATGCGAGGGGATTTGAGAGCAGAGGCTTTGTGGTGCGGGAGTGCTCCGGCTATTGTCTTTGCTCACTATATATTCATGAGCACATACGCGGGCATAACGGAGATGTGTCTGCGCGCCATATGCTCAAGTTTCAAAGCAGACGATACAAGACGCCTTCAGAGCGCCCCGACAACAATGACGCGCTTACAGTCTGCTTTAAAGGTATATGTGCTGCCATGGGAACACAAGTGCCATGTAAAGAAGGCGCATTCCGATTGTTGATTGAATTATTCAGCGTAAGCGAAGGAAATATGCTTTGTTATGGTGGTTTTGTGCAAATGTTTATGGTGAGGCATTCAGCCACTGTGTAGTGTCTGAAGATGATTAAGTACAGTTGCAAAAGTGTTGTGGTGACTAAGGGAAATGCAAGACATCTTTTATTGTACATTTAGACAATTTATTTGTATTTATTTAATTTGTTTTTTATTGTATTTAATTTTTTTGTACTTAATTTATTTTGTATTTAATTTAAATCACTGTCACCTTCAGAATCATAATCAGAAAGAGTTTATTGCCATTGTCAATGAACAAAATTCACAAACATAGGAACTTGTCTCGGCCTTAAGGTGCAACATAAAACACTGAGCAATAATAAAACAACATATATTCAATCAAAAAGGGCATGCATTAAGAAACTATTTAAATTACTATACAATAAAAATAAAAAATAGGCATTTCTATGTACACAAGTTTACAGTTATGTTTAAAGTTGTAGTGCAGAAAGTGACAGTGCAGTGAGTGATGAATATTGCAGTTAAAGTGACAGGTGTTTTGAAGTGTTCATGAGTCCAACAGCAGAGGGAAAGAAACTATTCTTATGGCGGGAGGTTCTGGTCCGGATGGACCGTAGCCTCCTGCCTGAGGGGAGTGGCCTCCTGCCTGAGGGGAGTGGTTCAAATAGACCATGTCCAGGGGTGAGAAGGGTCAGCTGTGATCCGACCTGCTCGTCCCAGAGCCCTGGAGACGTACAGGTCCTGGCAGAGATGGAAGTCTGCAGCCGATCACCTTCTCAGCAGAGGGCGCTGTAGTCTCTGTTTGTCCCTGGCTGTGGCTCCAGTAGAGGCGCTGTAGTCTCTGTTTGTCCCTGGCTGTGGCTCCAGCGTACCACACGGTGATGGAGGAGGTGAGGATGGACTCAATGATGGCCGTGTAAGAACTGCACCATCATCTGCGCTGGCAGCTTGGCTTTCCTCAGCTGCCGCAGAAAGTACATCCTCTGCTGGGCCTTCTTGATGAGGGAGCTGATGGTGGGGCTCCCACTTGAGGTCCTGGGTGATGGTGGTGCCCAGGAAGCGGAAGGAGTCCACGGTGGTGATGGGGGAGTCTGTCATGATGAGGGGGGGCTGGGGGGCTGTGACTTTCCTGAAGTCCACTGTGCCTCCTTAATATTATGATAGAATAAAAAGTCTGTGGGAAAAATTCATGGGAAATTTACTTCTGATAAATAATGCTGTCATTTAGGGTTGGAATTCGGGTTAGATTTACAACTTTAGATTCAGAGTGGATTCAGGTTTGTCCACGGCACGTCTGTGATGAGAACAATTTCCCCTTTTAGCAATGAATGAATAAAAGTCATTCTGATTGTTTCTTTCCGTGACCTATGGGAAACAGGCGTCAATCATTGAGCATCAAATCCAACTTCTCTCACTTCCGATTAACAGAACGTTGTGCTTCTTCTCACTGATGTTTTTCCATCTCTTGTAAATACTGTTTTAGTTTATTTCTTATTTCCTTGTGAGCTGCCACCTTTGTTGTGATCGACGCACGCGTGACATAATATTGTTATTTAGAACTCATGAACTTGCACGCGTTTCTCCTCTGTACACTCCACATATTGAATTTATGTTTGTGAGTGCATTTGAGCAACCATTTTGTTCGCACCGCTGGTTATTACACGCGCAGTTCAAAGGTCAAGGTACGCCGCGGGCTAATCTTGGCTCGGGCGTATTGTGATTTCAGCTTTTGTCGAAATTATTCACACCCATTGACGGCCCAAGGATGAGCGGGTGCGAGGGGGGGGGGCGCGGCATTGCTTCTGTAAAGGCTTATCTCACTCACGCTGTTACTGCTTTTAAAATGATTGCAAAGCATCTGTGCATGAAGGTCGTCGGCCGCGATGTTAGCACCACTCCGCACCTAAGATTATACCCCGCGCGGGCCGGGACCAAGGTTAGCTGTAATGGTGAGGAGCATATTCTCCATCTAATATTGATGCGTTTAACAGACGAGAAGTGACCGGCCAGGCGGAGGCACAAGACAAAGAGCAGATGGAGGTTCGCCGCGGGAGGGCAGGAATCTGGTGGAAATCGGCAGCGTGCGCAAAAAGCTGCTGGTGCGTCTTGGCTACGGACGAAACCATAAATAAAGCATGCTCGACCAGAACGTGGCAGATTCGAACACACGCAATGACTAATAAAGAGACGTTGGGGCAGAAAATCTGGAGAAAATTGGTCGCTATGGTGCATATTCTGGGCTCCCAAACTCAACCGGACCTTGATGTTATGTGAAAAAACGAAATAGCAAGCGCTTAAATAACCTTCTGTCAGTTAAAATGTTCAACCAGTCAGTTAAAGGACACATATCATGCATTATTTGTAGTGTTTGTACTTTAACAATGCTTCTTTGCTTTGGCATCTTAAAATTATATCTACGTCGAAAAGAATTAATGACTTTCTATCCGTCAGACAGGATTTGATCTCCATTTAGCGGCAGTAGAGGGAGTAACCATGGAGAAACAAAAAGAAATAAAAGCTAGCTAATACAAACACGCATTTGTAAGGATTTGGCAACAGAAATGCTCAGAACTAGTGATGTCACGATTTTGAATTTTAGTGTAACCATTTTTATTTTTTTTATATTGTTGTTTGCAATTATTGCCATCACAACCAAAACGGCAGTCAAATTCTTTCTGAATTGCCTTTCCTTCTTGTTTTCTTAACACATTACTTAGTAGTGACCTGCTTTATGAAATCAAACTTTATGAATGATCAATTTGACAAACGGCAAGATAAAGAACTTTACATTTACTTTTTTGAGGAAAAGGTGAGCAGAAAGGACTGAAATGTTGCTTCTAAAACTGTCTAATTTCTTTTAATTGGACTAAAAAGACTTAATTTAGTTTAAAAAACCCGCAAAAAAACCCACAAGTCATCTAAAAAATAGAAATAAATCTTCTGAAAAATAAACAATTTATTTATAATTTACAATTATATTGTGACCTAAATTATCCCAATTATCGATTAACCTAATAATCTTGACATTCCTACTCAGGAGCAAGTTTGCCGATGAATTATGGACACGAGAGCTCCGGATTTCAGAAATATTTGAAACAGAGTGTTTTTTGAGGCTCAGAGAAGGCGCAGAAAAGATGACCTCGTAAACAGCATTAATGAAGCAAGCGTCAACAAAGCTGTATATGTTATTTCTAGGTATTTTTTTGATGAAGTAACATGTTTAAAACCTTAGCATATGTCCTTTTTAAGAAGTACTAGTTAATCTTGTAGACTTTTTTTTTTTTTTTTTACTGCCAGACAGGGAAAAAAGTGAGGTTTTGTCTACCTTTTCCATGCAGTACCTATTTTAGTAGTAGTACCTTTTACACGCTCCATCATACGCTGGATATAATTTCATCGATTGTTCATCCCACGTCTCCGGTCTAAGTGACACCTCTACTGCACATCCTCTTCTCTCCGCCTCTTTATGGAGCACCCTTTTATTATGTTTCATGTCATTTCGTCTCAAAGCGGATGCTCTTATCGGGCTTGATTTACCGTTGATGATTCTGGTGGATTTGACTGTTTTGCTCAAGGTCGGGGCGACTTTGGAAGGTGCTGCTGCGGTGGTGGACTGCTGTCAGTTTGATCTAATGTCTTTATCACTCCTACTATGGCACATGGTATAATCTTTCTGCATCGACCTGTTAAAAGGATCGAATACTAGTCTCAATCCAGGCCAGGAGAACTTTCCAAACTGGCTTGCCGCTTTGCTCCTGACTTTGAAGAGTCGGGCGTCTACACTTTTGTAAATACAATTATTACTCTTGATTAAACGCTGTTGTTTATTTCCCAGTATTAAGGAAGGCAATTATAGTCTCGTATGAAGTGACGGACATATGTTGAATGCATAAGCGAGTCAAGAAAACAAAAGCCGTCGTGTTTGTTGTTAATTAATCCAAAGAAAAGCTATCATTTACAATGGGAATGATTACTTTTAATGACACGTGCAAAATGTCCATCTGTTGCATAATGCAAACGTACCGGAGAGATAAAGGAAAGGAGAGGAAGACACGGGCCTGCACGAGATCGTTACATCTTTCCAGTGATGGTGAGTTTTAGTACGTTGAGCCATTAGCAAAACAAAGCTAGCACTTATTAACTACAGCCTTTTCCTGTTGTTGACCAAAAAATACTACATTTCCGATGCATAAAACATCCAAAATTTACCAAAGATGACTTAAAAACACATGTCTCCGCGTCACAAATTTCTTCTTGTGAATTGCTTATGATTGATGATTATTTCAGGTACGATTTATAGTTTATTTAGTTAAAAAAAAAAAAAAAATGTGTTGTGTGCCATGATACTAACCTCAACAACCAAGAGCTCCAAGACGAATCAGTCTGGGGCGGCCGGAGCAAAGTGTGGCTCGTGGGCCTTCGGCGGGCGTGGTCAGCACCTAAGACTTAACCGGGACCCGTGTCGACTCTGTTTGTCTCATCTTTACACTGACGATGGCAGACAGAAGCAGATTTCCACATGCAAGTAGGGCATACTGTATCTACGCTCCATTCAGAGGTGTCAGATGACCGGGAAAACGAAAATGTGACCTACAAACTCCGTTTTCCAACACAGGAAAAAAAAAAAAAGCGATTAAATAATTATGTATTTAACCTTTTCCATTGAACTAGTTAATGTTGATTTAAAGCAAATGGTTTGGTTTTCAGTATATTATCCATTCATGTAACATAAACATAACACAAATATTGACATTGAAAAATAACTGACATATTTATTTAAATTCATCATGCACTGCTTTTCAATCATGTTAATCTTCATAAAGGACACAGAGATGGGTGTATTTGTGAAGGTTTTACTGTTATAGTTATTTTTGAGTGCTTTTCACCTACAGAAATCAACAACATTAGTACATAAATACATACAAATCAAGATACAACCATGACCTTTTGAGTAGGATTGTGGCCGTACCGACATCGTTGATATCTCGGAAGCTAAGCAAGGATGGGCCTGGTTGGTGCTTGTGTGGGAGACCAGGTGCCACAGGAGGGCGCTAGTGCACACTGTTGTTGTTGTTGTTGTTGTTGTGTCCCTGGGCAAGACCCTTCACCCACCCACGTACGCCGATGTATGAATGGGAGTGTTGTGAGAGTGAATGCATGAGCAGCGGACGCGAACTAGCCCACGGTTACAATCCGGCGCGTTTACAGCACACCAACGCTCTTCGTCGTCGTCTGAACTCGATTCCTCCACTTGTAGTCATCACATTGTTCACAAGATCCACCCCAGCACGTCCGGAGCGTGCTCTAAATCCCTTTGAATTTGAAACGGCAGAGAGTTCTTTCATTGCGCTTCAATCCGTTGTCACAAAGCCCCACGGAGTTAGCATATGTCATCTCATATATGTTCTGAAGTGTCCTTAGATCTCGCAATCTCTTTTTGTGTTGGTTTGTTTGTGTTTTCGGGGATAGTCACACATGGATTGTTGTATCAATGCAGAGAATTGTGTTGCTCTACTTTGCCAACAGAGCATATGCCATCATCCTTATGTGTGTGTGTGTGTGTGTGTGTGTGTGTGTGTGTACAAATAGTATTATCTATCTGTTCAATCAGAGTTTTGCATTCACAAGAAAATGTCTTTATATGCAAAGTATTATCCTTATTTACTTAAACAGCCTCAGCCGTCAAATTTGGAAATAGATTGGGTTTTGAATTCAAATCTTGACATGCACCACAGATACAATTTTAAAAGAGGAACTTACCGTTTGATGGAAAGTAGGCTAGTTTGTGACCCAAATAACGGCTCCAGTCCGGCTTTGATTTCTGTGTGTGGCTTTGAGACTTCGGAACATGCACTTTTTTTAATGGAACAATCACGTTGGCGGGACTCTGCACAATGACAATCGATCCCAGCGCAGGTCTGCAGATGTGCACCATGTAACGTTTCTGACGAAGGGTTGGTCAAGTGTCTCCATGGAGATGTTGTATTGGCTGGAATGTTCTACAGTATGGCAGCAGTATAAGCTCATCTTTTTTTTATATATATAATGTCGCACTGTGGAACATTCTAGAAAAAGGCGTCCAAAACATGTAAAGGTATGAGAGAATTGGGAGATATATATATGTATGTGTATATATAAATATATATATTAATATACACACACACTATATGTATGTATGTGTATAATATATATATATACGCACCCTGTATATGTATATATGTATATACACACACTATGTGTGTGTGTGTGTGTGTGTATATATATATATGTCTTGAAAATGACAAATAATCTGGATTTCGAACTCTAATAAGACACCTCATATTAAATGTTAGCTATTGTGCATATACACCGCATAAAAAGACAATATGAAAAGGTTAAAGTTATTCTTGCTGCGTGCGACGCGTCTGTCAACACTCCTTGCTCTCCAGTGTAAAGATCCGAGGCTTATGTGAGAAGATTTGGTCACACGTGTCTCCTTCACGGGGCCATAAAGCCCATACAAGCTGCCCCCACAACAGCAGATAACAACACAGCGTTCCTTATTGCTACGAGGCGTGGCAGCCGATTTTCCTAAACTATAGTAGACAAGTGGGAATAGAAGTGACAATGATCACTGAGGCATCGCTCCTCAAGGTCAGAAAGAGCAGGAACACACAAAGGTAGATTGCTTTTTCATCCTCGGTGCAAACATAAATCTCCCACGGAAAATAAATAAAAGCGTACGTTATAAGGCCTTGTTTGTCCATGATAAAGATGTGTGTGCAATTGAAAAGATGTGACAGTCTCTCCTTACTGTTCTGTACATCTATAAGTATGTTTATTTTTCATGGGTTTTCATATATGTAGTTGTGGGATGCTCTAGATATGGTTTTGCATTATCACAATAAAAAAAAGTAGTGAGCGTAAATAGGCCATAAAAATAACCACAACAGTGCAGAAATATCACGTTAGACCCTTGTTTCAGAGATTACACTACACGTTTCAGTATCTTTTTGAGGTATTTCATGACTTCATTTACAGATGACATACACTATCTCGCACCTTTACCCATGAGTGTTGTTTGGCATGCCGATTTGGTGCACACGTTCCATCTCCACACGTAAAGAAATGCGTAAAGTCATTTGCTTTTGCGATGGAACCTGAGATTTTCCATTTTGAGACTCAAGCCCCTAACCGCCCTGCCCCCATATTTTGCTGCTCGTCAACATTTTTGGGGGACTTAAATTAAAGATCGGTGACGGAAAGTAAATAGGGGATTTTAAACTGTTGCTTGCTGGATTTGATCATACGTCGACCAAGAACATTCCGTGCCCTTAAAGCGTCGCGTCCTGTTGTTGTGTCCTTGGGAAAGACACTTCTCCCACCTTTTTTATGATATCTGAGTGTGATCCGTGAGTGGACGAATGATGCAGCTCTTTACTAATGCATTTCCGGCATCCTAATAAGTCACTGCGGCGCGTTTTTATAAGCGCTTTTCACAGCGTTCAGAGACCAGAGCGTAGCTTTGTTGTCACGGCGAAGCTAACGACAACAGCGACGACAACAATTCGAAACCTTTTTCTTCCACAGCTTTTGTTCGTTTTGGACGGAGCACTGCTGGACAAATGAGGGATTGCACCGATCTAACAACAACTAGCACGGCAAAAGTTCTCTTCTTGGTTTCTTGGATAGTAAAACCGCATTAAAATGAAATGCGGGCAGCACACAGTGGCCTCATTTTGACGCCAAGAACCGCACTTGCAATATACTGCATCTGCACTAGGGCAAAACTACTTCTGCTCAACTACATGGGACGAAAATCAAGGTGAACCACACTCGATAAAAGGTCCATGCTCGCCTTGCAAACTGTGCTGCTCATTAGAGACGCGCATTCTTTGATTGAACCGCACGCAGGTCTTGTTTATTAATGAAATCTTGATTTGAGGCCCGTGATTGTCTAACGACCGGTTGCCACGGGATACGAGAGAGTCCTCTGCTCCTTGGAGCGACAGAGACCGCGGTGCCCATGCACGCGGAGGCAGCGGGCGTTAATTGATACCACCAATTATTCTGTCGGCAGCATCAAAACACTCGGACACAGCTTTAGCAGGACGAATACACGGGGACCAGATGCGTTTCAAGGGGTTTCAAGTGGACACAAGTCAACGTTAGAGATATTGTAAAGGTGTGAAATATGGTTGGGCTGTAAAGTCTGTAGTTTTAAATCTGGCTTGTGAATTTAGAGATGTTTGAAGGACGACCACTTCGCATGGCAGATAAATGCACATATACTACGACAATGATAATTCACCTCCAATTAAACGTTAAAACATCCATCTTCTTCCGCTTATCCAAGGCCGGGTCACGGGGGGCCTGAGCAGGGGTCTGAGCAGGGACATCCAGACTTCTATCACTCCAGACACTTCTTTCAGCTCCTCCGGGGGGGGATCCTGGAGGAGCGGTCCAAGGTCAGCCGAGAGACATAGTCCCTCCAGCGTGTCCCGGGTCTTCCCCGGGGATTCTTCCCGGGAATTTAAACATTCGTTACAGGTTAAATTGTACAGTCTTGTCAGTGAATATGTTCAGTTCAACATTTAGCCTTAGCCATACTGTTTGCCTCATTTAGCTGGGACGCTCTAAAGTAGGAGCTCGTTGAGTTAATTAATTAATTGATACATTTATTTCAAACTTGCAAAGTGATGGAAAAGTGATACAGCAAAAATAGATATGATCTTTTATTCCTGGACACAGCCCCCAAAAGGCTTTCTGGTGATTTCATTTTCTGGACGTTGTTGCATTCTCGTTGCCAGAACTTGAATCAATATTTTGACTTTTCACTTGCGCCCTTCGTGTTTCCAGCCTCCCGTTTGATGTTTTGAGGAGCGTTGTGTTGTTATGGCGATGGTGCTAGATTTTCATCACTCCGAAACCCACGGATGGCCCGACCGGCGCCGGTTTGACTTCTCTGTTCTGTTCAGGCGAAGTCAGTCTGACGCTCGAGGTCAATTCGAGGTTGCGAATGAGCAGGTGTATTCATGTATTTGACCCCATTTGTGGGCTTGTCCTGCTAAAACAGAAGCGCAGTGGAAAAAATATTGATCCAGTTCGGCAATTTTCTTGAATGTTTTGATTTTGAAAAATACGTTTAACATTTGACATCCTTCATGGATATAATGATGCGATGGAGAGAGTCAATGGAGATCGTTTTTTTCTCCTCAACCTCTTTTTGTGAACTTTAAAGCTCTGTAGCAAGTAAACAGCATCTTTCATTCTGATTTGTGCTCTCTTGTGTTATGACTTTTGACTATGCAGTGACAAAATAAATTAACCTTTTTGTTATTTGAGCATTTGACATCTTTCTATCACATTTTCCCCCCTTGTCGTTCCTTTCTTTACAGAGTCGTTTCAATGAATCATTAAAAACCGTGACGGAATTGTTCATATGACACAAAGACTGAGGTGGCGTTCTTATCAAGCCCCCCTGCATCCGTGACAGCGACATATATAAGAGTTATGTGTATGTTTAGAGCCAGTGCGCTAGGCCGTGCCACAGTCGATTCTCTATCATGCTTCGCTATAAAGATCTACACATGTTCTCGCCGTAAACCGGGCCCTATAGTCTCATAAATGATCTGTGCTTAAAACATTAAAGTGTAATGGGATAGCAAAAAAAATAAAATAAATAAATGTTCCGGCAGAGGAGGCGAGTCATTGGAAGGGCGTTCGTCTTTCCTCTTTCCGACAATTTCCTGTTTAAAATGATGTGGGCGTGTCAGCATTATCTGGATCAAACGCCTTCTGAAAAATCCATAATAATTGTGCTTTCAGACAATGACGCGCCTCGCAGAGACTGGTACCGTGAACAGAAACGATGCTCAAACTTCACATTTCCAGAATCGGTTTTGTTTGCGGCAGTCCATACTTTTCCTAATTATTCACGGCAATGAGATTATTACTATTATTATTATTATTATTAACACTTTTCACAACTGTCAGAGTCGAGAGCAGAGTCACGCCGTCGCAGTAATGCTAATAACAAATCAACAAGCAACAAATTCCTATAAAAAAACGCTTTATGATTAAATGCACGCAGCACCAGCGGTCTCATTTTGACCCTAAAAACAACTGCCTTGACTTCACTTTGTCTGCACTGGGGCTTAACTGATTTGACTTGAATCCCATTGAAGTTGGTGTATCTGTGTTGCTTTTCGCCGTAGATCGTATCGTAAAAACAGTGCTTTTGTGACGCAATCAAACCGTGTTGTCTGCATCGAAAAAGAAAGCATTTCATCCATTGTGGACCGTGGCGTCTGATAAGTCGCTGTGTAACATTAAAGGTCCAAAAAACAAACAAAGATTAACCAAAAAACGCATGCCCCCTACAGGTTTGACGACTCATTGAACTAAAACGCAGTTAAGATTAATATATTTTGAATTGTGCTAAAAGTTATAAAAATGTGTCCACAGAATGGCAAAATTTTTTAGGTTTATAATTTCACTTCCTGTTTGTAATTGATGACATCACACACTAGGAAATTACCCAGGAAACACTGGAACAAAACTCATCTAAAGTCACAATTATTTAAATTTGACAAATACAAAACATTCATTCATTCATTCATTCATTCATTCATTTTCTACCGCTTGTTCCCGTTAGGGGTCGCGGGTGACTGGAGCCTATCCCAGTGCCTTTGGGCCATAGGCGGGGTAAATACAAACATATGAGAGTGAATTTATTTTGTTGAATTCATGTTTAGCGAGTCAAAAAAGTTGTTTTTTTGTGTGTAAATTCTGCATAAACTTTGACTGGAACGAGTGTGTGACCTGGTGTGATGTCACTTCCTGTCATTTTCCTACAGCTTTTTCAACATTTTCTCCACAAATACCTGCTCGATCGGCGTCTTAAAACTATAATTTATATGTACAACAGGTATAGATACATCAAATAAAGTCAAAATTAGAAAATTGTAAAAATATGTCACTTTAACAACAAGTTAGAGCCGTGAACTCTGAACTTACCTCCTCCTCATGGTTTGAAAATTCAGTGAAATTCAGGTTCCCCACTTGTGATAATAATAATAATAATAATAATAATAATACTAATAATAATAATAATAATAATAATAATAATAATAATAATAATAACACAATACTAAGCCTGACAAGTCTGACAAGCTTCTCAAAGTACTGCGATGTCGTTATTGTACAGTTTACTCTGTAACCACAGCTGCCCTGGAATAGACTGACAGAAGTGACATTGGTTTCTCCCAACACCCACTAACCACTAAGTCACTGCCATCCCCTTTGAAAAGTATTTGAACAATCGTTACGCGTTGACCAAATGAGTGAAGGCAGAACAATCCATCAGGACATTATTTGCACTGTTTAGCGTTAATGTATGCTTATTTGGTCTTTTTTTTTTAAAATTTATATCCAGAAAGTGATTTTTTCTAAGTTTTATTGTTTTGGCTGACCTTCTGAGGGATTAAACAAAAACAAAAAAAAAACACAAAGCTTTATTTTAACAGTGCAAAGAGGAAACGACACAAAACTCTCTTATACGCTTGTTGTTGTTGTTGTTGTTGTTGTTGGTGAGTTTGTAGATAATTTCAATGACATAAATCAGAGAAAAAATGATCAAAATTGGCTCAAAAATATCTGCAGAACTTATTGGCCATTGGTTTCTCAAGATTCTGAACAATCCGTATAAAAAAAACAACAACCTTAAAACAGTTATAGTTTTTTCATCGCTTGAAAATGGTGTAACACTTGCAGTTTCCGGCCCGCGTCCTCCATGAGCTCGTTTTCCGTTTCGCCTTCCTTCTCCGACTCCGCACTTTGCAATTTGAAATGAGCGTCTCGTCGTTTGAGGTGTGCCTGTGCACCTGGAGACCTATTTTGAACTGTGGCGCACTCGGAGATTACACGTGCGTCCGACAAACGGCCCGCTGAGGTCTGTAGGAGCAGAATAACATTGATTGCGAAGGAGTCATTTGCTCCCTATCGAGCGGCAATTTGTCGACGGCTCTTTTTTTTTCTTTTTTCTTTCTTTGCGTGGTCGTAAAGGATGATTTCTTCAATAGGCCTGCTGGGGGCGGTCTCGGTGGCGCGCGTCGGAGCAGGGTTCAAGACTAAGGTGGTCTAATTGTCCTGAAAGCTGAGCACTGGAGAAGAAGACGGGTCGTGTGCAAAAAGACACCCCTGAGATTGGAGGGAGGGGGGAGGGGGGCTTGTCGATTTGTCCGTGATTGTTGGATGTGGTCACAGCAAAGAGTAGATAATGGAAACGGTGTCACCTGGACATCGTTTTTTAAATCAACTGCCATCCAAAAGGCATTTTCAATCTGAAGGTACTGGCCGGAGAAGCTACAGTTTATCATACTACGAGATCTGTTCATGCGCATACACGACAATAAAAAAGGGGCATAAAAGGAGGGTTTAAATTTCTACCCTGTCTTTGTTCGCCTGTTATGGGTCATTCTAACTGTTCTTCAAAGATCTCTCACTTGGTCAAGGTTTGAGGATAGCGTTGTAAACAGAAGGCAGGTTATACCATAACAATTTCAGAAGCAAATGCGATTCCAAAACTAGGTAAAATCCATTCAAGTCACTGGACTAAAGCATAGACTATTTAGCATACAACACCTTCTGAGTCTTCATTTGGGACAAATATTGTATTTTGTACTTCGCATCTTGCTTTTTACAAATCATGAATGGTTTCACAAAAAGATAAGGTTCAGTAGGTCTTCACGTCTGTAGTTTTGGAGTTTCTTATAGTCGGACCTGTCTGTTGTCAAACGAGATAGGGAACATCGAATGGAATATGGAAAAGAAAAAGCCATAAAGTGACAAGCAGAACATCGACGGCTCAAGTCCTCCATTTCTGACCACTGCAAGAGGAAGAACCACTTTATGGACAGGGACAGCGCTAAGGTCAGAGGCGCAGAGAGCAACAAGCACCATCGTTAAATCAGAGAGGCCATCGAGAGCCGGAGAAGCACCCACCAGACGCTGTAAATCTGGAGGCGTTCTTCTCATGTCTGGGACAGATACAGTTCTGATGAAGTCGGACTGAAGCTGGTGCTGTCGTCCTCATTGTTCCAAGACGGAAGACAGATCAGATAAGCAGACACGCCACAGTGACACCATAACCAGTGACACTTATCTTCTGAGGAAGGCAGCAGAGTGCAGACCAAACATGTCAAGGTGATACTAAAAAAACACAGGTCTGACGCTGTGGTTTCACAAGCGCTCTGACAGTGAGGCACAACGGTAACGCCTGATCAGCTCCAGCATACGCCTCTTTAATCGTTCTGCATGTCAAACACGGGATTTTTATCTGGATTCATGTCCAAATATCCCTGTGACCATAAATGAAACTAATCTTACTAAACTTTCATCATCTTGATAAATGGAGTGATAAACACGCAGACATCTCCCCGTGTGCCTTTTAATCCTGCGGCCCCCATACTGGGACAGGGCACGTCTTTATTGGCTCCGGATCAGTGGGACAAACTCGCGGTGCCCATTCTCACCTTTTAATCCTTACTCTCCTCCCTGCCAAGACCTGCTCCGACGTCAGCTGTCAGAGGGACACTGGAGTGAAGTCAAGAGCAGCGATGTCCAAAGTGATTCCGTTCAGCTCAAACGTTTCTCACCAGTGTTGGCAAAACGCGCCGCGTAATCTGCAGCTGAAATGAGTGACAGCGCTGCAAATGGAGAGGTTGATTTGAAGATGTGCAAACATGTGAATAGTGGTCTATAATTTAAACAAGAAAACATCTCAAAAACGCAGTTAAAAGGGCTCATTACAGTCATTGAATTCAACTACAGTGTTTCCAAAAGAGTTTGCAGCTCTATTCATGCCGCTTTGTGGATGTTTTTACAATCATTTTCACCCGAGCACATTTTCTATGGCAAGCCAAAAATATTGTTTTATTTATCTGGACAAAATAAATAAAGGAAATATTGATCTCAATGAAAACTGCATTCCTTGTTTCACACATCACCCGCCTGGAGCTGTCAGAACCTCTGGCAAACCTGGAGGAGGACTTTTCTAATCTGTCTGGAACTGTCCGGAAGTCAGCGCGTTTATGTTCCTCTCCAGTTCCAGAAACGCATCGGCCCCTCCAGAGTCCTCGCGCGTCGGACTGTGGGCGGACTGTGGGCGGACTGTGGGGCGACTGTGGGGGACTGTGGGGCGGACTGTGGGGCGACTGTGGGGCGGACTGTGGGGCGGACTGTGGCGCGTTGTCGGACTGTGGGCGTGGCTGTCCCTTTATGAGTCGGCCGTGGTGTTTTACCCGTGCTTCCGTGAGGACTTTGATGAATGTTATTGATCCACAAGGGAAATGAGTCTGTTTAATCAGAATCTGTAATACATTTAGTTGCCATTTGTATTCCCAAAGTAGGAACGCTAGGTGCAGCATAAAACTATGAACAATAATGGTAAAATATATATATGAGAAAATAAGGTAATACATAGATTATGACGTAATATGTTCATAATAAGTATATACACAAAAAAATTGCTTAGTAATTAAAAAGTAACCGTGAATAAATGGGTAAAACTAACATGTATATCAAATAAAATATAGGTAAATTTCAGCATATGCAATGGGATAAAGGTGGAGTAAAAAAGATGAAATGGTATGATTGTATTACCCATAATGACCAAATAATGTATTAAAAAACCCGTACAAACACACAGAGACTGTACGTGCCGTTGAGACAGTTTTGTGCCGTTCAACAAATCAATATCCTCCAGATAAAACAAAAATAACTCACCCTTTTCCACCCTGACCATTGTGTTAATCGATAAACAATGTATTCCAGCGCGCGCGGGTTCGACCCGATAAACGCCGGCTTGGCGTCGTCGTATTTACATTAATCAGTGTTAAAGTCGGCGTAATTAAAAGGTCAGATCTGTTCACATAGAAAGGCCCTAACCTTCTGCGTCGGCCAGTAATGAGCTCCGGCCGCGCCGAGATCATTTTTCATAATTATCCTGGTAAGTATACGGTGTAAATCTTTTATTTTCCCACAGAGAAAGAGCAGAAGTTGCGCGGCCTACAGAGCTGAGTCAGGACTTCCAGGATCGTCTGCTGCAGGCTCTGTGCAGAGAGTCATTTAGAAACGGTGCTTTTCAGGGAGACCTAGTTCTGTACACGGCAGCTACACCCAATGAATAAACCGTATAAAAGCCGAATGATGATGATTTAGACCTCATCGGGTCGTTATATCTGCACCACGCCAAAGGAAATACAGCCACACGTCAAATCCGTCAGGTCTCCAAAGAGCAGAGGACGACCGGAACCGAGCGAACAAAGAAAAAACGATCACGTTGCATCATGCTGGGGTCAAAAGTGGGTGTGGTTTGGTAATTAGACCACCAAAACACAACCAGAACTGAATAGACCAGTGCGTGTGCTCAAAGATACTGGAATAAAACGCAGACATGTTGATAATATGTCGTTTTGAAGGTGTGTGAAATCGGAATATCAAGTTTAGCGTTTAGCGGGAAAAATGCTACAAAAAGAGCGGATTCAAAATGTCGTAAACCAGGTGATATTTCTGCACTTTTGCGATTCGTTTCACATTTTTCGGATGTTTAAACCTTAATTAATACGTTTAAAGACATGTTTTTAACACATTTCTTTTGGATTGCCATAATATTGCCTGATTACCGTTTTCGGGATACTCCAAAAATATACTGAAACAAGCAAAACATTATATTATCCTGACCTTTCTAAAGTCTTGAGCTTCTCTTGAGAGTTCTTCTTCAGTCGGTCAATTTCTCAACGGTTCTAGACTTTTCATATATTTAGTTTTTTGCAGGATGTCGCTGTCAATGTGCTAAAAAAACGACAACAAAAAAACAACCTTAAATCATAGAGAAAGTACTTTTAGCTTTCAGTGCAGTTAAAACAGATTTAGTGGAGTAGAAGGAACAGACTCGTGCTCTCAGATGTACTGAAGTATAAGTAGAAAGTAAAGTACATATAATGTGACAATAACAGCCATGACCAAATCCAACCAAAGAAAGCAATAAACTGACAGATTAAAAAAAAGAAGAAGAAGAAAAAAAATTAATAATAATAATAAAATACAGATGGAATACAAACTCTGCACATTTTAGAACGAGAAAACAATGCAATTACACGGCTTTACATTCACACTGTAATGTAATATATAAGTGTTAGACCACACACATGCAGCCCCCCGAAGCCAATGAATTAACTTCCACTGCAAAAAAAAAAGTATATCAATTATGTTGTTATTATTCATTAAATATGCTTTTTCGATAACAGTTTTAATTCATCACCATTTCTGCACTCCATGTACTTGTTCAGCCAACACTTTATTATAGGGAATATATAAAAAGCATTTATACATGTTTAATGAGCATGTGTTAGGGGTTAGGCCACGTGAATGTTAAAGCGTGTTAACGATTTGTTTAGACAGTTATAAACGTCTGATTAGGGCTGGGCGATATTAACAAAAATGTACAGTATACCTGAATATTTTTCAGTTGAACCATATTCAGACGATATGGTGTCAATCAAAACGTATTGGTATTTGTCAAATGTCTGTCCAATGTATCAGAATGTATATTTTTCTTTTTAAACTATAAACGACATCATTCTGGATATCTTCACAACAACATTCTCAATATTATCTAAATATGATTAATAAACATGCATAAAAAAGGAGGAAAAAAGATTGTCAACAGAAAAGAATAAAAACAACGATCTTGGTATCTTTATTGTTCGGCGCCATGGTAATTAAAGGTCTTGGACTGATACAAATACAAATTACAGTTCAATCCGTGACTCTCGTTCTAATCTATATCATATCTCGACCTTCAAACGTTGAACGCTTCTCTCACAGGGGCCGTCCCAACGTCGCAGGCCTTTTTCTTAATAAACCCCGTGACAGTGTTTTGACGCGCGCCGAGGTCCTCCCACAGTAACCGTTCGTATGTGACAGCACGCGCGCGGACCCTGGCATTATTCTAAAGACCGCCGCTTTCAGACCACAGGGAACGACTGTACAACGACTGGCAAATCGCGCACTTACTGTCAATCAACGCTCGCGGCTGATGCGGCGCCGCGGCAGACCGATGCGAGCCGATGTTTTGGATGCGAAAGTGAGTGGTAGTTCACGAGGGGCTGCTGAAAAGAAATGGCTTTGGAGTCTTCACAAATGCACAATACCAGTCGCTCTCGAGAGTGTGTTTTGTCCAGATTTGTGCTCGTCTTTTGGGCATTTTTGCGGTAAGTGCTGTGGCAGTTGTGCAGTTCCACACCAGATCTGGTTACGAGCCTTTTCCTCGGTGGTTCTTTGTGTTCGAGAGCCACTTCATGGATGGCAAACTGCCCTGGCGCTTGGTCTGCTGACTCCACCCAACAAGTCCACGTGTTGAGCTTTGTTTGAGCTTTTATATTATTATTTCTTGTTGCATTTAATGTTCAATGTGCTTGACTTTCCCCTCTGGGACTCTGTTAAAGTTGTAATGAGTCATCAAAATACTGCATAGTTGTGTGCCAGTTTTGCAAGAGATATGAACTAAGAACCATGTCAAAGCTGTTTAGGATCATCGCCACAGTGATATCGCAGCCGAAAACACATCCAGGTCATTTAGCCCTCCCTTAGTTCATTATGTAAAAGTTAAACAAATACATGGAACAACACCTTTTTGCATCTCTGTCACCGCACAGCCAGAACATGGTCTCGCAGCTCACACGAAGCATTGAGAACGAATTCTTTCACCGACGACGCTTTCCTTTTGAGTTTAATGAGGATTCTACATTATCGTGAACGTCACAATTGAACAACTAAGAGTATTTTGATCAAATATTTACGACTCACAAATAATGAATCTATAGACGTCATCTCTGTGGTTGAGCGTGGAAGTGGGTTTGCATAGAGATAATTGCTTTTTGATGCATTTTTTATACTGACAGCTTGCCGGTAACTGTCTTTAAAATTCATTTATTCCTTCATACATACGCACATACGATAAGATGAGAATAAGCGAACATTCCATATTATATACTCTTTTTTTTTTTTTTCAACTGGGCAAATCCAAAATCCATTTGAACGTGCCTAACTATCTGTCATTTGAAGATAATTGACGGTTCAACTTTGACCTTTCTCATCATTTATACGTAAAAGCCCCAGGAGTCATTGGTTTTTGAACATTGGCTTTCTGGTCATTGGAAAGGTTAATAGAAATCTCCTTGGTCACCCAGCGGCGGGAAAAAACGTGCACCTAAAAGAACCTGGCGTGTCTGAACATCACGGATTGAGAAACGACCGTCACAAAAACAGTGCGTCAAAAGAAATCTAGACATTTCCTTCTCCCAAATAATTGCCTCAGAAGTGCAGGAGGTAATGAGATTCTGCATCTCGGTGGTCAGAGAATTGGCCTTGGCTTCCTGCTTGCCAACACAATTACGCCGCCTGTGTAAAGTAATTCATGTAAACCCCAGAGAACATGCTAGAGTGGTTGTCAAGGGAGGATGTAGAACTGACAGACACCACATTCCGTCAACCAGTCGGGATTTTGTGGAGAACCATGGCCGTTCAACACTGTGGCGTGGATTAAAACCAGGAATGACCAGATTTTGTGTCTTCGAATTTGTATTTTATATATTATATGACTGAAGAACTGTGATAAAAATACAATAAATGACCATGGCATTACAAAAAAGTATATGTACTATATCTATTTGATTCAATGTTTAATATTGAATTAATTATGTATTATTATTATTATTATTATTATTTTTTTTTTATTACATTTTATATTATTTTTTAATAATACAACTTATCTGCATTTTTATAAATAAATGGCATTTTGATAACTTTCTCTTATGATTTTTGGTCAAATAAAGGTTTTAAAATCAAAATGAATAAACTATTAAAACAGCTCTTAAACATTTTCATGCATTTTTTGTCTCGTTTTTTGATTTTTTTTTTCTCTCAAATTGCAGCCCACAAACTGTTTTTTTCCACGCAAATAAAGGTTAAATACAAGTAAACACAAAAGCCCTGGTTTTTACAAAAAGTCTTTCATACAGTTTCTTGCACCGTAAGAAGACAGATCTGTATTAAGTGTCAAATTATTCTGCCCCCAATAGAAATCCCCACTCTGTTGTGTGAAATTGCCGTTATATCATAGGTACATGTAACCGTTGCCATGCAAAAAAGCTCAAAATATTTAATCCAGCGATAAAAAAAATGACTTTGATATAAGTGTCCGCATTTGGAGAGAGGTTTGCGACTGTCAAAGCCTCAAAAACCACCACTGAACTTTGTGTTTTGTTCCCGCGCAATTGGCGAGTGTCGTTCATTGGAGAGATTTTGGTGTGTGAGTAGTAATTAGCTTTGCACAGGCTGTTACGTGATCACGGTCTGCTGCCGAGGTTGAATCAAAACACTTCTGACAGCTTCTGAAGTACAAAGAGGAGAAACGATGATTTTACTCAGCGGCGTCATAGAACTTTCGAGTTCAAGTTTGTGGCGTGTTGTTGAAAGGCTAACGATGTTTCCTTCAGAATGTTTTTGACTCCCACGCTTAAAAATTGATGAATGTGATGGTGAATTTGTATTGTCATAAATGATTTGTCTTCCGGTGGATGTCTCTCCCTGACTCTCGCGCCGTGACTGAACAAATATTATGCAAAATGTTAACTTTTTGGAGCTTTTAACCACGTTATATTCCTTCATCGAAAACAAACCTGGACTTGTAGTTATCTTCATTCACGTTTGTGTTATGAAACTTTGTAAGTCCTCTCCCTCTGAGCCTCACGAAACACTCGGTTCCAAATTTCCCAGGAAATCGCCTCCCAGATAAAATGATATGCTTTCATTCAATACATTATTCTCCATTCTAAAACATGAAATGCCAAATCAAGGACTGTCCAGTTCCTCGGAAATATTGGACCGAAACGAAAAAGACTGTATTTGACATTGCCGTTCCATTTGATTTCAGACCTTTGTAATTGGGCCTTAGGGCTCCTGCCATGGACACAATCGATGGATACCTTTTGGAGCATACATTTGGCGGTAGGAAAAAATGGGTGTGCCTTGATTTTGTTTCATGTTTATGTCCTGTTTTTTTGTTTTATATTATTTATTATTGCTCTCGTCGTGTTCTAGTCATGTAAAACAAAACAAAAAATACCAAAGCAAAAGTTGTTCAACAGCACACATAATCCCCTTGTCCTTGAACACATTTTCTATTGCTCAAAATTCAACAAATATTTTCTTTTAAGTTGGAAAGTTAACAATAGCCATGCATTCTCCATTTATTTTATTTTATTTAGAATCAGAATCAGAAAGAGTTTATTGCCATTGTCAATGAACAAAAATTCACAAACATAGGAACTTATCTTGGCAATAAGGTGCATCATAAAATACTGAGCAATAATAAAACAACATATATTCAATCAAAAGGGCATGCATTAAGAACAATTTAAAATGTCTATAGTATGAAATAAAAATAAAAATAGGCATTACTATGTACACAAAATTACAGTTAAAGTTCTAGTGCAGAAAGTGATGAATAGTTGCAGTTAAAGTGTTATTTTATTTATTTTATTTATTTTATTAACCTTTATCTAACCAGGTAAGAACCCCCTGAGATCCAGACCTCTAATTAAAGGGTTCTCAGTGTCCATCCACGTCTCGTCTCTAGTGTTTGGGACACTGTAACTATGGACAAAGTGAATCATTGCTAGTCGGCGCTTACAGCCTGTTTCCCACAAAGAATAACCATACGCTGCTTTATTCCGTAACGTCGTGCTCCTTCATCGTCGTCACGTCAGTCAGAGCGAGGACAAATATCACGGCCGTATGAACGTTTCCTGAAAGATCAAGAGCTCAGTTCACTATCCGGACGAACAGAAAGAGTTGCATGGATTTGTTGGAAAGCAGTACGACGTTAAACACAGTTAAAGACCAGATCTCCAGGCAAGTACCCCTAACCCTAACACCGTCATGTGAAGTGGCGGTGTTACGGTGATCCAACGCCCGCCGCAGTTCAGTTAAAAAAGCAACCGGAGGATCGCGTAGTCAGCTCCCTGCTTTGACTGCCGTATTTTCCGGAGAATCCCGAACCTCCGTGGCATCGAGAGGACCTGCGTCGGAATGGAAACGGCAATTAAGAGTTGTTGACTCCTGCCCGTGGCGCTCCTCTGCGAGTCAAGAGCGAGACGATGGGGGTTACGTGCGGTATACGCGCGGTGATTTCACAGTATTTACTCATGGAACAGCCATTGTGTGTCTCTGATATGATGTAATGCGATTTAATAGCGCGGTAATCGGATGGAAATAGCGTAGTAATGTGGACTAGAAAAGACAAATTAACTGGCAATGCTTTAAAATAAGGTTTCGAAACGGTTTACAAGGCATAATACGTGCTAGTTATTTGTTGAATAAACTTGGACTAGTCTGTGTTGAAGGCTTTTAATACCTGTTAATGAATGTTAATAAAGCACGTAAACCGCCTTAATGAGCTGCTTATTAAACTGTTTTCCAGAATCAAGTGGTAAACAACCAAATAACACATGCATTGTATTTCTTGTGTTATAAAAAGTTGACTCAGGCAAAATAAAGCGTTCCTAAATAACTAAATAAATAACTTTACAGCCCTCAAAATAAATAAAGATAAAATTATAATTTTTCCACGTCACTATTTTATGTTGATCCATTGCAAACTATTTAATATGATTCACTGAAAATATATACATTTAATTATTTCAGCACAACATTTCAATAAAACACAGTATATATTTATTTGGGGACATTTTTGGAGTGCATATTCGTGTAACTTCATCATCTGTTTTCAATAAGCGCCAAAGCCGAACATATTGTACAGTCTTTGCACATTCGTATCTGCTCATCTTTTCAAACTGGGCTAAATGATGCTTGTCAATAAAGCAGCAATAAGGCGTTTTCCCAGTGTGTCTCCACCTTGGCCAAACAAGACGTCAGATGAAGCCATTAACTTTGTGCAAACTCAAGCAATTTCCTCCGCCAACTGTGTTCTGGGTTAAGGGAGACTCGCTGTCAGTTGCTTATTATGGAAATAGTCTTCAGGGAGTGGAAAGATGTTGAGGGAAAATAATGGGTTTTTGATGCTTGGGGGGATTCTGGATGTATAGCACATGCCACTCTCTCACAGTGTGAGTATGACAGTCTGTCTGTCCTGCCGGGAAAGTGAACAGGTGAAATCTGATGCAACAGCACAGAGGGGCCGCTCGTACCGCGGAACAGAGGGGCCGCTCGTACCGCGGAACAGAGGGGCCGCTCGTACCGCGGAACAGAGGGGCCGCTCGTGGTGCGGAACAGAGGGGCCGCTCGTGGTGCGGAACAGAGGGGCCGCTCGTGGTGCGGAACAGAGGGGCCGCTCGTGGTGCGGAACAGAGGGGCCGCTCGTACTGCGGAACAGAGGGGCCGCTCGTGGTGCGGAACAGAGGGGCCGCTCGTACTGCGGAACAGAAGGGCCGCTCGTGGTGCGGAACAGAGGGGCCGCTCGTGGTGCGGAACAGAGGGGCCGCTCGTGGTGCGGAACAGAGGGGCCGCTCGTACTGCGGAACAGAGGGGCCGCTCGTACTGCGGAACAGAGGGGCCGCTCTTAGTGTGGAGGGGGGGGGTTTCCAAAGGGATCAAAATATATACAAAACAAATATAAAATCAGTTTGTATTGGTTCACACCAAAAGTGGGGCAAGTCAAACACTAGACCATGGACCAGGACTAGACCATAGAATCTATGGTCTAGTGGCATAGATCATAGATCATGGACCAGGACTAGTCCGTAGACCAGGACTAGACCATAGACCATAGACCAGAACTATTCCATAGACCAGGACTAGACCATAGACCAGGACTAGACAATAGACTAACAAAGACTATGTTAGGGCCAAACAAAGTCTACATGAAATACTGAATTACTGAGCAGCGTTTTCATCAAAGGCTGCATTTTGAAAACAGACTAAGCAGACGGCCGCTCGATGGCCATATACTGCGGGTCAATACGGTGAATAATTCAAGTCTTAGACGGATCAAAATGTTTAGGATTGGCTTTTTGAAGTTTGCATTAAAACATACTGTCTGAGGGCCACATTTGTCCCCAGGCCATAGTTTGGATGTGCCTGAACTACACTTTGATATTGATATGTCAGTGTCAGCGCTGGGACTTGAACCAGCGACTCAAACATGCGTGGTGAGTTCACTAAACTACCACTGACACAGAAGATCCCGGACCACTGAGCTTCTGGTTTCTCAAACTTGCGGTGAAGCATTCTTGTTCATAAAACCTCCGTTAAATTCAATTCAATTCTTAACGACCAAAATCACAACAGCAGCTTCCTCGGTGGGCGTTCCAGAACTGTTTATTCAACCAACAGAAGGTTAGAGAATCAAACAATGAAACAAAAGCTGATTAAACAATGTTCAGAGGAAAAACTGGACAGCAAATGGAACGATCCCAGGGCATTCGCTTACTGGCAAGGGAAAACTACAACAAACTGTGGGAAAAAGCAGAGACCACAGTGAAGGAGAGAACATTTTGACCTTGTTGAACATCTCTGTAAGTCTCTGTGATGGTTAAGTAAGTACTTTCGGGGGAATTTGAGATATCCGTCGTCGCCCCCTGCTGTCTCTGCGCGGAAAACCAGCCTTGTAACATTTGCCAACATCAACCCAAAAACAACTCTCCTGAGAAACCCTGGCTCTTTTTATTTTTTATTTTTTTTAATATATTTGGCAAATGTTTTAGTTAGTGATTATACTGTCTTCTTATGATACAGAAAGAAAGAAAATGTGAAATGGGAATGTATTTTCACAAGTAATAGTTCTGCTTTAAGTAGTTTGAAAACGGTAACCATTAAAAAGTATTGAAAAGGTAAAAGAGTACGTAGAAGTTAAGAAATGGGGAATCAAGAGTCTAATTCAGAGACAAAACTGGTGACTCGACTTCAGGCCAGAACACGCTACAGGATTATTGAGTTTCAAACGGTTTCTAAATAGTAGATAATAATAATAATAGCATAGTATTGTGGACTGGTTCTCATTTGTAGAGTCAAATACGATTGGATGAAAGAACACGGATGACGACGCTGCAGTTTGAGTTCACAAGAGGTGAGTGATCGTCCTTTTTGCTATTTCCCGTGTTTGTATCTCGGTGTGGTCGTCGCTCTGTTTGCTCCTGATGCTCTGCTTCATTGTCTGTTACAGAAGGGATTTTTTAAAATGGTTATCATACCACAGATATCGCGCTGGAGGCTTAAAAACCTCACAAGAATCCAGATGGGTCACGCCTCCAAGAAGTCGGGGAGAAGCAAATTGCGGCTTAAATCAGACAAATGATCCTCTAGTGTGTTCCAGGCTTAACTAACCAACTGAGTTCACACTGGTCTTGGGTTGAGCCCTGTTGTGGCCTGAGGTGGACTTAGCTTGCACCATTTCTAGTCCTGGTTTAGTTCACTTCTCGTCTTTGTTTAGGTTTAGTCCATTTCTAGTCTTCGTTTAGTCCTTTTCTAGTCTTGGTTTAGTTAATTTCTAGTCTGTGGTTTAATCAATTTCTAGTCTTGGTTTTGGTTTAGTCCATTTCTGGTCTTGGTTTAGTCCATTTCTAGTCTTGCTTTAGGTTTATTCCATTTCTAGTCTTGGTTTAGTCCATTTCTAGTCTTTATTTAGTCCATGTGTAGTCTTCGTTTAGTCCTTTTCTAGTCTTTATTTAGTCCATGTGTAGTCTTCGTTTAGTCCTTTTCTAGTCTTTGGTTTAGTTAATTTCTAGTCTGTGGTTTATTATCCATTTCTAGTCTTGGTTTAGTCCTTTTCTAGTCTTTGTTGAGTCCTGTTAAGTCCAAGTTTATTTTGGGTTTTAGACTCAGTTTTGTCCCAGTTTTTAGGGTCTCTGTGTGAAGAGTGAATGCCCCGTATTCTCACCAAACATACTACTTTGTATCATGTATAAGCTTATTAAAGCATTCGAGTTTCGTTGTTATCTTGAAGTACACAGTAGTTGTCCTCTTACGCTTGGACTTTTTCTTTCTTTATTCCATTTTGTCTGCTATCTTCTAAAAGAAACTCTCTCAAGCTGCTTGATGTGCTGTACATAAAATAAAGCTGTTACTCTCTTATTTCCAGTCAAATCACTCATTCTGGGAAGCATCAGGGTCAGTTTGTACTCCAAACCATTAAGTAAAGAATTACCCTAAAAATAAAATGAAAAATGAATAGTTGGAGTAGTGGAATAGTAGGACATTTTTGCTTCATTACAAGTCCCTAAAACTATTTTTTGGTGAATTTAACTTCAGCTTTTAAAAGAGAATGATCAAAACCCAATAAATGCTCATTTTAGTGTCAATCAGACCCTACGTCCAACACCAGCTTTACTCCTTCACATATTTAACAAAGAACATCTAGGCGGGCTCTGAATCCCTCTGTGCAGAGCTTGTTTCTACTTATAATTAGAGGAAAAAAGACATCAGAGTCCAAAACTACAGAGTCTCAGCTTCACAAAGGCTCCAGCCGATTGTTTGTGCTCCAGAGGGTTCAGGAACAGCTTCACTTTGAAATGGGGCCCATTTTTTCAGACGTTTTTGGAAAAATAGGTCCAAAAATTGGTTAACCAAATGTACCCCTTGTGTGGAGACAACATACCAAACCAGACCAGAAAATGCGATTACAATGATTTCGACATTTCTCTGAGTTGACCACTTGATCAAACGATGTCCCACCGATCTCCCACCGTACCTTACTTCCCCGCGCAGTGCTCCGCGATGCTGACTGTATGCATTTCCGACAGCCAGTGTAATTGACCTAAGTGCAATAGAGAAACCCTGGCTGCTTCCATACGTGTCCCTCAACCAATCTACTTCAGATACGCGGAGCCATAATATTTCCATGACTCTTGCCTTTCTACGATCAGTCCTAAATGCCTCAATAACGTTAAGTGTGCAGGGACTGGAAAATGAGATGAAGCTATGGCCCCCATAAGCAGTTTTATACCGTGTGTGGCAAATCAGCGAAACCGCTTTCAGTTATTTTATGTCAATTTGCCTGTACATTTCACCTTTAAATTGTATTCATTTATTTGTTCATTCATCTTTCCCTCTGTGTTGTTTGCAAGGTTAGTTCTAAAATCTCAAGACATATGATAAGCTCAAGTTATTGTAACATTCATTAAACATTTGCTCGTTTATTTTTTGCAGTGGATTTTTATTATGCATTCCTAGAAAAATGAGAAAATAAGCCATGTTTGAAAAAAAAAAAAAAGCTCTAAAAATCAACCTTTACTAGTTATTTAACGACAAACATTTGCATCGGTGCAGTAGAAGTTCCGCTGATATAAAGTAGCATTTAGGGGCATTATATCAAACCACGCCGATGGGCTTAACAACGAAATGCTATTGATTTAGTGATTAATTTTCACTGTTTCTAGTTTTGTGCCAAGGAAAATATTACAACATAATTCACATACTCACAGGAGAAAAATGCTAATTAACCCATCCCTGTTGATTACAACATTATAGCATATGAACGGTGCATTGAATGGAATATTATGTTCATAGCTATAAACAACCCATACATACATACTGTACATACTGTACATACTAACATGTACTACACAAATATTATTACATATAGTTGTTAACATACTTTTTTTTTTTTTTTTTTTTTTTTTTTTTTTTACAAATACCTAATCACAACACATCTAGTTTTTGAATACATGTTTAGTCTTGGTTTAGTCCATTTTCTAGTCTTGGTGCAATCCATTCTGGTCTTGGTCTAGTCCATGTCAGTCTTGGTATTCATTGTCCAATCAGTTAGTCTTGGTTTAGTTAGTCCATTGTATCAGTCTTCATCCATATCTAGGCTTGTTTCAGCCATGTCCTAGTCTGGTTCACACATATCAGACTTGGTTTTAGGTTTAGGTCCAATTTTGTGGTCTTGGTTCAGTCCATATCTAGAGCTTGTTCAGTCCTGGAAGTCCATGTCTAGTCTTGGTTCAGTCCATATCTAGGCTTGGTTCAGTCCATGTCTAGTCTTGGTTCAGTCCATATCTAGTCTTGGTTTAGGTTTAGTCCATTTCTGGTCTTGGTTCAGTCCATATCTAGTCTTGGTTTAGGTTTAGTCCATTTCTGGTCTTGGTTTAGTCCATTTCAATACTTGGTTTAGTCCATTTCTAGTCTTGGTTTAGGTTTAGTCCATTTCTAGTCTTGGTTCAGTCCATTTCTAGTCATGGTTTAGTCCATTTCTAGTCTTGGTTCAGTCCATTTCTAGTCTTGGTTTAGGTTTAGTCCATTTCTAGTCTTGGTTTAGTCCATTTCTCTTCTTGGTTCAGTCCATTTCTAGTCTTGGTTCAGTCCATTTCTAGTCTTGGTTTAGGTTTAGTCCATTTCTAGGCTTGGTTTAGGTTTAGTCAATTTCTAGTCTTGGTTAAGTCCATTTCTAGTCTTGGTTGAGTCCATTTCTCATCTTGGTTGAGTCCATTTCTAGTCCTGGTTCAGTCCATTTCTAGTCCCGGTTCAGTCTTAATACACGTGTCGCGTCATACTTTCCGTTCTCGACCCATCGTCATTCTTAATAACATGTTTTTGTTGGAAAATCTGCACGTTCTGCGCCGCGGCCGCTGTTGTGCAGACTCGGGATAGATCAGCGGGAGCCGTACAAGATGGATTACGGCGAGCTTGAAAACTCAAACCTCGCCACAAACCAATTTCCAGCGCAAGGTTACGCCATGTCAGCGACGGTAACGCTAGAAACACGAGCATTCCCAACAGCAGCGACATTAGCAGCAGAAGCGCAAAAAATAATCTGCCCTTGCTTATATAAAAGCTCACCTTGGTTTGGAGTAAATATAGTCCATTCAATACTCTGTGTAGGTGTGTGTATTAAGTTCCTCTGTCCCTCGTCAACTCCAGATTGTTGACACAAAAGAGAAAGTTTAAAGTGCGCTCAGTTTCAGTCAAACGCTGAAAGAGTAAATGAGATTAGAGCTTTAGCACCGCGCAATCACTCAACGGATCGACGTGGATTTGGCGCCAACAATTTACTAAACCGACGATGGCGGCTATAGACTGATTGAAATCTGTGTGAGCTGGAAAAGGCCCAGGAGTTTGAGAGAAGTAATCACACAAAAAAAAGGTGATTATTTTAGCTGTGCCTCCTTTTACTCACAGAAAAACACAATAAAGCGTCCATAAAACGCTTTGCTTTGGAGCCGAGGCAAAGTGGAGCAAATCACACACTGCACAATAAACCACCACCACGACTGCTAAAATCATATTGTACTATAGCAATATTTGTAATGAAATACTTTTTTGTCTTTCCAGTTGTGTGTTTATGTTTATCGGCTGTTTTTTTTTTACTGATCTTCTCTCTTGTTTGAATGGAAAGTCGAATGTGCGAAGACACCAACAAACCCTTCCTCTTTCCTGTCTGCAAACCTGGACTGAACCGGGACTAAACCCAGAACTGACCCGCGGAGGCAGGACTAGAACAGGACCAAAACCATGTCTATATCAAAACTCAGAAAGGGACCGAACCAGACCAAGTGTGAATGTACTCACAGCGTGCTACTTTCACCTCTCGACCAATTAGAAAATAACCTTTCTCCGTCCCGTCTTCTCCGCAGCAGCAGAAGCGTCAAACTTCTCAGCTTCTCCTTTTCCTCTACATTCTAAAACAGTCAGAGTTCGTAAATTAACTTTAGGGCAAGGCAAGTTTATCTGTAGAGCGCAATCGGAACACCAACGAATTCAACGTGCTCTACAAAAGGAAACGATGAAAATCACAAAACAAACAAATAAAAATATGTATAAAATGTACTTTAAAATGTCAGAGTGCAATTAAAATTCTGCTTTTTTTTTGCCTTAATTTGTACATGATTTTAGCTGAATTAAATTTATACTATAACTTCTTCTATAATCGTGAATCAGAATAAGCTTCATTATAAACCATGGCTATAAAAGTGCTAAATAATAATAATAATAATAATATTATTATTATTATTATTAATAATAATAATAATAATAATAATAATAATAATAATAATAATAATAATAATAACAATAATAATAATAATAATAACAATATAACAATGAACGGCAGAAACAAAATAAAATACATAAATACAAGATACATTTTATTCAGAGAAACCAAGCAATTCCATCCATGTTGTCAATACTGCTAATTGAGCCGTTATTTAGCCCCCCGACGTTTGCCGCATTAAATGTATGTTTGTTTGTTTACCCCTGCAAAAGGCGCACACCATTATGTCTTTGTGTGTAAGTGATCTTTTACACAGCGCTCTCGTGTCACCGGGCTATTGTCTGCATGCCGGGATGACAGCCGTATGGGCCGGACGATGGATAGTGCCCCGAAGATGAAAAAAATAAATAAGCCGCGCCATTGTTTTCGGAGGCTACGAGCTGAATAACTGTAAGGTCTGCCGCTGTGGTAATAGCTTGTCCGCGGAGAGAAACATCCGTCACGCTTGTCTGAGGGCTACTTGAAATCTTTATGCAAAAGGCTAAAGCCAAAGTTTGCTTACTTTTTGCCGCAGAGGCGAGCGGCGCGGCATCGGGAATTCTCTGTTATCTGGCGCGGTTTATTCCCGGGGTCCGGCGCTCCATTCATCTCGCTTCAGCAGAGACTCCATTCCACCGTGATGGAAGAACATGTGAGCCAGCCCTGCCCTTTTGCGATGACGCATTTTCAGCACCGTCACTAAAATGTGATGGATCTGTTCTAAATGTTTGTGTTTGTGTGTGTGTATGTGTGTGTGTGTGTGTGTGTGTGTGCGCGGCGTTTGCATCATTTCACTGTATCTGTGGTGCATACATTTTTCCTTCAACCTAACCCAACCTAACCTTCTTGACTGAGAAACAATCTTAAGAATTTGGAGAACGACTGGTTTCTCTAATGACTATTTTATTTTACTTGTATTTATTATTGATTTATATTTATGTATTCATTATTATTTATTATTATTTCCATACATTATTTTGTATTATTTATTATTTAATTATTATAGTTACAGCTCTCGTGTCCAAAGAAAGAGCTCATGGGTTCGATTCCTGGGCGAACATCACATCACATGATCTCTCTGGGTGGAGTCTGCATGTCCTCCCCGGTTTCTCCGGTTTCCTCCCAGGTACATTGGCAACTGTAAATTTGCCCTAGTGAATGAGAGTGAGTGTGAATGGTTGTCTGTGTGTCTATGTCTCTGTGTTAACCCTGCGACGAGTTGGCCACTGTCCAGGGTGTACCCCGCCTAAGGCCCAAAGGCACTGGGATAGGCTCCAGTCACCCGCGACCTCTAACGGGAACAAGCGGTAGAACATTAATGAATAAATGTTTGTTTTTTAAATTTAATTGTATTGTATTGTATTTATTTTTTAATCTTATTTAATTTTATTTAATTTTATTTGACTATTTTGTTTAGTTTATTTTTATTTTTTTTATTATTATTATTATTATTATTTATTTTTTTATTATTCTTTTTTTCTTTTTTTTTTCTTTTTTTTTTCTTAGCAAAAGTCCCCTTTATATGGTCAGGTGCTATGGTTAACTTTGACCTTTTCAGCTCAAGTAAACGCCCTTGATTCGATGGCGTAAAAGCAGCCACAGGAGAAAGAGTGGGAATGAAGGGCATCGCCACTGCGTTTTAAAAGGAATATTCTGTACAGCGCTGTTCAGATGGAACGCACTGACATCTGAAAACTATTTAAAGAACATGCCCTTCAGGTAAAAAGAAACTCCTGCAACTTAAATACAGAATGAAAAAGATCGACTTGTGATGAGGATGTCACGATTTCAAATGTGACGATTGTTGGGAGAATAAACATCGCGATTTAACGATTGTTCGAGATGATTAACATCGCGACCAAAACAACAATAAAATAAAATCAATGTTTTTCATAAACGGCAAGATAAAAAATTTAAAAAAAGCACATTTATGTTTACTTTTTGGGCGAAAGGAGCAGAACGGACTGCATTTTTCTGTTAATTGAACTAAAAAAGACCTAAAAAAGTTCAAAAAATTGTCACTTTTGTATTAAAATAAACTCATGATTAGATTTTTTTGTCTTTACGGTTATATTGTGACCTAATAATCACGATTAGCGATTAAACCTGATAATCCTGACATCCTTACTTGTGATTCATTCAAAAATATTAAAGGACACATATTATGCAATATTTGTAATGTTATTGGCCTTTAAACATGCTCTTGAGCGCCCTCTGATGCTTTAGAACTTAAAATAGCTACTGAAAGCATATATTACTTTGTATCTGTGAGACATTCCTTCATAGGGAATTGTGTTGGAACTCCATCTACTGGCAGCAGTTTGAATTACAATGGGCAAATAGACAGCACTAATGTCAGCACACAGTAATAAAAGTGATTTGCGGCAGAAATGCAATGACAATGACCCCACAGAAGACCCTGGACCTCTGCCTATGACGTCACAGAACTGGGACACTTTGAAACGAGTGTTTTTTCTGAGGCTCAAAGGGGAGAGGACACACTCAACTGGTTTTAATGAAACAAGTGGGAATGAAGCCAATCACAACATCAAGTATGTTTTCGACGCAGGAACGTGACTTAAAGCTCCAAAAGTCTATTTTTCATGATACGTGTCCTTTTAACGGAAAAGATTTGATTTAACGGAACGATAGATTAGCAAACTGACACACATTTCTTCATCACAACCGCCTCTCCGACCGCCTCCGTGCCGCCGGTCGGCCCGGTTTGGCCATTGCCGGTGTGATTCCGCAGAAGAGACATCGCAGACAAACAGAGCTGTCAGTGGGCTGCCCGCACGGGAGCTCTGATCTTTGAAAACGTCAAAGTACAGTCGCGCTTCACGTTTAATGGCGCCTGGAGACGGGGGGGGGGGCTGCCGGGCGGTCCGAGGCACTGACAGAGTTTTGCTGTAAAGTCCGGCGTGTGTGCTCGCGCTCAAATGGACAAAAGTGAAGCTCAGCGCCATCCGCAGGTTCCACCTTAATGTAATCACAGCAACGCGGTAATTGTAGTCAGTTCTAGTTGGCGGGAATAAATTGCCTGGGACCGTTTCTCTGGTCCAATCAAATTAACAGCGAGTGATATTTGTTTGCAGGAACAAGCACAAAGCACGGACTAATGACAATGTTATTTATTTAATGTCAGTTTTTAATTTTTTATTTAAAGCAAACTTTTCTTGTGGACGGACTGAGTAACAGACTTAAGCGTTCGATGCTTGTATTTTCGTAGCAACTCGTCTAATCCGGGAAGATTTAGTTAACATTAGCCCACAAAAAAAGCAAATTAAGACGAGTCAGTCAGGTGTGGGCTGGTACCAAACCATTGACAACATTTAGCTGAGGTCAAAGCCTTGTTAAACGTTATTGTTGAGTTTCGGTGTTTAATTTTAGATGATAACGAGCGCGGGGAAAATGGCATCTGGGCTGAAGGCGAACTGACTTTTCAGTTCTGATGTTGTGCTTCTGGTAAGAATCTACTTGGAGCGTCCTCTTGTGCATGTTACTGGTGAGGAGGGCAGATAAATGACACGCTGTAAATATCATGAAATCAAAATTAGTGCAGTTTTCAATTCAATTCCATTTATTTTTGTAACGCCCAAAAGATTACACAATGTTCAATAGGGACTTGGCAATGTCCCAGCATCCCGTGTCCCTAGACAAATGCCCCCTGGCCTAGACCCTCCTTCTCGGCCAGGAAAAACTACCAAACCGATTTAGGATGAAGTAGAAACCTCGAGGAGTTCCACAGTGAAGGACAGATCCGACGCGCTTCCGTTTTATATCAATCTAGTTACAAGATGTAGTTGGACACAGTCATTCCATTTGGTCCAAAGTCTAGTACAAATTTAGTCCAAATGTCATTTTCTCTCATTTTTCAATAAGAATGTTGGTCCAGTCTTTGATTTTTGGTTCAGTTTAATTTTTTTGCGATACTACTGCGAGAAGTACAGTATGTTCCTGAGCTATCCATTCATTGCGTCCATGGCAGGAGTTTAGAGGCCCAAATACATAGTCCTGAAGTGGAATGCCAGTGCTTAAGACAATCTGCTTTGCTCTATTGATCTCAAATCAACACGGTATTGGCTTCACCGTTCATTTGTATGAGAAAGGAACGTTCCATTTGACGTAAGCCCGGGTAACATGAGCGAGCCAATGGCAATAGAGATAGAGAATTTTGTGTCTCCACGGATGTCTATGGGTCCACCACCTGCTTGTCTCCATGGAGATATCATTGCTTTGCCTTAAATGTTTCAAAGAATGGCATTAAATGAACTATCTCCATGAGACAAGCAAGAAACACGCCCAGTTAGACACAGGTCAGATCTTCTTTAAGGCAAGCAGGTATTTAATTTATTTAATTTAATGTATTTAATTTATTTAATGTATTTAATTTATTTAATTTATTTAATGTATTTAATGTATTTAATTTATTTAATTCAGGGACAGTGCATATGAATTAAAAAAATATATATAAATATGCCAGAATTAGCCAAAAGTTACAGTATTTATTTCATGCAGCAATTATAATTATAAAGTGAACTAAACAAAGTACACAAATAAATGCCAACTGTTTCCAAAGCCATGCCGTACATTTCAATCGCTGTAGAGAATGTATTTATCCCATTCAAATATTAGGTTTGATACGCCATAAAAAGGATAATGAGTAAATGATTGAAAACATACATGCTGTGGTGTGTTGCTCGTCACGTTTAAAAGACGCGATAGTGCCCAAAAAGGAGACTTATGTGACGTAAAATGAAGTGAAATGACTGATACGTTCATCAAACCCAGAGAGGAGACGGCGGCGGGGGATTTACCGAGTCTCCTTTAGGTGTCGGCGGCAGATTAAAGCCGGCGTTCTCTCACACCGGGTTTTGTTCAGAGGTGGAAGTGACTTTGCCACGACGCGCTACGATAAGCAGCGAAATGTTTTTGATTAAACGGCGGCGACGGTGAGCTTAAAGCGCTCGGTTGCAAATGGGAACAGAGAGATGTGTGTCCAACCGGAATAACCAAATAAAGATATATTCATTTTCTGTCAAACAATCAAATGATACTAAACGCTGTGTCGATTATTTATACAAAATTAAGTTGTTTCATTATCGTTTTTATTTATTTTCCAAATGTTTAGATTGGCTATGAATGGAATTAATTAAATCATGACTGTTTATGATTCATGTTCAGACCTGTTTTTATTATCAAGATAACACAAAGATTTCCCCCAAAAATTTAACAAAAAAATTAATACAAATATTTCTGTTGTATGTATGTCAGGTCCTGTCCATAAATTCTGCCAAAAATATCCACTAGAGGCAAAATAAAAATACAATTTCACTTTAGAATAAGGCATAGATACAAAGCATTTATAAATATTTGTTCATCACTATCGAAAAAACGAATAATTTAATAAACATTTACTAGGATTAGGATTAGAATTAAGGTTAATTAAGGGAAATTAAGGCTAGTTAATACTTTGTAGATATGCCTTATAGTCAATGATCAGTTAACTTTTGTTCATGATTAGTTAATGATCAACCAATATTGATAAACGCTTTGTTTCCGTGCGTTATTCCTTAACGTGTTCTCCCCCAAAGAATACAACTGAAACCACAATAATACGACACAAATCGACGCGTTTTCCCTTTTGTCACCGAACAGCTCGCGCTTTTACCAATTGTAACCAAAGTAAAACACATTATTGTCGGTGTCTCGTCTCCCATTGTCTTCGCGCCCCGTCTAAAACCATTACGCCGTGTCTTCCGTAAACCAGCTTACACTCCAGCACCAAAATGACCGCCGGAGTAACCCTGTAATCCCCCCGAGCATATCCTTCACCGTATAGATAATGGCATTAGCGGGATTTTTTTTTCTCCATTGTGTAGGTAATACATGTGCGCTGATGAAAGCAGATGTCACCGAGACCAAATCCAGGCCGTTTCTTCTGAATTTGGATGCCGCCCGTGTAAGCTGCTCTAACAAGACTCATTCGTGACTCGGACAATGCAGAGCTCATCGAGAGTCATTTAGCCTCCGACCTCGGCGAAGAATACATTATGTTTCCCTTTTCATTTCCTCACAGCCGAGCGCGCGAGAAAGGGGGAAAAAAAAGCCCGGCGGAGGGACGGGCCGTCGATTGGAGGTGATTTGGAATGATGGTGTTTTGGCGTTTGTTTGTTTGTTTGTGGGTGGGTGGTGTGAGTGGTTGACCTCTGAAATGTCTGGTAATAAAGGAAACAAACAAGACATTCGACCAAGAACGATCAAGAACATTCAGCATTTGGACCAGCTATTGAAGATGCAAAACTTGTAGTCATATTCTCAATCCAAACAAGATTATAGTAAATGATCCCGAGTTCGGTTTGTGTGATGATGCATGAATACGTTTAGCCAACAAAAAACAAAAACACAAAAGAACGCTGGCGTCCTCCTGAGCGACACACTGGTCCTGGTTATGGCCTGGTTCTTATATTCAGCTTAATATCCCCAAACAGGAGGTGGTCTGGGCTCTCCATCAAAGTGCCCCCTACAGGTCGGACAACTCATTGAACTAAAATGCAGTTAAGATAAATATATTTTCGAATTTTGCTTAAAAATATCAAAATGTTCTCACAGAATGGCACATTTTTTACGTTTATAATTTCACTTCCTGTTTGTAACTGATGACATCACACTAGGAAATTATCCAGCCAACACTGGGCCAAAAACTCATCTAACGTCACAATTTTTTTTTATTAAACAAATAAAAAATATATAGACTATTCCACACCAACGTTCCATTTAACTTTTAAATAATGTATGTCGGATGTAGGGCTCCGTCGATGGAGATGATCGATGGATACCTGTGAAATATGCTGGTGAAAAATGTGTTTGATGACCGGGACCGAGTCGACTATAAAGGACTGGGCTGAAATAAATACAAAAAAAGGTAAAAAACGAACAGTGTATATAAATTCTAATAAACAACAAGTGAAACGGTGGACACAGACACCACTGACCGATTTATCAACGACTAAACATGTAATAAAAAGCCGATAAAATATAGAAACAGCTTCATAACTAAGGACATAACTCACCCATAAATTAAATATACGGAGCAGCACTAAAGTATTATTTTGACGTTAAAGAGCAGAATCCTGTTTATTTTCAGTGTGCGTCCTTTAACATCTGTTTCCTTATGCACACGGCCCAACCTTTTAGAAAGAAAACTGCAGCCACACTTTTTGTCCCACATGTCGTGCAGATAATGTGGGCCGCGCTGCGTTTGCCGTTGCTCTTTCATCAAAACTGAAATATGCATGTGGCAAAAAAAAAAAAAAAGAGGGCCTTGTGCGGTGTTGACTTTGGTTTAGCGTTACTGTCCCGGGACGCCGTTGTGATCCTGAAACACGGTGTAGTTTTTAAGGGAGCTAAACGGAGCGTCTGCTAGCATTTAGCCCCCGGTGACACAATCTTACTTTTTTGACGCACGGCGCGGCCTCGCTTGTGTTTACTCGTGTCGTCGCGTTAGCACAGAGCGGCGCTGGAGACGATTGCTCTACAAAAGTTCTGACTCGTCGCTTCTGCCGCGTGTCCTGCTCGTTTTAGAAGGGTTAGTCACAGAGAGAAAACACGACAAACTGGTTCTAACTCTTGTTATTATTCTTTTTTTATTGACAAAAAATATTACAAAAAATAACATAACAGTAGAGTCACAAAACGAACAAAACAAAATACAAAACAAACCCCGCCCCCTTCTTCACACTCACACAAAAAACTCAATCAAAAAACTAAACCGAAACTAAATCAGTAGAAAAACAGAAAAATAAAAAAAATCCGAAAACAACCCAGTATTTCAATGTGTTTTAGTCCCAAATTATTATTGTTATTGTATATTTTTTAAATGAAATAATGTATTATAATAATTTATAGAAAAGTAGAGTAACTATTCTGAACCACCAAATGAAAGAGTAACTGGACCAGAATAAAACGTACGCATTTTCCGTACACGTATTTCGTTACTTCCCAGTGCTGGCGATGGAAGACCGTCGCCATAGCTTGAAACCCGTGAATCTGCGTCCGAAGGCCTTTTGTCGTCATACTTCCATCGCTTGTGTGTCGTATGTGCGTTGCGTGTGAGAGGCAGAGGCTTTGTCGTGTAGCGAGATGGTGAAAGAACAGCTCTGAAGAAGTCACAGCTAAAAGGGGACACGGGGGACTCTGCAGTGGGACATTGATCAGGTCTCAGAGAGGCTCTACTTAGTCCACGGCCCGGCGTCTGTGTCTGGTTCCAAAATGGCCGTCTGAAAACACATATTCTGTTTCATGCTGTTTATTTCAAGCCCCAGAAACGTAAACCGCAAACACACCGTTCATTTCCGAGACCCCTTTGAAATATCATGTTCACGTGTTGCACAAGACCCCCCGATTTTGCAAAGGAATTTTCCGTTGTGGCAGTAAAGAAGCGGAGCGAATCATTTGGCTCCGCGGCGTCTGTGGCCTCGCACGGCGGTTTCTGAAAGGGAACATGACATTGGCGCCGCCGCGGGCCGAGCTCGCGCCGCGCGGTTTTGTCCGCGAGGCTGAAGCCAAAGAAAGGAAAGATTGACCATTGTATCGCTTAGCTTTGAGGGAGAGCGACTGGTGACCGGCGCTGTCCGCGGTGCTGGAATTAGCCCGGGAACTGGGTTAGCATTTTATGAATGGGAACATTGCCGACGAGGCGGTGTTACCGGGGGGAAATTGTGTAAACTGATGCACTCTTTTGCTTGCGTTTTTGTAGTTTAGTCTTTAGAGTTTGGTTATTTAAGATGCTGGAGATGTGGAAAGATACATTTTAATCATAAAAAACAGACTACATTTACCGCTTTCATTACTCCCTTTTTTATATTTATTTTGAGAAAGTGTTAATGTTGAGATTGTATAAGTAGTGTTGTTTCTGGTATGAATTAAAGCATTATAACATTCTCTTTTGCAATAACAATAACAACGACCTGCTGCTTTGCTCTGTCCATGGTGCTGAAACGGGACAATGTTTCGTTCTCACTTAAAGCAAGTAAGTAAAGAGTGTGGGGGGAAAGCAGCGGGTCGGAGTATCTTCAGGAGGAGCCAAACACTCTTTTTTGCTATTTTTCTTTTTTTCAATGTCAATGTTTATTTCTATAGCACACTTTCAACTTTAAAAGCCCAAAGTACTGTACAAAATAATAAAATACGACACATAAAATACAATCAATTACGAAACATAATGACTCGGCTCAGTTCAGGTCAAAAGCCCAGAGAGAAAAGGTCTGTTTTGAACAAAGATTTAAATGAATAATACATAAAACATATCACATACTTTACCATAAATTATACGTTTGTGAAGCTCAAATACAGTTTTTGTTTCCTGACATGTCTATCCTGGCTGGAATTGTTGCCTTTTTTGATTATGTTTGGATCGGATTGCAGTTAATCCATGAAAATCTGTTATAAATGTAGCCTCCATTGTGCAATTTCTAACATTCTGGTGACAGCATTTAAAAGATTTTATGATCAAAACCTTGTCAGATTTGAAAGCAACACATTCCTTTTGCAATAAGAGAATAACTGTTTTTGTTTGCCGAATGATCTTATGTCCTTGTATCAAAAAAGAGAAGGCGTTTGCTCAATTGTATTTCAGATTTCTGTGCTCGCTCGAGGCAAGAGTTTGCTTTTGTGGATCAGCGTGTGGTATTTGTGAAATCCTACTGATATCTCGTCATCGTTACGCTCCAGGGCGGGCCACTGTGCCCGTTTGAACGCGAAATCACTGACAAGTAACGACAAAACAGATCACTGATTGGCTTTCGGGGTGAAAGCGATCATTCGCCATTAGCTGTTCCCACGTTTGCCGGGGAAATTGAACTTCAACGACGTACAATTTAGCGTATTTTAAATGCATTTCGCTCTTGAGTTGGGCTGAAGAGCATTTTTCGGGCAATAAGTCTTGAGTAAAGCGCCACGGCTCCATTCGTCACCTGCCGAGGGAACAGACAACCCTTCCTTTCCTCAACCGCGACAATTTAATTTAGCAAAAGCCGGAGAAATGAATTAGTTTGGAGAGGAGGCTCTTCCTTTGTCACGGACACGTTCGAGCATCTGCCGGCTCTTCCTCCAAATGAATCTTTGCATATTGCGCGGGCGTATTATTACGAAGCTATGAAATGTATTAATATGTGAGCCGCGATGATGCTGAATGAGAAAGACAAGCAGCGGTGATTGTTGCAAATGGGAAAACGCCCGGGTTTTCCCCAGTGGCGGACCTAAGAAACGATTTAAAAAGCAGGTCAAGGTAGCGGACGTTAAACCCCGGCCCACAATGCGGGGTCACGACTTGGGACACGTTTCAAAAGTGGACGCCCGCTCGCTCTTCGGGGTGGGAGCCATTTGGACTTTGCGAAACAAATCAACCAGTGCCAAAAAGAAAGGAAAAAAACCAAACAAACATAAAAAACAGAACAGTGTCAAATGACTACCTTTTGAAACCGCAGCGGACATTATTTGCCGCATTCCCATACCACATTTTCAACCCAAACGGTCTGATTTGTCTGACTTGCGTGACCAAAGAAAGTATAAGTACCTAAAACAAGTACCATCGATGAATTCTGAAGCTCGATACGCAACAAAATGTGCGAAACACAGTGTGTGTCATCCTTAAATCATTAGAGAAAACCTTTGCTTGAATAGGCAGCGTTTCTTTGATTTAGTTCCTGATTTTAAGGTTCGTTCACATCAAAATTGGGATCAAACAACTCAGAACGAACCAGGACTGGACTATTCGAGGACTAAACCCAGTCTACATCTGGACTAAACTCAAAACAGGAGCAAACTCAAAACAGCAAACTGTCTTTAAACCAGTTGTAGTCCTGATTTTGTGTTTGAGCGGCTCGTTTTGACCTGGGTTGGACCATGTGTGAGTCAGATACTGTTCAGTCCGCGTTAAAACAGATGATTTAGGTGCGGTAAGTCCCGGGTAATGCGCCGCGGCCGTCCTCGGGGTTTAGGAGCTCGGACCAATCGTCAGGTCGCAATAACGTAAACATTATAACAAATTAACGAACTCAACAAGTAATACAAGCTAGGAAAGTGCTCAAATCGGCTAAAATGTGGCTCCAATTAAGATTATATATTTATTAACCCGGACATCGTGCGCACATTCACAGTTTATAAAGACTGGATTTTTGCTTTCTCTTTTGTTCAATCTCTCGTCCCAAAAAATACACTTAAATGTACAGAATTTTTTTGTTTTTTATATCTGGCTGTTTTTGTCACGTTTCACTTTATTTTTTGTCGTTCAGAAAGTTCAGTTCGGTAAAGCCGGTCACAAACTTGAGGAACAGTCACACGTCAGACCGCGAGAACGAAAGAAGATGAAAGATTTCGCTGTTGTTCGGTATCAATAATCGTGAATAATCGTTAAATCGAGATGTGTTTTTTGTTTTTTTCTACAATGATCGTGACGCTAACATTTGATATCGTGACGTCCATAACTAAAACTATCCTCACGTTTCGAGTTCTTAATTCCTGATTTGGTTCTGGGCTTGGTCCTTATGTTGATGAAGATTTGAGATGAGTTTGTTTGGGACGTCAAGACCATTAGATTAATCCATAATCGTGATTATTTAGGTCACAATATAATCGTACAGACTTTAGAAGAAAAATTATGTTGTTTTTATAATTCAATTTATAGAAAAGTGACAATTTTTGAACAAAATTAGGTCTTTTTTTAGTTCAATTTAGGAAATGTGACACTTTTAGAAGCAAAATGAAGTCCTTTCTGCTCAGCCTTTCCTCAAAAAAGTAATTCATGTCAAATGAATCATTCAGAAAGTTTGATTTCATAAAGCAGGTCACGCATTGAGGAGAAGAACGCAAGAAGGAACGAAAATGTCGGATTTTATTGTCGTATTGCTCTCAAACAATCGTTCAGTCGCGACGTTTATTCTCACAACAATCGCTACGCTGGAGACGTCCCGATTCCCAAACGGCTTCAGTCCGAGCACAGTTCACTCTTTGCATCGCTCCGACAGCACCCTCTTTTCCGCGGCCGTTCAAAAGTTGGAGCGAGAGCGAGAGAGACAGTTGTGCAGGTTCCGGGCCCATCTCGGCCGACCTGTAGAACGAAAGCCTCAAAAGCCCGTGCGTGCCTGCCGGGCCCACAGGAACAGGAGCGCAGATTCATTATTGATGCGCTGCTTTGAAAGGCTCGGCGTCACTAGGCATCCATTGTTACCGCTCCTGTTGTTCGGCGCTCTTCGAGAGGCGGGGGGCGGGGTGGGGGAGGCGTAGCTAGCAGGCGCACACAACCACCGTGAACTTGGCCTCGCCGCGAGAGAGAACGACCAAAGTCAATTTTCCCTCCGCCTCTTCGGCTCGCGATCGTTGAACGGGCCTCCGAAAACCCCAACGCCGCGGACGCGTTTTGGGATTTCACATGAAAGCGGTACGGGAAGACGGATAAATGCGTGAAAAAAAAACCCCCAAAAAAAACAACACATGCCGACAAAGTTGCTCAGAGCGAATGGCTGGACGGTCCGGCAATTGCCTGTTTCCGTGACGATAGAGCCGTTTTATGTCAGACCATTAAACATTTCAAGTGCAGTAAAAATATCTGGTGTCAGACCTTAAAACACACGAGAACGATCACTATTCCAAACCCTTTTCAGTCCTGTTTCTAGCAGCATTTTCTTTTGAACATAACGACCGAATTCGAGCACTTTTTTTAGCCGTTTTTCATGTCATCTTCTCATGTTGCGGTGGAGACCAGGATTAAGGAGGCTTGGAGCAGTTTCTCATTATCATTGTACGTTGGACACGGTCTGGAGATGCGGCAGAACAAAGGCCAAAGCTTTCCATTATTGCACAAACATTAATATCTGATAAATAAAACATACAGACAAAACCATGTTTTTCCCACACATCTTTAACACCAGACATGTGTAACAAATATGTGACAAATATGTGTAACTTATGCTTTCTCAAATGAATAGTCAAACATGTAGAATTTGGCTCTTGAACCACTCATTTCCCAACCAATTGAAATGAAGAGCATTGAGTAGTTTTTTTTTTTTAATGGTATAGCGTAAAACACATACTTTGAAGACGTACAACTACGGTAGGTGGCGGTAATGTAGCACCTACCATAATACCAACCGCCATAAAACACCAAAGAAGAAGAAGAAGTTCAAAATGTTCACCTCCAGGCTCAAGTTATGGCTGAAAATGCAGCAAAACTGCGTAACGATGCAATGAGAGTGAACGAATGAGCTTTGGATGTAATTGCGCCGTACAGACCCTTCCCAAACCTCGTCACGGATAAACTTGACCTGCACGGCTTCAGCGGCGTCCGCTCGGCTTTCTCTCCTGAAACTCGCCTTCCCTGCCCCGGAGAGGGCTGGCACGCGAGGCTCTTGGCCTCTTTCCTGACTTTCCATTGGTTCAACGGCGTCACGTGATCACTTCCAGGCCGTAAACGCAGAGAGAGTGTCGCGGCGCTGGTCCAGCCGTGATGCTAACTCACTTGGAGGACACTGACATGGACCTTCAACGTGTGGACGGAGGTGAAGACACAGCGAGCGCCATCGTTTATGTTTGATGCGCTTCAGAAGCTGTCTCCAGTGTGTTCTCCTTGTCCAGAAGCTGTCTCCAGTGTGTTCTCCTTGTCCAGATGCTGTCTCCGGTGTGTTCTCCTTGTCCAGATGCTGTCTCCGGTGTGTTCTCCTTGTCCAGAAGCTGCCTCCAGTGTGTTCTCCTTGTCCAGAAGCTGCCTCCAGTGTGTTCTCCTTGTCCAGAAGCTGTCTCCAGTGTGTTCTCCTTGTCCAGAAGCTGCCTCCTGTGTGTTCTCCTTGTCCAGAAGCTGCCTCCTGTGTTCTCAGTGCGTTCTCCTTGTCCCTTATCCAGAAGCTGCCTCCAGTGTGTTCTCCTTGTCCATCCAGCTGTGTTTTTTTTCTCCTTGTCCTTTGCTGTCTCCAGTGTGTTCTCCTTGTCCAGAGCTGTCCCCAGAAGGTTTGTCCTTGTCGAAGCTGTCTCCAGTGTGTTCTCCTTGTCCAGTAAGCCCTCCGTGTGTTCTCCTAGTCAGAAGCTGTCTCCAGTGTTTCTTCTTGTCCAATGCTGTCTCCAGTGTGTCTCCTTGTCCAGAAGCTGTCTCCCAGATGTGTTCTTCTTGTCCAGATCCGCTCTGTGTTCTCCAGAAGCATGTGTTCTTGTCCAGATGCTGTCTCAGTGTGTTCTCCTTGTCCAGAAGCTGTCTCCAGTGTGTTCTCCTTGTCCAGAAGCTGTCTCCAGTGTGTTCTCCTTGTCCAGATGCTGTCTCCAGGGTGTTCTTCTTTTCATTGGCCTGTAAACAGTCTGTCGTACCAGAGAACGGCCAAAATGTTCTTCATGACATGTTTAAATGACTGCGCCTGTCTTTCCGTGGCCCAGTCGTAAACAGCGGCGAACGACGAGACAGAAGCCGCTGCGACCGGCTTCAACTGGAGACGACTGGGACTGACGAGGCTCGACTGAAAAGCAGAGGGAATTTTCGGGCTAAAATTGCGTCCTCGGCTCTGAATGTGAGAAGCAGCAGTTTAATTGATATTTCTCTGCCGCTCAGTCCAAAAAGAGTGCGACGTCGCTGAGAATAGTTTATCGTTGAAGAGCGTTTTAATGTACTTTGCGTAATGGATTAGTGCAGAAAAGCCTAAGTAGCAAACGAGCTAATATACTGCTTTGTACACAGTTTGTACTGCGTAAGCCACATTTAAATACTGTACACACAATTCGATGGATAGATTTCAGTTCTGTTTGACCATGGATACAATCAAGCTAAACATAAGTATACATTCAAATAAAAAAACCTTCCATACACACATTAAAAAGATGTGTGTCTCTTGTAATTGCTTCCCTTTGCTTACTCTCTGAAGAACACTCTTTGCGTCAGTCAGATCCACGGGGGAAACGCCACATAATGTCAGCTGACTTTTAGAAAGAAAGTTGCAGGCGAGTTCTACTGCCGCGGTGAAGTGATCTGGAACGAGGAGGCCGCTTTGGACCCTTAAGGAGTGGATTCCCGGCCCCGCTCGGCGTGGCAATATCCTGCCGAGGTCTGCGGGCGCCCAGGCCATGCGTGAAGTGCCGCCGATGACATTCACATGTAGAGGACCGCCCGAGCGCTCCGAGCGGCTCTCGAGGTCCCCACAGCAGCGACGCCAACAACCGAGCTAAGAACTCGTCTGCAGCGACCTCAAAGTGAGACCAGAGACGCCACGGGACGAGCAGGAAGGCGACTCGCACGGGGACGGCCGTTGTTTTGGAAAAGTTGTTTGGAATATTGTTCGGTTTCGGAGACATATTACGCGTGCAAATTGATTTTTAAGACGTGTTGCGTTTAAACGTGTTGCGTTTAAGCGTGTTGCGTTTGTTTCTCCTCATCAGTGACTCACTCAGAGTTGAACTTTGAGTGGTTCGTGCAAGTATAAGTATGTTTTTGTTTGTTTATTATTAACTTTTATCGAAAAACGCAGCGAGATCAACTTATCTTTTTAAGGGTGACCTGTGCAAAAAGCCAACAGCGGCACGGATCATGAAAACATTTACACATTCGCGCTCAAATGTATTAAACAACATTGGAAAAAAAAGCGATTTAAACAGAAATACTTCTATTTCATGTCTTTATTTATTATTATTATTATTATAATTTTTTTTTTTTTTTCAGTTTTCAAATGTATAATAAGAACAAAGATCGAACACAACAAAAACAGACCAAAGAACGAAATAAATACTTTAATAAATATCTTTCATGTCTTTATTTTGTATTATT